>CM044113.1:12200385-12468755 GCA_024174645.1 Lemna minuta
TTTAGAAAAATTAATTAAATGTTTATAAAAATGAGTACCCTCATTATTTAACTTTAAAAACCATTTATAATCTCAAGTAAAGATGGGTTATAAAATTATTTATATTTAATTCGTCATACTTAACCATAAATTAAAGTATTTTGAGATTATAATGACTTTTGCATGGAATCATAGATAAATACTAATAAAGATGATAACATGCATATGAATGAAATCATTTATGTCTTAATATGCATTAATAATCATGTATTATCATGTCTAATTAGTATGTTATTGACAAAACGATTTGGTATGGTCGTTGAATACACACAATGTCATGTCAAAACAAAGTCCAAACTTATCAATTTTAAGATTAATTAAGTAATTGAAGGGTATAATGGTAAATAAGGGTCGAATCCACATAGAACTGGGGAAATTTGAGAGAGATCTTTGAAATTTGATCAAATCGGACGACAAATTGAGTTTAGAAATTAGGCATTTTATTATATTAAGAAAGATAACTCGATTGAGAATCCACGGAATCAAAAATCGAGTGATTTGGATTAGAATTCGCGAAGTAATCGAAGTTTGAAAATGGGGTAGAAATTTGATCGCAAAAATGATTAAAAATCGAAATGAAAACCAAATTAAACTTAATCTACGATTCAAAAAGTAAAATTAACACTAAATGATGAAAAATTAAGATGAAAACACGCAATCTAACACAAAGTAGCCTTCTAAATGATTCAATTAATCTCCGGATGCATGGCTTTTCATTCCGCATTTTCGAAGATGAAGATGGAGTTGAAGATGTGATTTCTCCTCATTCCTTCAATCAAATTTCGATTTCAAATGCTCCTTGGACGCGGAAACGAGTCAAGAATACAAATAAATCAATGGATGCTTGAATTGTGGTGTCTAAACACTTCGATTAATCTCGAAAATCTAAGGGTGTGTTTTCCGTCGCGAAGAAGATTCATTTTATAGGAGGAAAGAGGGGTAACCGTCGGATCAACGGTTGGACTGGGATCGACGGTCGAGATGAAGCGTCGTTTGATCGAATCGTCGCGATTAAGTCGTTAGCGTCCAATCGGCGATGGAGGCTTGCGATGCGTCCACATCGCGTGAAGAAAGAGGCGCGTCGATTTAGTTATCCGTTGGATTTAAATCGGATGATCTTGATTAATCGGAGGGTCTACCGATCACGTCAAATCTCAACCGTTATTACTCTCAAGATGGACGGTCGCGATTGATTCACTTAACTCCCAATTAAGGCATGTGCGTTGATGAAGAGGGCGTGGACCTAAAGTCCACCGTATCGACGCGTGTCGAGACGAAACCGCAAGGTCATCGATTTCACACCGTCTCGTGTTAAAAATAATACCGAATTTATCAAATTTATAAAATTATTCTAATTGAGGGGTATAATAGTAAATAAGGGTCGAATCCACGGGAAATAAGATATTTTTCGAGAGATATTTTGGAAAATGATCAAATTGGACAATGAATTGGTGATGGAAAATATGAAAAATGGTAGATTTAGAAGGATAACTCAAAGACGTATCCACGGAATCAAAAATCACTCAATTTGGATTAGTAATTGCGAAGAAATCAAAGAGCGACGTGAGATGAAATTTTCGAAAGCGGAAGAACATAAAACCAAAAGATTACAAATTAACGATGAAATTAAACTAAATTACGATCCTAAAATACAAATGGATGATACATGACGATAGATTAGAGGGAAAACAAGTATTCTAACCCGAGATAGCGATCGAATCGATCCAAATAATCGCCGGATCGAGGCTATTCATTCCGCGATTTTGAAAGGGAGCATTGGTGTTCATGAGACAAATTCTCCTTAATCGATCGAAGAAATGTCACTTTTAATCACTCTGTGGACGAGGAAACGAGTCTAGAAGAGGTTAGAAGTGAGAGATTCAAGGATGGAAGGGTGTAGATAGATCAATTTGATGAATACATCCAAGAATGTCTTACAAAATCGAAGGACGCCTTAATTTATAGGCAAATTGGGCGTAATCGTCGGATGGAGCGTTTTAATCTTCATCAACGGTCCAGATGAAATGCGTAAAGTCGAACCGTTATGAATAGATCTTGGCCGTTGGATCATGGATGGACGCTCTTGATCACGCATCGTGTGTATGCGTTATAAACGCGCGAAACGCCATGCGTCGGATTATCATCAGAGGTTTTAGATGCATTTTGATGAGTCGATGAGTCCATCGATTGCGATTAATCTCGACCATTATAACTCGGTTGATGAACGGTCGAGATTAATCGCATGGGCTTCACTTAAGTGGATTTTAAGACACGTGCTTGATTAGAGCTCCGGTGGACCTCGCGTCCACTAGATCAATGCTTTGCGATTACATCTGATGCACCACGTCGTTCCACGTCACTTGAAATAAGAAAGAATCGTAGAACATAGTCCCACACGGTAAAAATAAAAGAAAGGATTCGGTTTAAAACATGTGGCTGACGTGAGGGTTACCTTAAATCCAAACTATCAGATGCTTATAAGTACTATAACCCTATATAATACGATTAAATATAAATAATGCACACGTCACCTTAGCGCCACGTAGGCGCTCGCGTTGGTCCGCGTGGCTCTACCACGTGGCATTCACGTGGGTCCCGCGCGAAAAATAAACCCATTTTTGCTTTTATTTTTATTGTTTTAATCAATTTAGAATAAAAAATAAATTCATAAAATTCCAAAAAAATCCCGAGAAATTAGAAAATTCATAACTTTCAAAATTCAACTCCAAATCAATGCAGATTTTTTTCATCGGATCTGAAATTCAATTATCTATCATTATAAAAAGTCAAAATATTTAAATAACAAGAGATTTAATTTCTATTTCAAAAGATTTCATGTCTTTAAGATTTTAACTTTAGAAAATTAAATAAATATTTCTAAAAATAATTTCTCTCATTATTTAACTTTAAAAACCAATTGTAATCTCAAGTAAAGATAGGTTATAAAATCATTTATCTTTAATTTATCATAATTAACTCTAATTTAGTGTATTTTGAGATTATAATTTAAAATTGCATGAAATGATAGAAATGCACTCAAAGTATGATAACATGTATACAAATTGAATGTTTTATGTCTTATTTTGCATTAATAATCATGTATTATCATGTTATGATTGCATGTTATCAATGCGCGATGATCTACGCGCTTTTAATCCAACGCCTCACATTAAGCCACGTGTCCTGCAAAATTAAAATAAGAGTGAACATAGTCCTACACGGAGAATATTAAAGAGAGGGGACGGGTTTATAAGGTGTAGCGATTATATGGGTTAGCGAGTTCCGATAATCGGGATGCTTATATGTACTATACCCATATATACAATGTAAATAAATATAATGCGCATACACGTGTCACCTCTGCGCCACGCAAGCGCTCGCGTGGGTCCGTGTGGCTCTACCACGTGGCCTTGTGTGCCACGTTGCATCCATGTGGGTCCCGCGCGATTAATAACCCCCTTTTTAATTATTTTTTAATTGTTTTAATATATTAAAAATAGAAAATACACTTAAATAAATTCAAAAAAATTGTAGAAAATTCTTAAAAATTGTAAAAATCATAATTTTCAAAATACAACCCCAAATTAGTTCAAATTTGTTTTGTTGGACCAGAAATTGAATAATCTATCATTATAAAAAATCAAAATATTAAAATAGTAAGAGAATGAATTTTAATTAAATAAATACATTCATGTATTTTCTAAAATAACTTTATAAAAAATACATGAATGTTAATAAAGATCTTTTCTCTTATATTTTCATCATTAAAACATAGTTATGATCTCAAATATAATTTAGGATTAAAATCATAATGTTTAATTGTGATAATAATATATAAATTGATGTATTTTTAGATCATAACGTGAAATTATACAAAATGATAGAAATATACTTAAAATATGATAACATGCATACAATTAGAACAATTAATGATTTTATTTGCATTAATAATAATGTAAATTCATGTATAAATATCATGTTATCAGTTATCAATCTACACGATCTTGGTCAGGTAGGAAAGCTTGTTTTGTTCTTTTTCAAAATTTATATCATCAGACAACATCCCATCATCTGAATCACTAGAATTTTTATAAGTGTCAATGATTTTTGTGTTTTAAACTTGATTTTTTGTGGGTTTGAGCTCGGCTCATTGCTACACTAGTTTTATTTTTATTTTTGTGAGTTAAGTTTTGTTTCTTTGATACATAATTTTACGTTTTGCACAAGCAATTTATTGTTATCAATGGCAACATGAAGGCGATTGATTGTGGCTTAGGTAGAAGGTGATGGATATTATGTGGCCTATAAGCCAATTGCACTTTCATGTATCTTGTTTATGTTCATTGAAATGCAATTTATTCATTGTCACTCCTGTGTGATGTTTGCAATGAAGTCCATGAGCATGTGCAATGACTAAGTGAATTATGATGAGATCATAATATAGTGATCACTAGTCTTTAAACATATGTTCTAAATATTCCTATTCATGAGATATTCGATAAGGACATCGAATTATCATGAAAGAATATCACTATCTAATCCATCTCATATGATGAGTATGGCTGATCCTATAGCCATCGGTGTGGAGACACTAAGGATAGATAGTGGGTACTCCTTGGAGAAAGAGTTCACTGAATTAATCCATATGAATCCCTGAATGGTAATTATACCTAACTATCAATCAGGTTGATTCATGTCATGGTTGTGTATGTGGTCCTTTGACTTGAGACACCAAAGACATCTTGTGGATGGATGATCGTGTTTTGATTACGACTTTCAAATCCCTAGCCACGGGATATCTAAAATGTCATATATTGGATATAACATGAAGTCCACGAAGATGATTGTGTGATCAAGATGGGATCATCCACCCTGGGTAATTGAGGACATTGACTCGAGGAATGAGATGCGATGAAATTCTTGGCTAAGGTAATGAAAATGTTAGAGAAGGAGTTCCTGATGATTTCTACACGCATTAGTACTAACTTGAATGACCGATTAGGGTTTGAGAGTTGACCGTACCCTAAGTGATTCACGAGTCTCATGTGGATGAAGGATTACACATACATGGTAATCAATGATGGAAAGGTTTCATAAGTGAGCTCTTACATAATCCTAATGTACGTGGTGTAGCTTGGCACCCAACAGGCTGGCAACTCAACCTATTGATTGGGTTAAATCGATTCTTGATTAATTAATCTATATGTGGGTGTTGATAATTAATTAATGTTGACCAATAAGGTTTTATTTGGTCAATAGATTTATTAACTAGTGAGATATATGGACCTAGAGGGTCACACACATAATGTCTATGGATGTTGGTGGATATAGACATAATTATGAAGGATTTTTTGAAAAAAACCTCATACCAAATGTCTATAAATAGGGGGATAACGACCACAGCTCAAGGTGCCCATACAAGCCTTGTGAGAATTCTCTCCTTTCGTTTCTTTCTCTCTTAGTGAAGTACTTTGAAGAGGTGATCCAACCATCCAGAGACTGTGTGGATATTGCTAGAGGCTAGACACTTGAATAGCTTCAAGAATTCCTTCAAGGAAACCCTGTAAGTATGTTTTCTCATTCATACTAGATGATAAGATCATCTGTTCTTGGTGGCTTGGTGTTTTGAATATCCTATTCAATGTTTTCCACTATATTAGATGTTTTGATCAAAATTTCAAAATTTTATCGACATCAGATCACAAGTATCAGAGCCATGTTTTAATTGTCGAGAGCTTTCTAACAAGCCCAAAAGCATCCAAAATGGTTGAAAAATGAGGGAGATATGGTCATTTCAAAATGGACCATGAGTAAGAAAAAAATCAGAGCCATGAATTTGATTTTCGGTCAGTCTAAGGAACCTATAATCGAAATCACAAAAAAATAAATCAGGCGCGAAATCTAAAACAAAATGATTTTAAAAACTGTTTAAGTCTGAAACATACGCACACAAGGAATCTCAAAAGTGGAAGAACTTTTTGGAGAACTATATTATGCTAGGAGGAAGATCAAAATTTCTCCACGAACTCTTTCCAATCGTTGTTCTTCTCTCCTTTTTTCTAGAGCTAACCCTTGTTCTCGTTGTTTCTTTTCGCAGAAGAGAGAGAGTTGCAAGTATGGGGGGTAATCCAATTTTGGTTGTTTTAGGGTATTAAAGAATGGTTGTTTTTGGGTATCAACTGTTTCTTTGTTTTTCCTTTTTGTTTCCCCCTTTTTTTTCTAAAAAATGAGTACCTGAAAATAAAAGAAACAAAAAAAGATAATATTTAATTTAAATGAAACTTAAATACACATAAAAATATTTAACTGAGTATTAGCAATAAGAAAATAAAGAGCAATAATATATTTTACCAATAGATATTAACGTTGATGTTCTGAAATGATGGTAATGCAACACTAAGCATAGAAACTAAAATACTAGGAATAATAGGGATAATCCTATCTTTAAAATTTCTTATTCAAATGTCTTAATGACATGTTAGAAAAATATAATCTACAACTTATTCTTAGTGGCGTCGGCTTTTTGAAGTTGATGTGAGTTAGTCGATAACATGCATATATAACTCAAATTCTTATCTTATTTAACTATCATTCATGCTTATTTTATGTAATTATCATGTATGTTATCATAGTTTTATGAATTTTCTACATTGGTATGCGATTTTACTAAAGTCCATATTTTTGTATTATTTAGGGCTAATTATGTGTTTTATTGATGTTTGATCTTTTGTAAGGTTAAATAATTAGAAATTAGCCACTTTCCTCGAGTTATTTTGACTTTAGTTGATAATTAAAAGAATTAATTTCAAGAAGAGAGTGATCATATGATATAAAGTAGAATTTTTAAGGGATTATTTAAGATTATTTTGAATTCATCCTATTTTCTTGTTGGAATTTATATTCTAAGGTGACATGATATTAAATATGAAGAAATTTGTGATCCAATGGAGAAAATTTGAGTAAAAAAGGAGTTACATAAAGAAAGATATGAATTTCTAATTTTTATGGAATTTTCCAGATTTTATTTTGATTTTTTAGGCATTTTCCGGATTTAATTTCTTTAAAAAAAGGGGGCAAAAATTCTGGAGATCCTGGGATCGTGGCCCACTTAAATTGTGCAATCTCAGCCGTTGAATCATCGTTCAGCGAATCGAACGGTCCGCGATTTTCAGGATGAAATTTCCTATAAAAATAATGTTCTTTCTTTGTAATTATAACTTTTGATTGAATCGTGTAGAGATTAAGAAATTTTGGAGCAAATTCATTAGTTCTTAGTGATCCACCTGCGTTCTAGACTCAATTGCGATCATATCGAGGCATGGTTGATCACAAATCATTGCAATAATTGATCGAAATCTCCCCTTGAACACCGAACGCAAGCCAAAGAAGAACTCGATGAAATACTCTTTAATCAAAGCGAATTGAAGCCAAATCTTCACTTCAATCGGGTAAGTAGTGTGATTTGATCATATCCCTTGAAATTATTGTAGTTTAGATTAGATTTAGATAGTCAATTTCATTTTATAAATCAAAATGTTCTTCGTTTCGCCCAAATTTGGGTGCAGATTTTTGCTGATTTTGAAACAAAGATTTCTCCCTGATCTTAAGTCTAAATCATTTGATATTTGTTTCGTTAGATTCCTTGTTTCATTAGATTTCCGTGGATATTTAATTCGTAAAATTTCATCATCATTTGACCCTTCAATTTAATGTTTTACCATTGACTATTCATTTTCAATCCAAATTTGGACGTTGACTTGCGGGGGCAATTACGCTTAAAATACAAGGTGAAATTTGACAGTTTTGGTCTTTTTGGAATCCTCCAGTTGTTAGCTTTCTATTTATATTTGAATATCTTGATTTAAATATCATTTGGTCATTCAATTTGATGATTTTAGCCAAAGTATTCATTTCGGGATTTTTCTGATCTTTGATTTTCAATAAATCATGATAAATCCAATTCTTCTTGAAAAATCATGAATTATACATCATAATTTTTCATTTTCTCTCTAGTTTCTAGATATTTAATTTTCATAATATTTTACCCTCTTTTTCTTCTCTGATTTTATAGAAAGTCAATATCTGGTCTAAGTCAATACTTTGACCTTGACTTTTGACTTTTCTTTGTCAAATCATTTTTAAATTCTGAAAAATATCTTCTCTCATATATTTATTTTATTTGAATTAATTATATATCTCTTTAATTTCTCAATATACCTAATTAAACTTAAGTTTGGCCAAGTCAACCGTTCGATCAAAGTCAACCGTGCTCTCTGTGGATCGACCCGATCTTTACACTATACTTGATTTGAAATTTTTGTTATTGTGAGTTCGGACTTATAAATTTTTTTGACTGACGTTTGTGTGTTTTCAACGACCGCATAAATCATATCGTCAAAATATCAACGTTTGTTAAAAATGTCATCATTTGTTAAAAATATCGACATTTATGTGTTTTCAATACCATTAGTCACTCAAGCTGTCGGTACCTGCACTAGCACGAACATACCCTTCTCAAATCATTTTGACAAAAAACTATCAATCAAAATGAAAAAAACCACTTAATATAATATTTCATAAACATTCAGAGCGCACCAATGTAAATTATCAAACTTAGATTAAACTAAAATTAGATTTTTTTGAATTAATTGCAATTTAGAAACATAAATATAGTGGGTTTTATCGTGCGCTTACGTGATGGATGATGTGGCTTGCATGCTTGTTTGGTAATGTATGCACATGCCATGTGGCGCACACGTGTGTTCTAGTGTGCGTGTATAATTAGTGCTTAAGCATCCTTTTAAGGATATATGCTAACCTTTTGAAAATGCTCTCATATTTATACACGATGTGTCTCATTATTTTCGTCATGTGGGACTATCTTTCTCTTTAATTATGCAAGTGACGTGGCAGGCTTAGGAGTGGTCAATTAGCAAAGAGGAGAGAGAATTAATCTTAGCCCTTCACTTTCAATTCAGTGGGGAGGTACATGATGTATTCTCATTGGGCGGCGAATCATTTTTCTTAAAACTGTACGATCTTAGCCATTCATCTAGGGAGTTAGAACACCTGAGATTCATTGCACCCGATGGACTTCACGAGATGCGAGATAACATCTCAAGCATTTGATGAAGATCAAATAGTGCACATTACGCGATGTGGCTTCATCTTGATGATACATTTTTAATGTGACAGACGTGACTTAATGGTGTCGATTTGCATCATGACATTTTATCTCAACCATTTATTGATGATTAATTGACATATCTAACGGCCACACCCAACCATGCCTGTTTGTACTCTCTTTCTGTGATGGTATAGAGTATTATTTGACGTTTTGATTAATTGAATCATTTAGACATCTAAATCCTTGAATCTCTTCCTTTCTGCATCTTCTAGACTCATTTCCTTATTTGAGGAGTGTTTGAAATCAAGTTTTTGTCAAGAGAATAGGAAGAATTTGCTGCTTGAACTCCAAATTTTTGCTTTTTGAAACATAGAATAAAAAGCCTTGATCCGGCGATCAATTACACAATTTTGGGTTATATTGCTTGTTTTCCACCTAATCTTATGTCTTATAACATGAGATTTTAATTTTGATGCATAAATTAGTTTAATTTTATGAATTTTAGTCAATTTCTCTCTCTTCACAATTGATTTTTTTATCATGATTTCGGTCCTTGATTTCTCCGCAAATACAGATCCAAATTGAGTGATTTTTGATTCGTTAGATTTGTCTTGGAGTTTTTTGTCCAAAAATACTAATTTCCCTAATTCTCATATCAATTTATTATCTGATTTGATCAAATTTTAAGTACATCTATAGCGCACTCGACAAAATTTTTTAACTACATGGACAACAAATTTTGAATTTTCTAACTTTTAGGGATTTTCTTGAATTTTTAAGAATTTTTATAAATTTATTAAAATTTAAAAAATAAAATTTTTTGGGTTTAATCGTGCGTGGACATGGTGGATGATGTGGTTTGCATTCTTGCATGCTAACATATGCACACGCCACAGGTGCACACATGTGTTCATGTGTGTGTGTATAATTAGTGGTTAAGCATCCTTTTAAAGGATATAAGCTAAGCCTTTAAAATGCTCACATATTTATACACGATGTGTCTTGTTATTTTTGCCATGTGAGACTATCTTTCTATGTAATTATGAAGGTGATGTGACAGGCTTATGAGTGTTCAATGGTGATTAATTTTTCTCTCTTGATGTCGTTGCTCAATTTTTCCACGAATACTTATTCAAATTGAGTGATTTTTGATTTGGTAGATTTTTCTTGGAGTCTTCTTTCCAGAAACACTAATTTTCCTAATTTCTCACATCAATTTATCATTTGATTTGATAAAATTTTAATTACATATAAAAAATATCCTAATTCTCGGTGGATTTGACCCTTATTTACTATTATACTAGTTAATTCATGATTAAACATTCAAATTGGTGAGTTTGAAATTTATTTTGACACGAATTTATATGTTTTCAACGACCACACAAATTTTTTTTTGTCAGTTACAATGAGCAATTTGTTGGAATTATAGTGCAGCTTTGTTATTTAAGATGGATGTGATGATGGTTCTATTTGAGCATAAGGATTTGATTAGTTCTTTCCTAGACATGATTTGACTTGTTACACATGTTCAATGATGCACATTTCCCTAGAATTCATGGTCATATCATTTGTAAGTACATGGACGACATTTGCTATGAAGAAAAATTGAAGATATAATCATTTAAAAGCAGAAATGGATAAAGAAGTTAAATTTTACTTCCTTAAAGAATGTTTTCTTATTCACATTGAGAGTAAAAACTAGAATTCTGATCAATAAAAGAATGGAGAGGGAGCATGTAACAAGCGAGGCCGAAAGAAATATAGAAAGGAGAGAGAATTGAGAAATATTCGGGGAAGAGATTTCAGAGTGAGGAAAAGAGAGAGAACAGATAGGAGGAAACGAGAGGAAAGGACAGAGACGCAACTTGCGGAAGAGAAAAAGGAGAAGAATTAAGAGAGGGGGAGAATAGAGAGAAGAGAAAGAAGAGGAAACGAGAAAGTTGCGAGCGTGAAGTGGCGAATTTAGTAGAGAGAGAGATAGTAGATAGGTAGATGGAGAGAGGAGAGAGAGCAAAGAATTAATGATAGAGTCGCCTCAGCCTCCGCCGCCACCGCCGCCACAGCCACCACCACCGCCATAGCCGCCTCCCCCGCAGCAGCCGCCACCGCCGCCACCGTCGCCTCCACCGCCATCGCCGCCGCCGCCGCCGCAGCAGCCACAGTCACCATCTACGCTCACATCATACTCCTTGCGACGCTTCTTCTTCTTCTTCTCGCCGGAACGACGACTGCAAGCAAAGAGGATGGTGGGAATGATAGAGAGAGAAACCACGACCATGCAGAATAGAAAGAGAGACCCAGTGACCACGTATGCTGGGCTGCCATCACCGGCCATTAACAAGGCTCTGGCCATCTATCTTAGCTGAACTCTTTTAGGGTTTCTTGACGATGGTGGAGAGAAGAACAGAGCTTCTTTAAATAAAGAACGAGAGATAACATACAGAATTGACGGCGAAGCTGCGAATTTCGTTTTCTTCCCTATTCCATCAACTCTCTTGTAGAGAGCAAGTTGGTATTTTCCTCTCTCATCTACGAAGATCAATGGTTTTTTCCGTACGGAGCTAGCCGCCATAATTATATCACGCGTTGACAAGCACGGGAAATTTCCACGCGTTGACAATCACGGAAATTTCCACGCGTTGAATTAGGTCCGAGATGATTACTCCAAGGAACCTCCGAAACTCTTTCATCATTTGTCTAAGAGAGTCAGGTCACCGATTCCTTTTTAAAAATTATAAAATATATAAAAAAATATTTATTTTGTTTCCAAAAAATTATTTCTATATAATTTTAACCTCTATAAATTCCTAGAATTTTTTTGAAAATGGAGAAAAATCTCAACCAGAGAGATAATTGAAAATCAACAAATTTATCATAGAAATAAATTTAGACAATAAAAATCATGATAACATGCATTCATAAATATTTTCATATCAATAAATGTCATTTTGAATGGGAAATAAATATGAATTTCATTTCATAATTAAAGAAGATTATCTTTTTGATGAAACAATGTCATTAAATGCTCATAAAATGGTATCAAAATATGAAAAAATCAAGAATACTTTTTAAACATAAGGAAAATCATTTCAATCATTTTGAACCATGATAACTTGCATTTATGATCATATTTATAGAAATAAATGCATAAAATGCATCATATGAACGTATTAATTTGCATGTTACCAATTGCCCATTACATGAATTAGAGGAAGAGAGGAAAAGACAAGGGTGTTTCTAGATGATGGGATTTGATGCTCGATAGGTTCTTAAAATTTTAATTAAATATCAAATGTAGCAGAAAACTTTGAATTGACAATCCAATATATAGAGACACTAACGAATGGTCCTATCCTCTAGTTTAGATCAAAATGTCTACTTATAGGGTTTACAAAAATATTTCTAAAAGCTGTTTAATTGTCTAGCCTCAAACTCTTCATTGATGCTCTTCACCAAGAGTAAAATAGAAGAAATTAGAGAGTATCCACAAAGTTCAAATGAGAGCCTTGAATTGTTTTGGTTTTGCCCTTATTTATTGACATTGGGTATATAAAATTTTCCCAAAACCTCTTAAAATTATGTCTATATCCATTAAAGTTCGTAGGCCTTATGTGTTTGACCCTCTAGGTTTATGTATTTTGCCAACTAGAAACTCCATAAACCCAATAATACTAATTGCTCAAACTTATTAATAGTCAAGGATTGGTTTAACCCAATCAACAAGTCGAGTTGCCATCCCATTGGGTGTCAAGCTAGACCATGTGCCCTAAGAGATATGGGGTGTATAAAAAACTCTCATATAGGTACTATTATATACATATAATCCTTCGTTCATGTGAGACTAATAAATGAATAAGGGATGGTGAACTGTCAAACCTTATTCTCATACTTATGGTAGTATTGATGTATGGAGTAAATCATTGAGAACAGTTTCATCAATATTTTTTGAAATTTCCTAATTGGATGGTGAATTTATTGGGAGGGGGGATGAATTAGTTTCTTTTGAATATTTTCATTTTTTTAAATCTTCTATTAATTTATTGATTATCCACTCAATTCCTCCCGTCACTCGTACACCAGATTTTTATATAGAATAGAGGATCCAAACCCATCGCGCCACTCCCACAAGGAGACAGCCCTCCCAGAGTCACTCCTCACCTTTTTAATCCTCTAGTAGTAATTACTAATTGTTCGAGATAATCAGACCAAGGTTCAAACATTAAATTTTGATTTGAGGCGCTCACGCTCTTGGTTAGTGACCTTACTTTGCTGTTTTCCTTCGGTATGTTGCCACTTGTCCTGTCTCCCCGGGCCAACTCCTAGAGCTCCGCATGCTGCTCCCTACTCTCTTTTGGACTGGCCTGCCTCTCTGAAGTCACCGAGTCTCGTCACCGATCCACACACGCACCAAGTAGGTCACTCGTTTCCAAATCCACGTAATCTTGGAAGGTGAAGAACAAATGTGCCTTGAGTTGACTTTCTAGTCAACTCCCTAGATTCTTCTTGTATAGCACTGATTCACTAGATGTCCCCTGGATTGTAGCCAGGGATTGTCAACTTTCCTTAGCTATTCGTTGGATCCTCGGAGCTGCTTTCAAACGACGTTAAACTCCCCTCTTACCCTAACGGGTAAGTACAACTCACCCAGAGTCAACACATTGTATGGCGGTATAACTAATTTTCCCTAGTTCCTAAATTAGACTCCCAAGAGAAAGAGATATGAAAAGTTTATTAGAAACTAAACCAACCATGAAAGCTAACAAAAAATCATTGAAATATAAAATATGTAAGTAATATAAGGAAAATATCAAAAATGAAACAAATTAAAATAACTCCCTGAAGAACTGATTTGTATTAGCATTAGAATTTGACTTTTGCTTTGACTTTGAATTTTTCTTTGACTTTGACTTTGATATACGATATCTTCCCCCTTTATCTCACCTTGATGTGGTCTTGTAGAGTTTCTTACTAATCTTGAAATGACTACTCAATGGCGTTATGATTTTTGAGTAAATTGTTAATATACTTCAATTCAAATTAGAAGCAGATTTAATATAATGTTGAATAGATTTTCAATAAACACTATATTGATGATGAATCAAACTTAAAAAGAACTTGAGGTAAATACAAATATAATTTTTATATGAAAAATAAATTTCAAATGAAACTACAATCTATATTGAATGGGAGTATCACAGATTCGAAATAAGCAGTTAAAGATTTTAACTTAGATTACGAAAAATTTGAAGGACACAACAATATATAATATTTAAATAGAACTTAACAACTATTTTGAGGTCCACTACAGATTTTGCACGAAATTTAAAAACAAAAATTTTTTTATGTAAAAAGGAAGAAGAAAAAAACACAAATACGAGAATTTAAGATAATGATATCAGAAATAAGGAAAACAAAGATTCTAAGACAAATAAATAAAAAAATTCAAGAATTAATCAATTTTGATCGAAAGAAGGTCACACCAAGTAATATTGAAATATAGATTGAGAATCTAAAGAGCAAGGATCAGTTTAGATAGAAGGGAATGATAAACTAGTTGATTGATTTGAAAACAAGATAAGTTAAAATCGAAACCAAAAATTGACACAACAAAAAAGGAAAAAAACTTGAAATCAGAAGATTCAAATTACAAATCAGTTTTATCAAACTAGAACTGGAATCTGAAAGGACACAAACCAAAGTCGAAATCGAGAGGACGATCCTAACGAACACAACAACCAAAAATTAAACACAAAAAAAGGTTTAAGAAAGAAAAGAGCTCGTTGAAGAGAGAGCTTCTGCTGGGAAGAGAAGTTGTCACCTCCTTTAGAGATCAATGAAGACCAAGTGTTTTGAAAAAAAATAGTAGTATAGCATTGGAGAGGTTTTCTCCTTGAGTTTTTGAAGAAGACTTCACTGCGTGAGAGCTAGAGTGTTGGGTTGCTCCCCTTTTCTTTTTCGCTAGAGAGAGAGCCGACCTTTTTTTTACACAAGAGCGCTAAAGTTGGCATTAGGGTAAGTTCTATTTAGGGTTTTTTTAAAGTACCTAAAAATAAGAAACATTTAGATAACATTTAATTAAAATTAACTAAAGTGAAAATAAATATATATAAGGAAAATATTAGCGATAATTAAATAAAACAATAACCTGCTTTGGCAATAAAGATTAACATTGATCTTCTAAAATGATGGTTATGTAAAATTAAGCATAGGAACTAAAATAATTAGAATAATAAGAATAATTAGTAGCTTTATGGGGATGAAAGTTAATATTTGTTTGTGTCATTAATACCTCACTTTAGGACCATCTACGTCTTATTATAATAATGAGATAATGATAATGATATTCAAATGTTTTAAATAACATATTAGGAAACAAGAAATCTAGAGGTTATTCTTAGCAGTGTCTGCATTCCAAAGTTGAAGTGGGTCAATCACTCAAGCTGTTGGTAGCTGCACTAACAAGGACATACCCTTCTGAAAACATTTAGTCAAAAATATATCAATCCAAACCTAAAAGCTGCTGAATATAGTATTTCATAAACATTAAGAGCGCCCCAATGTAATTTATCAAACTTAAATTAAACTAAAATATTTTCTACCTTGACCAAGGATTTTATTGCATCTCATTATTTAAGTCAATTTCATTCACATTCTAGCATTATATTTGAGCCATTGGTTGAAGATGAAGATACGATAGAATGGCCACGACCAATTTCAACTCTATTTATGCTCTCTCTCTCTCTTCGATGGAAAACATATTCTTGGATTATTTCGATTGATCAAACCTTTTTGAGAGCTCAATCCTTGAATGTCTTAGTTTCTTCCTCTTCTAGACTCATTTCCACGACTAGGGAGTGCTTTAAATAAAGATATTTTTGGAATAATAGGGAGAGTTTACTGCTTGAACTCCCAATATTAATTTTCAAAAATGCAAAATGAACAGCCTTGATCCGGCGATCAATTGGATCATTTTGAGCACAATTTTGGGATAGATTATGTGTTTTCTCCTGATGTGTCCTAATTTATCATTGGATTTTACTTTCGAAGCTTAGATTAGATTAATTTTTAGAAATTATGTGAAATTCTTTGCCATTGATTTTTCTCTCTTGATTTCACTTCTTGATTTCTCCGCTAATACTTATCGAAATTGAGTGATTTTTGATTATGTGGATTTTTCTTGGGATATTGTTTCCAAAAATACAAAAATATGTAATTTCTCATCTCACTTTGTCGTCCAATTTGAAGAAAACCTCAAAAATTTCCTTAAATCTCTATGGATTCGACCCATATTCATCATTATACTTAGGGTTCTCCGGTTCCGGTGTCGGTACCGGTTTGTTCTAAGAACCTAAACCTATACCTAACTTCGGTTCGGTATCGGTGACGGTATTGTTCGGTGTTGGTTTGGTTAAACCTATACTTTCGGTTAAACCTATACTTTCGGTTAAACATCATTAGAATTGAACATAAATTAGTAAAAAAATTTGTGACAGTACTATTAATATATTTATATATATAACACATGTTTCACAAACAAATGATAAGAGATTAACATTCCTAATAACATCAATACAATACATCAATAATTTAAGATAAAAGGCATAAATAGATAAACTTTAACCATAAAATATAATTAGTGAAAAAATAACAATAAAATTTCAGGAAATCATCTCTCTCAATTCCTCTCCCTCCCTCACTCTCTCACTCTCCTTCCTTCACTTTCTCTCTCTCCTTCCTTCCCTCACTCCCTCTCTCTCTCTCTACCTCCCTCCTTCTCTCCCTCGCTCTCTCTCTCTCTCCCTCTCTCTCTCCCTCCCTCGCTCTCTCTCTCTCCCAATCTCTGTCAATCCCTCGCTCTCTCTCTCCCTCCCTCCCTCCTTCGCTCTCTCTCCTCTCCCTCCCTCGCTCTCTCTCTCCCTCCCTCCCTCCCTCGCTCTCTCTCTCCCTCTCCGTTCATCACTCCCTCCCTCGCTCTCTCTCTCCCTCCCTCGCTCTCTCTCTCCCTCTCCGTTCATCACTCCCTCCCTCGCTCTCTCTCTCCCTCTCCGTTTGTCACTCCCTCCCTCGCTCTCTCTCTCCCTCTCCGTTCGTCACTCCCTCCCTCGCTCTCTCTCTCTCCCCCTCCCTCCATCGCTCTCTCTCCCTCTCCATCCGTCCCTCCCTCCCTCTGTGTCTCTGTCTCTCTCCCTCCCTCGTTCTCTCTCTCTCTCCCTCTCCCTCTGTCCCTCCCTCTATCTGTGTCTCTGTCTCTCTTCCCCCCCCGTTCATTCCTCCCTCCCACGCTCTCTCTCTCCCCCCCGGTCCCTTCTTCCCTCTCTCTCCCCCCTCCCGCCCTCCCTTCTGCCACCATCTCTCTCTCGCGGGGCGGAAGAAGAAAAAAAAATTTCTTCTGCCGTTAAAATTTCTTTCCCTCCCCTCTCCCACGCTCTCTCCCCCCCGGTCCCTTCGTCCCTCTCTCTCTCCCCCTCCCGCCCTCCCTTTCGCCACCCTCTCTCTCTCGCGATGTTAAAATTTCTCTCCCTCCCTCTCCCTCCGTCCCTCCCTCTCTCTGTCTCTCTCCCTCTCCGTCCCTCGCTCCGTCTCTCTCTCTCTCCTATCATAGGAGAGAGAAAGTACGGTTCCACCGAAGCCTCAAACCGAAACCAACACCGGAAGAAAACCGGACTTTCGGTTCGCCTAGTTTTCAACACCGACGGTGTCAGTTTCGGTTCGGTATTCGGTCTTTCGATAACGATATGGAGTTCTCTAATTATACTAATCAATTTGTGATTTAATCATAAAATGGATGAGTTTGTAATTGTTTTGACACGAATTTATGTGTTTTTAATGACCGTACAAATTCGTCTCATCAGTGGTTTAATGATAAGGCTTCCGATTACGATGCACCTATTTTTGTCAACTGATGTTTCTCCTTATTATGGATTTGATTGCTAGAAAGTCCTCAAATCTTACATATATCATTCTCTCTCCTCTCTCCTCCCCCATAAGGGAACAACATGGCCACATCTTGCTTGTTGCTCCCTTGAAAAGGGGAGATCAGATGGCTAGAAATGGTCACAATCCCCCCTTGAACTATTTTATGTTTTTCTTTGTTTCCATCAACATTTCACCCTGATTTTGATTATTCTTTAATCCTTGGCTTGACTGATTGATCCTTAGCTCTTTTCAATGTTATCACGAGAAAATAACCCATCCGGATTGTATTGAATTAGCCTTTGGTGCATTTTTTCATGAATAAATTGTGTATTGAACTTTGAACCTTTGTTTAAGCCTTTTGTTGACTAAAGTCTCAATCTCTTGACCTCAATCTCAATCTCAATCTCAATCTCTTCAGATCACTCACTCAACATCTTTAAGGTTAGGGATGATAAATCTTCTTTGATGATGTCAATATATGTTTTATTTTACTGTTTTTAGGTTGATAATTAGGTCTCAATCACACTTTCTCTCTCCTCACACATAAGTTTATCTCTGTAACTTCTCTCTACGATATCTCCCTTGATGTACGCTCGATCTACACGATCTTGGGTAGGTAGGAAAGTTTGCTTTGTTCTCTTCTAAAATTTATATCATCTGACAACATCCCATCATCCGAATCACTATAATTTTTATGTGTCAATGATTGTTGTGTTTTAAACTTGATTCTTTGTGGGTTTGAGCTCGGCTCATTGCTGCACTAGTTTTATTTTTATTTTTTTGAGTTAAGTTTTGTTTCTTTGATACATAATTATATTATTTTCAAAAGAAATTTATTGTTATCAATGGCCACCCACTTTTTTTAGCAATGCAAGTAGAGACCATTGAAGATAGCTGTGATAAAAGCATAAAAAGTATTTATAAACACCTAAGAATTGCTTTTATTTACCTCAATTAACTCGTGAACATATCGTTATTTCTACTATTTCATGAGTTAATAATTTTATGCTATCAGTACATCAAGAAGAACTTTTGTACTTTTTTTGTCTCCTTGGTTTCAAGAACCTACAAGCAAGAGAAGGGAAGCAAGATCATCTGAAATAAGTGTTTAGAAGACTAATGGGCTGTCCAAGGCATTTATATTGGAGCCTAGTCAAAGAAGAATTGGCATCTCTCTCATTGAATGGGTTCAAAAGGAGGATCGTCTTCGGGATTAGGCGCCTCTCTTGCTTTTTCGAGGGTTTTTTATGTTTATCAAACCTTTGTTCTCTAGCGAACTTCTCATCGGGAGAGAATGTAGTGGAAATATTCATCTTTGCTTTAATGTGGTTAAGCTTCTTCATTGTTCTTCTGACATCATTCCTCTCCAAAATCTCAGTTCCTACCTTCTTCCCTCTGTAACTCACATCTGCTCTTTCTCTCTTTCGTTTTCGGATTTCCTTCTCAATTTCTTTCCTCTCTCACGTTCTTCCCTGCTATCTTTTGCTCTAAACCTCCCGCTTTTCCTCTTCACATCTTCTGTTCGAGTCCTCTCTTCTGCCACGTCTTATTCTCTTGTTCACACTCTCCTACGATCTCACATTCTCTCCTCTTCTCCCTCTTGCAGCCCTCTTTCGCTCACGTATTTCTTTACATTTTTCCTTTGTCGTCCTCTTTCTTCTGTTCTTTTTCTGTTTCTATCTCTCCCCTTCATTCGCGCTCTCATCTCTCGGCAATTTCTCACACACTCTCTCTCTAATTTCATTTCTCCCCTTGCAACTTCTGTCTCACACTCGCTTTCTTACCGCTTTCCCGCATCCTTGCCTTTTTCCTGTGACATCTTTCTCTCCTGTTCATGTGTCCCTGCATTCATTCTCTCTCAATTTATACTCCCTCTTCTCAGACTCGTTCTCTCTCCCTTTCTAAATTTCCCTACTTCATCCTTTGTCACCCTCTTTTCTGATTTTTCTCTCTCTATGGAATTCTCTCACTCTATCAAGTTATGTTACTAGTTTGCTCCTTCTTTTATTCTCTTTTTTTCCTTTCTAATTTTCCGTTTCTAATTTTCCCCTGCACATCTTATATCCCTCTCGTCCTCTCTTTCTTCCTCACTTTTCTTGTTTTCTTCGGTGAACTCTTTTTCTCTCTTTGAAATTCTTTCTCTTCATCTCTTGACCACCGCAATTTATTTGTTGTCTTTGGAAATCCTACTTTCGATTCCCTTTCCGCTCTCTTCAGCTTTCTCTTGAAATCCTTCTCTTCTTCTCCTTCTAATCTCTCGCATTCAATTTGCTTCCTCTCGTCCCGTTTTGCTTTTCACTTGTAGCCGCTCAAACTCTCTCTAGCTCTTTCCCTTCTTCCACCTCTTCAGATTCTTATCATTCCCTCTCACTCTCCCCATATCCCAAACTCTCCCTCTCACAATCTCGCTTTCTGTTTCTTATCGCTCTCTTGCAATCTGCTTTCTTTCTCTCTCTTGCGTTTTCTCTCTCTCTCTCTCTCTCACTCGTCATATCTCCTAATTTCTACCCTGCATAGGCTTAATTTCTCTCTCCCTCGTTCAGCCAATCACATTCACATCTCCCTCTCTATTGATCTCATTGTCTTCCCTCCAAGGATTTTCCTCCCTTCTTCTCTCTCTTTAACTCATGCTCTTTCCTTCTCTCCTTTACGCTCCTCCTTTTACATCTTTCCTCTAACTTACCTTTCTTTCCTTTTTATCTTTACTACATCTCCTCACATGTCATCTTCCCTAAATTTTATCTTAGTTTTACTATCTCTCTATTTTGCACTATCTCTAATTGTCCTTCCAATTGATATGTCCAAGTAGTCTAGATCATTCTCTTCTCTTGCCGCCTATATTGACTTTCTCTCACCCTAAAGTCCTTGTGGATCGACATAGGAAACTATACGCCTTTATTAGTTCCATCTGGTCTTAGTTTTCTCGACTACAAGTAGTAAATTTGTCGAGCTTAAACACATGACAACTTCGAGCTCAACAAGTTTTCCTTTGGCAATGGCCATGATAAGAAACCTGTCATCTAATAATGGCCTTGGAGTAGGGGTACTCTCTAGTGGTGGACTATTGTGGTCACCAGTACAAGCAAGGAAAACATGAAGGCCATTGATAGTGGCTTGGGTAGAAGGTCCACACCATTGATAGAGACGCAGTACAATAGAGGCAAAGGCTAGGGCAACAGGGATGTGACATCATCATGGCAATGCCAACATGACAGCATGACCAATCCACTCATAGAGCAACACAAATGGGCCAATGAAAGACAAGTTTTGATACCATGTGGAAACAAGTAAAAACCCTGATAACACTCAGTTTGAAAAGAGAGATCAACAACAATATTTAAAATAGAGAGAGATGGGTGATAACATGCATATTTAACTTGAATTACTATCATATTAGACTGATATTAATGCTTATTTTCTTTAATTATGATGCGTGTTATCATAGTTTTATGAAATTTTCTCCATTGGCATGCCATTTTACTAAAGTCCATATTTTTGCATTATTTAGGGTTAATTATGTGCTTTATTGATATTTGACCTTTTTCAAGGTCAAAAAACTTGAAATCAACCATTTTCCTTGATTTTATTTTGATTTTAGTTGATGACTAAAAGAAGAGAATGATGGGATGAATCATAAGTCAACTTCAAAGGGTTGACTTAATATTATTTTGAATTCATCAATTTTTTCTTCTTAATGTTTATATTTCAAGGGCATGGATTAAAGAAGAAGTAATTTGTGATCCAATGGATAAAATTTGAGGCAAAAAGGAGTTCTAAAAATGAAGTTATGAATTTCTAAAGATTAATTATTTTTCTAGATTTTTCATGAATTTTTAAAATTTTTAGAAATAAAAAGGGTTATTAATTCGCAAAAAGGGGTTTATTTAGTGTGGGACTTGCGCGGTGCTGACGTGATGATGCAGACACGTGGCAGTGCACTAGCCAACCAATTGGACCAGCATGGACCAATGCGGGCGCCTACGTGGCGCAGTGGCTAAGTCGGCTGATTGGATTGAGCCCACGGGTATAGTGGGCTTTGTATCGGGCATAGTAGGGGGGGGCGTACTAGGCCCAATGGGCGATGCAAAGCCTTAAGACCGCTCTTCCTTATATAGGCGCGATTTCTTCTTTTTCTCTTCCGTGTGGGATTAATGTTTTTCTTTATTTCGCAGGCGACATGGCAACGCGTGGAGCATCCAATCAAACGCTTGAAAAGACAAGCGTTGATCTGGTGGATTTTGGTCCACCAGATCCTGATCAGCAGCATGTGAAAAATTTGTGACCGTCGATCTCATAAGTGAAATCTAACGACAGTGATTTAATCCTGCACTCAGCTAATGACGAGTGTGACAAGTGGCAAATTGTAGATGCTTCGATTAAGATCGAACGACGAAAATTGAGGAGGAAGTGGGCCCGCGTCATGGGATTGTGGTCCACTTATTATGCATGACGCGGCTTCATCATGGCCGTCCAAGCTCTTATAGAGAAATGGATGGATTGGATTTGTCGCGATTAATTTGTCTATAAATATTCTTTCTTTCTTACGGAAATGTAAGTTTTGATTAAACGTGAAGAAATTAAGCATTTTTGGAGGAAAATCTTGAGTTCTGCATGATTCTCTTGTGTTCTAGACTCAATCGCACATGAAGTGAGGCAAGTTAATTACAAATCATGGTGAGAAAAAGTTGGGAAATCGCCCCTTGCCTACCAAAATCACGACGAAGAAGGAATTGGAGAAATTCTTAGTAATCAAAGAAATTTGAGGGTCAATCTTCGGGTCAATCAGGTTAGTAGCATGATTCCTTCTTAATCCTTAAAATTTAGATAGTTTAGAGTAGATTTAGATAGTATATAGAGTTTAGGAATCAGAAATTTCGTTATTTCGTCCAAATTTCATCGCGAATTTTTACTGATTTCCGAACAAGGATTTCTCCTTGATCTTAAGTCCAATTCGTTTGAATTTGGATTTCTTGTTTAATCAACTTTCTATGGATATCTGATTGGTAAATTTTCATCGATATTTGACCCTTTGATTTGTCATTTGACCAACTACTATTCAAAATCAATCCGAATGTGGGACGTTGACTTTGTCGAGAGCAATTACTACAAATATAGAAGATGAAATTTACTAATTTTTGTTTCTTTGGAATCCTCTAATCGTAAGCTTTTGATTTATAGATGATTCACTAGATTTGGATATCATTTGGATAGTCAATTTGAGGATTGTGACCAAATACTCTAGTTCCGTGATTTTCTGTTTGCTGATTTTGGAAACATCACTGCAAATCCAATTCTTCTCTAAAAATCATGATTTTTATATGAAAATTCTCATCTTTCTCTCTAGTTTCGGAAAATATAATTTTTGTAATATTTTGTCACCTTTTTCCACTCTAATTTTACATAACGTCAAAGTCTAGTCAAAGTCAACTCTTTGACCTTGACTTTTGACTTTTCTTCTCTAAATATTTTTCAAAATTCTCAAAATATCTTCTCTCATATATCAGTACTATTTTCATTGATCATTTATAATTTTCAATTCTTAAAAATCCTAATTAGACTCAAGTTGGTCCAAGTCAACTCTTTAGGTAAAAGTCAACCGTGTTCTCTATTGTTTGACCCAATCTGATCGCTGTACACTATTTCTGATTTTTAAATCATTGTGAGTTCAGAATTAGAAATTTTTTTTTGATCGACGATTGTGTATTTCAAATACTGCATTAAATCGTTACATCAATGGGCCATTGGTTTGGCGTGGAGCATAGGCCAAGTGGGTCAATCCAAGATCACTTGAATTGGTCATTGACAAAATGATTTTGTGCGGTTGTTGAAAACACACTTCCTTGTGTTAAACTAATTTCCAAAATCACTAAAATTATGATTTAATTGTCAATTAATTAGAACAATTGACAATTAAATCATAATTGTCAATTTAATTTTAATTTTAATAATAAGTGGGTCATGTTAATTTTATATCCCAAATATAAAATTAACATGAGTCGTGAATGAAGATGAAATTAACTGGTCCACGTCAAAAAAATTTAGCAATTTTATAAAATGACAAGCACTTTTTCAACAATCTAGATATTATGTAATATTTATGATTGTATTAAAAGGCATAATGTATTAGTAATTTATTCCAAAATTATTTAGTCAATGGATGAAGTGAATATGAATTAATAAATAATGTTGTAATTTTAAGATATCAAAATTTGTGTCACGCAGCCCAAATTAAAGCTACAGTTGATAATAGAAATGGGGAAATCATATTGATAGTGAGTATGAGATCTGATAGATTGCTGAAACTTTCAACTCTTGAGACCTTACAATATTCAATTTGCAAAGCCCATGCTGATTTCAATTAAAACTTGACTCATTCAACTACTATACTTCTCTGTTTATTCTTGATCAACGAGTTTGTGCATTTTTACCCATATGCACGAAATTCATTTACTTCCAAGTCCCCACATCACCTGAAGGTACGGATAACCTATGATAATTTAAATGCACAATAATTATTGATCAAAATAATGGATATGACCGAACCATATTACAACATGATTGTTAAGTATGCCAATTAATAGTTATGACCAAAATTTTAGGATTGACCAGCCCATAATGAGCATAAGTAACCGTGTTTTCTTCCTAATCTTTCATGCATTAGATTACGTATTTTCTTCCTAATCTTACATCCTATAACATTAGATTTTCATATAGATGTATATATTATTTCATTTTATGAAATTTAGTCATTTTCTCTCTCTTCACGATAAAAAGTTTCTACTTATTTGGCTCCTTGATTTCTCCATGAATACAAATGCAAATTGAGTCATTTTTTATTCCATGGATTCATCTTAGAGTCTTATTTTTAAAAATATCAATTCTATCATTTTTCACGCCAATTCATTGTCTAATATTATCAAATTTTGAGGATATCTTGAACATTCCCTAATTCTCCATAGATCTTATCATGAGTGAATGTATCTAATATCGTTTCCGTTCTTGAATTAGTAAATTTCCCCGCAAAAAGATAATATTCTTTGAAGTTTATTTTTCACCTTCATTATTTTTTAATTATGAACTTTGAGAGGATAATGTATGCAATAATTAGAGATTCAGGAAGTGTCTTGAACTTTCGACTTGATTTATTATTCAGTTTTATCCATTATATTTATATTTGTGCTGAAGCCATCCATGGTAGAGTTTGTGAAAATTGATAATATCTATTGATATCAGTTATATCCATAATAAAATAGAGTTTGTGAAAATTGATAATATCTATTGATAGGATTACTTTAAATATATTCCTTGTAGACTAAATTTTTTTATTAATGTTTATCAAAGCCAATATCTGTAAATATTAAATGACCTCACTCTAGACCTCTTTAGAATCTGCGATACCCATTGAGCAATTTTAGCAGGATTGAGCTAATCGCGGAGAGAGAGAGAGGCAGAGAGAGAGAGAGAGAGAGAGAGAGAGAGAGAGAGAGACAGGCAGAGAGAGACAGAGACAGACAGAGAGAGAGAGAGAGAGAGAGAGAGAGAGAGACAGAGAGAGAGAGAGAGAGACAGGCAGAGAGAGAGAGAGACAGGCAGAGAGAGAGAGAGACAGAGAGAGAGAGAGAGAGAGGCAGAGAGAGACAGAGACAGACACAGAGAGAGAGAGACAGAGAGAGAGAGACAGACACAGAGAGAGAGAGAGAGAGAGAGAGAGAGAGACAGAGAGAGAGAGAGAGAGAGAGAGAGTGAAATTTCTCTCCTCCCATCTCGGAGGTTTCAAACACAGCTTGAGGATAAACACCCCAGGCTCATCTCCACGCGCTTTATCCTGCAGAGAAAGACTTCCGACGAAAAATGTCTCTTGCGACGCGTAGCTTTCGTAGACCGTCACTGTGACCGACTTTTCGACGCGTGGTCTCGGCTTCTCCCGTCACTGTCACCGTCACGCATGTCGTTCAGAGCAAGGTTTTGACGTGAACAGATAAGGGAGACCAACATACGCCCAGGAAAATCGAGGAAGATCGCGAAATTTGCTGACTTTCTTTCTCTAGAAGAGACGTCAAACTGGTGAGAAGGAAATTTGCGCCTTCGGCGAAGAACAACGAAAAGATAAGATCTCGTTTTAAAGAAGCTATATTCTTCACTCCACCGTCATCAAGGTCCCAGAAAAACGAAGAACGATGGCCAGAGCTTTGATGATCTCTGATGGAGTGAGCTGGACTGACAATGTTCCTGGGTTACTCTTTTTTAGGCATGGTTGTGGTTTCTCTCTCTATCATTTCAGCCGTACTCTTTGCATGCGAGTCGTCGTTCCGGCGATGAGAAGAAGAATAGGCTGAAGGAGGGGAAGTTGTGTGAGCGAAAGAAAGACCTAGAAAGAGCGAATGAGGAGGGGGGAAGGAGAGGGAAAGATAGAGGGGAGAGAGTGGGCGATAGAGAACTAAATAGAGTGAAAGGGGAGAGAAGAAGAAATAAAATAGGAGTACGAAGTGAGAGTGAGAGAGAGAGAAGAAGAAGCATTATGAGAGATTGAATGAACGATGTAAAGAGATAGGAATAGAGATGAGGACAGGAAAGACGAAGAAACCAGAAATAAGGAAGAGCAAAAGAGAGGAAGAGAAAGAGATAAAATTACAGATCTATTTGCTAGCTTCACGTAGACTTTGTAGCAGAAGACATTCAAACTTGAAGTTTGGAATGAGGATAGTAAGGTTTTTAATCTTTCTTAAAATTTTCAAAAACAAAATTTCCCAAAGAGAGTGCTTTGAAAATGCTATAAAAATAGGGTAATGAACATGATATTCGTACGACAAATGCACTGAATTAACTAGATTATGATGAAAATTCAAGTGTAAAATGCATTCTATTATTAGCCAATAAGAGCAAGGATATGACCATTAGGTACTTTATCTTTCTTCTTATTAAGCTAGTTTTTGCATACATTATAGCAATAACTTAAATCCCACAAGAAACTTCTCATCTACTGAAATTTTGGTAGATTAAAAGGAGTAATATTTTTTTAGGCCCACTATTAATCTATATCTCAAGCTAATATTTCTTTAGATTCTTTCAAAATTTTTCTTTTTAATTGGAGATTCTTTGACAATCTTTCTAAAAAAATCCTTTCCTTTTTAATCCAATAATAAAACTTTAAATTTGTTCAAGTTGTAAGAAGAATAGTTGGCCTCATATGTAATTTTTTTATCCCACTCTAGTATTTTTCTTAACACTATGTTTAAGATATTCAGTTTACTCTCATGTCCCTGACATAATCAATGCACGTGGTTACAATGAGCAACTGGTTGGAATTCTAGTGGAGCTTAGTTATTTTCTATGGTGGATTTGATGATGGTTCTATTTTAGAGTAAGGATTTTATTAGTTCCTTCCTAGACATGATTTGACTTGTTACACATGTTCAATGATGCACATTTCCCTAGAATTCATGGTCATATCATTTGCAAGTACATAGACAGCATTATCTATGAAGAAAAATTGAAGATATAATCATTTAAAAGCAGAAATGGATAAAGAAGTTAAATTTTCTTTCCTGAAAGAAAGTTTTCTTATCCATACGGAGAGTAAAAACTAGAATTCTGATCAGTAAATGAATGGAGAGGGAGCATGTAACAAGAGAGGCCGAAAGAAATATAGTAAGGAGAGAGAATTGAGAAATATTCGGGGAAGAGATTTCAGGGTGAGGAAAAGAGAGAGAACAGACAGGAGAAAACGAGAGGAAAGGACAGAGGAGCAATTTCCGGAAGAGAAAAAGGAGAAGAATTAGGAGAGGGGGAGAATAGAGAGAAGAGAAAGAAGAGGAAACGAGAAAGTTGCGAGCGTGAAGTGGGGAATATAGTAGAGAGAGAGATAGATAGATAGGTAGATGGAGAGAGAGAGAGAGCAAAGAATTAATGATAGAGCCGCCTCAGCCTCCGCCGCCGCCGCAGCCGCCACCGCCGCCACAGCCGCCTCCCCCGCAGCAGCCGCCACCGCCGCCACCGCCGCCACCGTCGCCTCCACCGCCATCGCCGCCGCCGCAGCAGCCACAGTCACCATCTACGCTCACTTCATGCAGCTTGCATCGCTTCTTCTCGTCGTCGGAACGATGACTGCAAGCAAAGAGGATGGTGGGAATGATAGAGAGAGAAACCACGACCATGCAGAATAGAAAGAGAGACCCAGTGACCACGTATGCTGGGCTGCCATCACCGGCCATTAACAAGGCTCTGGCCATCTATCTTAGTTTAACTCTTTTAGGGTTTCTTGACGATGGTGGAGAGAAGAACAGAGCTTCTTTAAATAAAGAACGAGAGATAACATACAGAATTGTCGGCGAAGCTGCGAATTTCACTTTCTTCCCTACTCCCACTCTCTCGTGGAGAGAGAGTTGGTATTTTTCCGTACGAAAACCATCCGCGATAGAGATAACAGGCGTTGACGATCACCGGAGATTCCAACTTGGACCGGGAAAATTGCGCGGTTGCCACATTTTTGGGTTAAGTCATAATCTGTCTCTGTAGGGGAAATTTCTAAGCATTTATTGTGAAGATGAGTTTGAAAGCTCCCAGCTGATTCCCGGAAGAAATCTCCGAAACTCTTTTATTTGTCTCAGACCGTCACGTCACTAATCCCTTTTCAAAAAAATTATAAAATATCAGAGAAATTATTTCTAAATGATTTTAACCTCTATAAATTCCCAGAAATTTTTTAAAAATTTGAGAAAAATCTCAACTCAATCATAGAAATAAATTTATTCAATAAAAATCATGATGACATGCATTCATAAATATTTTCATATCAATAAAGGGCATTTTGAATGGGAAATAAATATAAATTTTATTTTATCATCAAAGAAGATTATCTTCTTGATGAATCAAGGTTAGTTAATGCTCATAAAAGGATATCACAATATGAAAAAAATCAAGAATATCCTTTTAAACATAAAGGGTATCATTTAATCATTTTGAACCATGATAACTTACATTTTGAACCAATTTAGCACCAATTCACTAATAAACTCCCCCCTTACCCTCACAGGTAAGTACGACTCGGCCAGAGTCAACACACTGTATGACGGTATAACTAATTTTCCCTAGTTCCTAAATTAGACTCCCAAGATAAAGAGATAGAAAAAGAATATTAGAAACTAAATCAACCACGAAAGCCAATAACAAATAATTGAAACCTAAAATGCGTAAGTTATATGGAAAATATTACAAATGAAACAAATTAAAATAACTCCCTGAAGAACTGATTTGAATTAGCCTTTGACTTTTCTGTTGACTTTGACTTTTTCTTTGACTTTGACTTTGACTTTGACTTTGACTTTTCTTTGACTTTAACTTTGATCTTTGATTGGACTTTGACATCTACTTTGACTTTGACTTTGACTTTGATATTCGAAGTCTTCCCGCTTTATCTCACCTTGACGTGGTCTCGTAGAGTTTCTTACTAATATAGAAATGGCTTCTCAATAGCGTAATGATTTTTGAGTAAATTTTAAATAGACTTCAATTCAAACTAAAAGCAGATTCAATATAATGTTGATTGAATTTTCAATAAACACTCTATTGATGTTGAATCAAACTTAAAAAGAACTTTGAGGTAAATAGAAATAGAATTTTTATTTGCAAAATAAATTTCAAAGGCAACTACAATCTATATTAAATGGGAGTATCCCAGATTCTAAATAAACAATTAAATATCTTAACTCGGATTAAGAAAAATTCCAAGGACACAACAATATATAATTTTTAAATAGAACTTAAAATATATTTTGAGGTCCACTACAGATTTTGCAAAAAATTTAAAAACAAAATTTTCTTTACAGGAAAAGAAAAGGAAACAAAAAAAACACAAATATGAGATTTTAAGATAATGATATCAGAAATAAGGAAAACAAAGATTCTAAGACAAATAAATCAGAAAATTCAAGAATTATTCAATTTTGATTGAAAGAATGTCAGAGCAAGGATCAGTTCAGATAGAAGAGAATGATAAACTGCTTGATCAATTTGAAAACAAGATTATTTAAAATCTAAATTGAAAATTGACACAACAAAAAGTAAACTTGGAATCAGAATATTGAAATCACAAATGAGTTTAATCAAATTGGAATCAGAATCTGAAAGGACACACACCAAAGTCAAAATCGAGAGCACAATCCTAAGGAACACAAAAAAAAAAAAATTAAACCCAAAAAAAAATAGATTTTAGAAAGAGGAGAACTCGTTGAAGAGAGAGCTTCCGCTAGGAAGAGAAGTCATCACCTCTTTTAGAGATAGCAGAAGACCAAGTGTTTTGAAGAAAAAAATAGCAGTAATGTGTTCGAGAGGTTTTCGCCCAGAGTTTTTGAGGAAGACTTCACCGCACAAGAGCTAGAGTGCTGGATCACCCCCCTTTTCTTTTTTGCTAGAGAGAGAGACGACCTTTTTTTCTAGAAGAGCGCTAAAGTTGGCATTAGGGTAAGTCGTATTTAGGGTTATAAAGTACCTAAAATTAAGAAAAAATTAGATAACATTTAATTAAAAGTAACTAAAGTGAAAATAAATATATATAAGGAAAATATCACTGATAATCAAATAAAACAATAACATGTTATATCAATAAAGATTAACATTGATGTTCTAAAATGATGATAATGTTAAATTAAGCATAGAAACTAAAATAATAGGAATAATAATAATAACAATTAATAGCTTTATGAGGATGAAACTTAATATTTGTTTGTGTCATTAATACTTAACTTTAGGAGCATCTATGTCTTATTATAATAATGAGATAATGATAACGATAATGATATTCAAATGTTTTAAATAACATATTAGGAAATAAGTAATCTAGAGCTTATTCTTAGCGGGGTCTGCGTTTCGAAGTCGAAGTGGGTCAACCACTCAAGCCGTTCGTACCTGCACTAACAAGGACATACCCTTATCAAATAATTTTGTTGAAAAGCTATCAATCCAAACCTAAAAGCTGCTTAGTATAGTATGTCATAAATATTAAGAGCACACAATTATAAATTATTAAAATTAGATTAAACTAACATTTTCGCTACGTTGACCAAGGATTTCATTGCATCTCATTATTTAAGTCAATTTCATGAAATACCAATACTTAAATGCATCGATTTTCATTCTAGTGTTACCTTTGAGCTACTGATTGAAGGTGAATATACAATCAAATGGCCACACCCAATTTCAACTCTATTTAAACTCTCTCTCTTCGATGGAAAACATATTCTTGGATTATTTCGATTAATCAAGCCTTTTTGACAGCTCAATACTTCAATCTCTTAGTTTCTTCCTCTTCTAGATTCATTTCCACGGCTATGGAGTGCTTTAAATCAAGATTATGTTTGAGGATTACGGAAAATTAACTGCTTGAACTCCGACTATCTATTTTCAAAAATGCGAAATGAAAAGTCTTGATTTGGCGATCCATTGGATCATTTTGAGCAAGATTTTTTGTTAGATTATATGTTTCCCTCCTGATGTGTCCTCATTTATCATCTGATTTTAATTTCAAAGATTAGATTTATGAAATTCTGTCTCTTTACACTCTATTTTCTCTCTTGATTTTTCTTCTTGATTTCTCTGCTAATACTTATTTAAATTGAGTGATTTTTGATTCTACGAATTAGTCTTGGGATATTCTTTCCAAAAAAACAAAAAATATGCAATTTATCATCTCAATTCGTCCTACAGTTTAAAGAAAACCTCAAAAATTTTCCTAAATCTCTATGGATTCGACCTAGATTCATTATTATACTAATTAATTCGTGATTTAATCTTAAAGTTGATGAGTTTGGTAATTGTTTTGACATAATTCATGTGTTTTCAATGACCGTGAAAATCGGCCTCATCAGTATCTTAATGATATGGCTTGCGATGATCCTATTTTTGAATCCCGGTATTTCTCCTTATTATGGATTTGATAGCTCGACAATCCTCAAATCTTACATCTATCATTTTCTCTCCTCTCTCTTCCCCCATAAGGGAACAACATGGTCACATCTTGCTTGTTGATCCCTTGAAAGGGGAGATCAGATGGCTAGAAATGGTCACAATTCCCCTTAACTCTTTTTTGTTTTTATTTGTTTCTATCAATATTTTACCCTAATTTTGATTATTCTTTAATCCTTGGCTCGATTGATTGATCCTTGGCTCTTTTCAATGTTATCTTGAGAAAATAACGCATCCCGATTGTATTGAATTAGCCTTTGGTGCATTTTTTTCATGAATAAATTGTGTCTTGAACTTTGAACCTTTGTTTAAGCCTTTTGTTGAGTAAAGTCTCAATCTCTTGAACTTGGCTTGATCTCAATATCTTAAGATCACTCACTCAACAGCTTTAAGGTTAGGGATGATAAATATTCTTTGATGATGTAAATATAGGTTTTATTTTCATGTTTTAAGGTTGATAATTAGGTCTCAATCACACTTTCTCTCTCCTCACACATAAGTTTATCTCTGTAACTTCTCTCTACGATATCTCCCTTGATGTACACTCGATCTACATGATCTTGGGCAGGTAGGAAAGCTTTCTTTGTTATGTTCTAAAATTTATATCATTTGAAAACATCCCATCATCCGAATCACTAGAATTTTTCTAAGTGTCAATGATTGTTTTGTTTTAAACTTGATTCTTTGTGGGGTTGAGTTTGACTCATTGCTACACTAGTTTTATTTTTATTTTTTTTGAGTTAAGTTTTGTTTCTTTGATACATAATTTTGTTCTTTGCACAAGCAATTTATTGTTCTCAATGGCCACCCATTTTTTTTAGTAATGTAAGTAGAGACGATTGAAGAGAGCTACCCTTTGGCAATGGCCATGATAAGAAACCTGCCATCTAACAATGGCCTTGGAGTAGGAATACTCTCTAGTGGTGGACTATTGTGGTAACTGATAACATGCTAATTAGACATGATAATACATGATTATTTATGCATATTAAGGCATAAAAGATTCCGTTCCTATGCATGTTATCATATTTTTGAGTGTTTATCTATCATTCTATGAAAAAGTCATTATAATCTCAAAACACATTAATTTAGGGTTAATCAAGGATTAAATTTTCATCAACCATCTTTACTTGAGATTATAATTAGTTTTAAAGTTAAATAATAAGAGAAATTATTTTTATACACTCATATATTTTTCTCAGTTTTAAAATCTTAAAGAAATGAGTGTATTTTTTAATTAGATATTTAATCTCTTGTTATTTATTAAATTTGACTGTTTAGAAAGATAGATAATTTAATTTCTGATCAAATAAAAAAAATTTGGATTAATTTAGAGTTATATTTTGATAGTTATGAAATTTTTAATTTTTTTGGCATTTTTTCAGTTTTTTTATGAATTTTTTTGAATTTTGAATGAATTTTTCAGGATTTTTCAGAATTAAAAATCAAATTTTCTAATTAAAAATTGATTTTATAAGTTCGCAGGTGACGTGGCGCAATCAGGAGAGTCCAATCACGTGTTTAATCGTGACCGTTGATCGTCACTTAACGGCGGGGGTACATGACGCACTCTGATTCGTCGGCGAATCATTTTTAAAATGAATTAATCTCAGTCGTTTATCTGATGAGTTATAACGGTTGAGACTAAAACAGACGGAAACGCGTCTGACCGTCTGATCAAGATTGAACGGCGAGTGTTCGATGTGTTACTTATAACGCGCGTAACGTGGAGAAATCTGGGCAGTCCATTGGAGATCTAATGGCCACGACTTAATCATAATGATTCTCATCCATGCGTTTCATCAGAGCCGTTGATCAAATATTAAATGCCGATCGGACAGCTACACCCAATTTGTCCTATAAATTGAGATATTCTTCAACATTGTAAAGCATTCCAAGGCAATTCGAGTAAATCCAACCATTTAGGCACCAAATCCCTTGAATCTCTTGGTTTCAATCGCTTCTAGACTCATTTCTGCGTGCCCAGAGTGTTTGAGAGTGAGATTTCGTTGAGAGAAGAGGAAGATATTTGACGCTTGAACATCAACGATCGTGTTTTCAAATTTGGTATGAAAAGCCTTGATTCCGGCGAATAATTGGATCAATTCGAGCGGAAGCTTGGGTTAGGGATCGTATTTCATCCTAATATTCCTTCATATAGCTTTAGATTTCATTTTCAAATTATTATTTAAGTCAATTTCAATTTTAATTTCGGTTTTTCGTGATTTTATTTTTCAGAAATTTCTCTATTATTCATTGGATGATTTCTCCATGAATCTTGATCTAAATTCAATGATTTTTTATTATGCGGATTTGTCTTTGAATCCTCTTTCCAAAACTATCAAATTGCCTAATTTCTACCCACATTTCATCATCCGATTTGATTTAATTTAGAAAGATCATAAGAAATTATCCCAATTCTTCGTGGATTCGACCCTTATTCACCACTATACCCCTCAATTCGTGTTGATTTCTGTAAATTTGTGATTTTGGTAATTTTTTTGACTCTTGACCGTGTGTTTTCAACGACCTCGCGGTCTCGATTTGTCAGTTATGAGTATAAGAAAGGACAACATGAAGGCCATTGATTGTGGCTTGGGTAGAAGGTCCACGCCATTGATAGAGCAGCAGTAAAATAGAGGTAAAGGCTCGGGCAATAGGGATGTGCCAGCATCATGGCAATGACAACATGGCATCAGGGCCAATCCACTAATAGAGAAACACAAGTAGGCCAATGAAAGACATGTTTTGATACCATGTGGACACAATTAGAAGCCCTAATAACACTCACTTTGAAAAGAGAGATTAACAACAATTTATAAAGAAGAGAAAGAGAGAGATGGGCCATTGGATGGGCGTGGAGCATGGGCCAAGTGGGTCAAGCCAAGATCATACTAATTGGTCATTGACATAATGATTTTATGCGGTCGTTGAAAACACATTTCATTGTATTAAAATAATTTCCAAAATCACTGAAATTATTATTTAATTGAGAATTAACTAGAATAATCGTAAGGGTTGAATCCATGGAGAATTAAAGAATTTTTAAGATAACCTCAAAATTTGATCAAATTTGACGATGAATTGGCGTGAAAAATTATAGAAATTGATATTCTTCAAAATAAGAATCTAAGACAAAACCATGGAATAAAAATGACTTAATTTTCATTAGTATTTGTGGAGAAATCAAGGAGCAAAATAAGTAGAGAAATTTTGAGTGTGAAGAGAGAGAAAATGACTAAATTTCATAAAATGAAACTAATGTGTGCATCTAAATGAAAAGCTAATGTTATAGGTCGTAATTTTAGGAAGAAAACACGTAATCTTGCCCACAAAAGATTAGGATGAAAACACGATTAATTATGCTCATTATGGGTAGGTCAATCCTATAATTTTGATCATAACTATTGATTGGCTTACTTAACAATCATGCTGCGTTATGGTTCAGCCATATCCATTATTTTGATCAATAATTATTGTGCATTTAAATTAACATAGGTTATCCATACCTTCAGGTGATGTGGGGACTTGGAAGTAAATGAATTTCATGCATATGGGTAAAAAATGCACAAACTAGTTGATCTAGAATAAACAGAGAAGTATAGTAGTTGAATGATTCAAGTTTTAATTGAAATCAGAGTGGGCTTTGCGAGTCGAAAGTCTCAACAATCTAGCAGATCTCATACTCACTATCAATATGATTTCCCCATTTCTATTATCAACTATAACTTTAAATTGGGCCGCCTAACACAAATGTTGATATCTTAAAATTACAACGTTATTTTTAAATTCATATTCACTTCATCCATTGGCTAATTAATTTTGGAATAAATTACTGGTACAGTATGCCTTTTAATACAATGATAAATATTACATAATATCTAGATTGTCAAAAAGTGCTTGTCATTTTATAAAATTGCTAAATTTTTTTGACGTGGACCATTTAATTTCATCTTCATTCACGACTCATGTTAATTTTATATTTGTGATATTTCAATTATAGTGTCTTATCATGAGTGAATGTATCTAATATCGTTTTCATTGTTGAATTAATAAATTTCCCCGCAAAAACATAATATTCTTTTAAGTCTATTTTTCACCTTCATCAATTTTTAATTATGAACTTTGAGAGGGTAATGTATGCAATAATTGAGGGAGTGTCTTGAACTTTCGACTTGATTGTATTATTCAGTTTTATCCATTATATTTATATTTGTGCTGAAGTCATCCATGGTAGGTATAAAATATAGTTTGTGAAAAATGATAATATCTATTGATAGGATTACTTTAAATATATTCCTAGTAGACTAAATGTTTTTATTAATGTTTATTAAAGCCAATATCTGTAAATATTAAATGACCTCACTGTAGACCTCTTTAGAATCTGCGATACCCATTGAGCAATTTTATCAGGATTGAGCTTATCGCGGAGAGAGAGAGAGAGAGAGAGGCGAAATTTCTCCCCTCCCATCTCGGAGATTTCAGGCACAGCTTGAGGATAAACACCCCGGTCTCATCTCCACGCGCTTTATCCTGCAGAGAAAGACTTCAGACGAAAAATGTCTCTTGCGACGCGTGGTTTTCGTAGAAAATCTCCGGGCACCGTCACTGTTACCGACTTTTCGACACGTGGTCTCGGCTTCTCCCGCCACTGTCACCGTCACGCATGCCGTACCGAGCAAGGTTTTGACGTGAACAGATAAGGGAGACCAACATACGCCCAGGAAAATTGGGGAAGATAGCGAAATTTGCTGACTTTCTTTCTCTAGAAGAGACGTCAAACTGGTGAGAACAAAATTTGCGCCTTCGGCGAAGAACAACGAAAAGATAAGATCTCGTTTTAAAGAAGCTATATTCTTCACTCCACCGTCATCAAGGTCCCAGAAAAACGAAGAACGATGGCCAGAGCTTTGATGATCTCTGATGGCGTCAGCTGGACCTACGATGTTCCTGGGTCACTCTTTTTTATGCATGGTTGTGGTTTCTCTCTCTATCATTTCAGCCGTACTCTTGGCATGCGAGTCGTCGTTCCGGCGATTAGAAGAAGAATAGGCTGAAGGAGAGATATGGAAGGGTGGATAGAGACTGCCGTTGCGTCGATGGCGGCGGCCATGGAGGCTGCTGCGGGGGAGGCGGCGGGGGGCTCTGGTGGCGACTGATAGCTCTTTCTTTGATTGATTCGCTCTCGTTTGAAGCTGAGAGACATTGATCCATCCGTCCATCTCCATATAGACGGAGGAGAAATATTTCTTAAGTGAATAAGACGAGACTTAATAGCAGCCGTTCGTGTCAAGGAGTTATAATGGTGATGCTTGCGCCGCGTGGAAAAACCATTTTTCCTTTTCCTTTTCTTTTATAAACAAGTGTCTGTTGTTATGTCTAAGAGATAGTGCGGTATTATGTGAGTGTGTGTGTGTTCTTGAATTCATCAATTTTATAGTATAATTCTTTTCGTTTCTTGTTATGGTCGACTCCCCTCTAATTTCCGCATCCAAAGCAACCTTAAATTCGCCAACAAGTGGTATCAGAGCCTTTGGTCTTCAAAGATTATTCGAGTTGATGTTGAAGAGAGGAGGTTCAACTAATCAAGATTCTAACACCGTGATTCAAGAAATTATGCCAAAGATTGAAGCAATGACGACTGATAACATGCATATTTAACTAATATTCATACTTATCTTATGTAATTATGATGCATGTTATCATAGTTTTATGAATTTTCTCTATTTGTATGCCATTTTACTAAAGTCCATATTTTTGTATTATTTAAGGTTAATTATGTGTTTATTAATGTTTGACCTTTTGCAAAGTCAAATAAGTGGAAATTAACCATTTCCTTGATTTTATTTGACTTTAGTGGATGATTAGAAGAAGAAATTAGAGGAAGAGAATGATGAGATGAATCACTTTTAATAATCAAAGGGATTGATTTAAGATTATTTTGAATTCACCCTATTTTCTTGCTTGAATTTATATTTTAGGTGACATGATATTAAAGATGAAGAAATTTGTGATCCAATGGAGAAAATTTGAGTCAAAAAAGAGTTATATAAATGAAGATATGAATTTATGAATTTTCTAAAAATTTTTATGGATTTTATTTTGATTTCAGGTATTTTTCGAATTTATTTCCTTATAAAAAATTGCAAATAGGTTTATTATTCGCGCGGGACCCCCGAAGCTGATGTGGCATGCAAGCCCACGTGAACCCACGTGTACGCCTACGTGGCGCAAGGAGACAATTGGGCTAGCATTTGATGGGCCCACGAGTATAGTGGGCCCAGGTTAGATAGGGGGCGTACTAGGCCCATGCGGGTGACGCATTGGCTAAAGGCAGTTTCACCTTTTATACCTGCTAAACCCTCTCCTTTTTCTCCGTGTGGGACTATGTTTTTTTTTTGCAAGCGGTGAGGCGCATCGAGGAGCCTCCGATGTCATGTGCGAAATGACGCGCGTTGATCAGGTGGATTACAGTCCACTTGATCTTGATCAAATGCACGTGATTAATGCACGACCGTCGATCTCATTAATGAAATCCAACGGTCGCGATCACTCAAAGCGCTCGGCTAATCGAAGAGGGACACGTGGCTTCATAAGGACAATCCGATGAAGATCGACCAACGGAAATCAAGAGGAGTGGAATCCGCGTTGTTGGATTGTGGCCCACCAATTTTACGCGATCGCAGCAATCCAAAGTTATATCAGTGAATCGAATGGACTGCAGTTTTCGCGATAAAATTTCTATAAATTGATGTTCTCTCTCTTTGTAAGCTTAACTTTTGATTGAAACATGAAGAAATTAAGCGATTTTGGAGAAAAATATTTAGTTCTTCGTGATTCCCTTGCGTTCTAGACTCACTTGTGATCATATTGAGGCATGATTGATCACGAATCATTGCAAGAATTGGTTGGAATCACCCCTTGAATGCCAAAAGCACGTTGAAGAAGAAACGAGAGAAATACTCTTCAAATCACGCGATTTGAAGCCCAATCTTTGCGTCAATCGGGTTAGTAATGTGATTCCTTCTTAATCCTTGCAATTTATGTAGTTTAGATTAGATTTTGACAGATAATTAGAGTTTAGAAATCGGAATTTTCATCTTTTCATCCAAATTTGAGTGCGGATTTTCGCTGATTTTCAAATAAGGATTTCTCCCTGATCTTAAGTGCAAATCATTTGATTTTGGTTTCATTGAATTCCTTGTTTCATCAGATTTTTGTGGGTATCTGATTTATAAAACTTCATCAACATTTGACCCTTCAATTTGACGTTTGACCATCGACTATTCATTTTCAATTCGAATTTGGACATTACAAGGTGGAATTCAAAAATTTTGGTCTCTTTGGAATTCTCTAATCGTTAGCTTTCTATTCATGTGTGAATTTCTTGAATTGGATATCATTTGGTTAGTCAATTTGATGATTTTGACTGAAGTGTTGATTTTGAGATTTTTCTGTTCATTGATTTTCAATAAATCATAATAAATCCCATTCTTCTCTAAAAATCTCAAATTATACATCAAAATTTTTTTTTCTCTTTAGTTTGTGAATATATAATTTTCGTAACATTTTACCACCTTTTTTCTCCAATTTTACAAAAAGTCAACATCTTGTCAAAGTCAACGCTTTGACGTTGACTTTTCTTGGTCAAATCATTTTCTAAAATTTTAAAAATATATTGTTTGATATACTGATATCATTTTTATTAATTATATATCAATTTCATTTCTTAAAATCCCTAATTGAACCTAAGTTTGACCAAGTCAACCCTTTGATGAAAGTCAACCGTGTTCTTTGTGGATCGACCTGATCTTTACACTGTACTTGATTTTTATATCTTTAAATCATTGTGATTTTGGAATTATAAATTTTGTTTGACGGACAATTGTGTGTTTTCAACGACCGCATAATTCGTTCCGTTAGCACTCTCATCTCTTCTTATCTCATTGTGGTGATCTCCTTCTCTATCCCTCTCCCTCAAGTCCTTTTTTTTATTCTTTTCCATATCTCTCAATCTATCTGTACTTTCTTGCCTCGTCTTCAAGTGATGTAAACCTATCTCTCTTGATGTCCCTGTTTCCCCGATTCTCTTCCGCAGTTGATTTCCCTTCTTCAATCAATAACTCCAAGCCACGTCGCCGCCTCTAGTTTTAGTTTTCTCTCCTCTCCTCTCCTACTCTCCAAAAATTTCACTCTTTGTGTTCTATTTCTTTCTCGCACTGTGCTTGCCCCCTCGTGCTCATGTTCTACCGTTTGCTCCCTCTCTCCTTCCTGTTCTCCCTTCTCCTATCCTTCTTGCTTTGCCTCTGTCTCCGAACCTCCTCTCTCCTCCATGCTAGGTTCCCTTCTTTATTTTTCTTTCTCTTTGCACTAACCTAGATCTCGGCTTTCCTATTCTCCCCCTGCGGCTCCCAATCTCCCTCTCTTACCCTCTCTTTTGTCTCTTCCTTACACTTTGCCCACCTTCACCTCTTGATCTCTCTCCTTCTCTCCTCTTACGGTTATGATTTCTCCCTTCTTCCATATTCTCTCTCTCTCTCTCTCTTTTTCTCTCTCCTCACAACCGCTGAAAATCTCTTCAACTCTCTTCCCTCTTTTTTGCCTCTTCTGACTATTGCTCCTCCCTCTCTTTGACGAGACGTGACCGCGAGGTCGTCGATTTCACACGGTCTCGTGTCAAAAATAAAAACAAACTTACCAAAAATATTTCACACGGTCTTGTGTCAAAAATATTTCTGAACTTACCAATTTGATGATTTAATAGTGAATTGAGGGGTATAATGGTAAAAAGTGTCGAATCCACACGAAATTAAGGTATTTTCGAGAGATCTTTTAGAAATTGATCAAGTTGGACGATGAATTGAGGTGAGAAATTAGAGAAAATGGTAGATTTAGAAAGATAAATCAAAGATGTATCCACGGAATAAAAAATCACTCAATTTGCATTAGTAATCACGGAGAAATCAAAGAGCGAAGTGAGATGAAAGTTCTGAAAATCGGAAGAACATAAACCGACATTGAAAACGAAATTAAACTGAATTACGATCCTAAATAACAAAATTGATGATACACGACGATAGATTAGAGGGAAAACTTGTTTTCAAACATGAGATAACGATCAAAACGATCCAATTGATTGCCGGATCGAGGACTATTCATTCCGAGATTTCAAACGCGAGCATTGGTGTTCAAGAGACAAATTCTCCTTGATCGATCGACGAAATCTCACTTTTAATCACTCCATGGATGTGGAATCGATCTAGAAGAGATTAGAAATGAGAGATTCAAGGATAGATGTGTGTAGATAGGTCAATTGAGCGAAATCATCTGAGAATGTCTTACAAAAATCGAACAAAGCCTTAATTTATAGGCGAATTGGGCGTAACTCGTGTGATGGATGCGTTTAATCTCCATCAACGGTCCAGATGAAACGCGTAACGGCGAACCGTTACGATTAAATTTTGGCCTTCAGATCGCGAATGGACGCTCCCAATGAAGCTTGATGTGTGTGCGTTATAAAACACGTGAAAACGCATCCGTTGGATTGCGATCTAACGTTTTGGATGCGTTTGATCGCGTGAAATCTGGACCGTTATAATTCTCCTTTTAAGACACCTCTTGATCGGTGATCCGTGGACCTCGCGTCCACGCGATCCACGCGCGATCTTCATCGCGCCTTTGATCCGATGCGTAGCGTTGATCCACGTAGCCTGCATTTAAAACTAAACGTGGAACATAGTCCCACACGGTAAAAATAAAAGGAAACTCTCGGGTATATAAGGGGCGATGAATAAGTGGGTTAATAATTTGTCTTCCGATAATCAGAAGACCTATATATATTATAACCACTATATATGATAAATATAAATAGCACCCACGTAGGCGCTTGCGTGGGCCCGCATGGCTCTGCCACGTGGCCTTGCATGCCACGTCGCACTCACGTGGCGCCCTGCGCGAAAATCAACCCCCTTTTTATTCTTTTTTTATTTATTTTAAATGATTTAAATCGAAAATAAATTCAGAAAAATCCGGAAAAATTTCTTAAAATTAGAAAATTCATATCTTTCAAAATACAACTCCAAATTAATCGAAATTTCTTTCATTTGATCTGAAATTTAATTATCTATCATTCTACAAAGTCAAATTATTTAAAAAGCAAAAGTAACATTGTCTTGTCAAATGGTCCATGATTTTATCAATGAACGGTAGAGGGAAGTGATCTTTCTTCGTTGTGGAGTTCAGCTTCCGATAATCGATGTAAACTCTCTATTTTGTCAGAAGCCGTGTCTTGGTCTCCTCGCTTTTCTCGTTTATCGTGAGCGTTACTCTAGATTTCTTTGCAACAATGTGCATTGGACTCACCCATTTGCTATCATATATGTGGTAGATAATTTCTGCCTTTAGCCATTTAAGAATTTCTTCTTTGATGGCCTCCCATACCTTTAGGTCGAGTCTTCTCTAGGCCTCCTCGATGAGTCTTCACTCATCCTCTAAGAAGATGCGATGAGTGCATAGTGAGGGGTCTAGTCCCCTTAGGTCCGTCACGATCCAACCGATTGCGTCTTTATTCCATCTTAACACTTCAAGTAATCGTTCCTCTTACTCCTTATCAAGCTGGGATGAAATGATCAGTGGCTTTGGTTGCTCTGTATCAAGGAAGGCATACTTGAGTGTTGATGGGAGAGTTTTGAGCTCCAAGGTAGGCTCATCCATTGGTAGCTTTTCAAAATTGGCTTCTACATCGATCATCATCACTTCTTCAATGTAGGCGTCAATGTCTTGGTCGTCGGAGAAGTCAATGGCGCCCAATTCCTCGGAAGCCCTTGAAGGGTATTTAATAAGTTTGTTGATGTCAACCTTCACGGTGTGCTCTCCCACCTTGAGAATCAGTTCTCCTTTCCCCCAATTTATGATGACTTTTGCGGTAGCTAGGAAGGGTCGTCCTAAGATAATCAGGGCTTGGCTAAGCTCCTTAGTCATTTTTATATCGACGACTAGGACATCTACCGAGATATAGAAATCTTCTATTCTAACAATCACATCTTCTACTACTCCATGGGGTTTACTTATCTATCCATCTGCTAAGCATAACTCTACAAAGAAAGGCTGCAACTCCCCTACATGATGACGGTCAAATACGGCTTTAGGGACGATGTTCATACTAGCTTTGGTATCTAACAAGGATCTAGTAAAGGTCATTCCTCCTATTTCACTCATCATCATGGGTGCTCCCGGATCTCTCTTTTCAATTGATAGAGAATTCATCATGACTGAACTCATTGTTTCACTAAGTTGGATCCTTTTAGGGTTTCTATGGGGTGTGCATATGCTTGATGGCATCTATCAATGGGATGGTAATGGTCACCTTTTTAAATGCCTCCACTAGGTGATTGTCTAATTCATTTGTCTTGGCTTTGGGGCGATTAAGTGCTTGAGGACAAGACACATGAGGTTTGTATGTATCAAGGTTAGGTTTGGCCTTAGCCTATTCTTCCTCATCCTCTGAATTGCTGTCGTGCTCAACGATATTTGGGGTATCTTCAATGATCGGGCCTTGGTGGATTGGATGATCCTTATATGGATCGTGTACATCTTTGCCACTTCGAAGGCTTGATATCGCTAGTGTCGTTTGATAACATGCTAATTAAACATGAAAATACATCATTATTCATGCAAATTAAGGCATAAATCATTCCATTCTAATGCATATTATCATATTTTTTAGTGTTTATCTATCATTCTATGAAAAAGACATTATAATATCAAAATCTATTAATTTACGGTTAATTATGATGAATTAAGGATAATATTTTCATAACCCATCTTTACTTGAGATTATAATTAGTTTTTAAGGTTACATAATGAGAGAAATCATTTTATATACACTCATATATTTTTCTATGTTTTAAAATCTAAAAGAAATGAGTATATTTTTAAAATAGAACTTTATTACCTTGTTATTTATTAAATTGACTTTTTAGAAAGATAGATAATTTAATTTATGATCGAATGATACACATTTGGATTAATCTGGAGTTATATTTTGAAATATATGAATTTTCTAATTTCTAGGGATTTTTTCATATTTTTTCTAAATTTTTTTGAATTTTTAATAAATTTTTTGGGATTTTTCTGAAGTTTTATGAATGAAAAATTGATTTATTTAATTCAAAATCAATTTTATAAGTGCGCATGTGACTTGCCAAATCTGGAGCGTTTGATTGCGCGTTTAATCATAAGCGTTGATCATCACTTAAAGGTGTAGGTACGTGGCACAATCTCATTTGACGGTGAATCATTTTAAAATGATTTAATCTTAATTTTTGATCTCAGGAGTTATAATGGCTAATATTAAAATCAAGGAAATGCATCTAGAGCGTTCGATTGAGATCAAACAAAAGTGGTTCCATGCGTTACTTATAGCGCGCGCAACGTGGCATCATCTCGACAGTCCATCAAAGATGCAACAACTATGACTTAATCGTAATGATTTGCAATTATGCATTTTATCAGAGCCGTTGATTCAAGATTAAATTCTCGATCAGACGGTTATGCCCAATTTACCCTAAAATGGAGATGTTCTTCGACATTGTAAAGCATTCTAGGGCAATTCGAGTAACCGAACTTTTTACACACCAAATCCCTTAAATCTCGTGCTTCCAATTGCTTCTAGACTCATTTCCGCGTCCACGAAGTGCTCGAAAGTGAGATTTCATTGAGAGAATAGGAAGAAATCTGCTCTTGAACATCAACGATCATTTTTTGGATTCGGGAATAAAAAGCCTTGAGTTTGGCAAATAATTGGATTGATTCGAGCATAATCTTGGGTTAGGGATTGTGTTTCATCCTAATCTTCCTTTGTATAGCTTTAGATTTCAATTTCGAATTGTAGATTGAGTTAATTTTAAGTTCAATTTTGGTTACTTGCAATTTTATTTTTCAGAAATATCTCTCTGGTTCATTCGATGATTTCTCTCCAAATCTTGATCCAAATTCAGTGATTTTTTATTCCATGGATTCATCTTCGAGTCTTCTTTCCAAAAATATTAAAATCTTTATTTTCTATCCACATTTTATTGTCCGATTTGACCAAATTTTAAAGGATCTTTCAAAATTACCTTAATGCTTTGTGGGTTCGACCCTTATTCACCACTATACTCCTTAATTCGTGATTATTTAATAAAATTGGTGAGTTTGGTAATTGTTTTGACTCTTGACCATGTGTTTTCAATGACCTTGTGGTCTTGATTCGTCACTATTTCCATAGCCTCCTTGTTGCCGTGAACATGGTTCAAGTTTTGTGTTTGACTTGATGAGGCCCCTTGATTCATCGGGTTGGCTGTGGCTTGCGGTAATAGTTGGTCAGAAAGGGAGACTTGCTTACCCTTCTTATCAGTTTTTGGTTGGATGTTCATCTTGATGAAGTCTTGTATCTCAACCATGTGTGAATTCATCCGAGTCATTTGCTCCATTAGTTACTAGATCGCTCTGAGGATCAGGTGTGATGGCAGTGCAATTTGGCGTGGGGCTTGCGTGTAAGCGTGCGGTTGCATCTGTGGGACGAACGATGACTGTCTTTGATTTGCATAAGGTTGTTGATGTTGTTGTTGACTATTGTATGATGGAGGATATGGTTGATCATTGTTCCTCCAAAATCATGCATGCTGCGAAAGGATTGTTATTGAAAACATGGGTATTATAATAATTTGGGTATGGACCCAAAAAATTCGGTCTTCCCTGATGACCTTACCTAAACATGCCCTGCCCTTGGACTGCCACTACGGGGTAATATAATTTGACGTGGTCGAATCTTGAGCAATTGGCACATGGCGACGCTTCTTGGAGTGAGACGGGGGAGAGTCCTTTAGAACCGTTGCGAATGTTCAGTCGGTCCAATAGTAGATTCTAGACTTCCCCCATTTTTGTCGATTCTTTCAAGTAGTATCCCCATCTCTGCTATTTTGTGTCGATCAATTGTCCTTTGGCATCACACCTCTTCCGAATGGTTTAACCGCATTGTGTTGACTATTCTCCTCCATCGTCTCGATGAGTTCCATGTCTTCATCTTTCATATTTTCTCATGAAAGTACTGCTGCTTGCTGCATCTAAAAGATATCTATTTTGAGGGACTAAACCATCATAAAATATTTGCGTTAGTTCATGGTTAGACACTCCATGGTGGGGACACGCCCTTGTGAGGTCTCTAAGTCACTACCAAGCTTCATGAAAGGTTTTACTCGTGCCTTAGGTGAACTTGCCGGTGGCTTTTTGAACAAAAGTGGTTTTCTCCACGAAATAATGTTTTCTAAAAAATTCTTCCTCCATCTTGTTCCAACTAGAGAATTCTTTCTCTAATTTTAAGAACCAATCCTTGGCTTGGTCTCTAAGTGTAGCAGGGAAAGAGTTTCATCTTCATTATGTTGGCGAGGACATTTTGAATATGATTGATTTCACATACTTGGCTAAGTTCACATACGTGTCTATACAGGTCCTCGAAAGGTTTACCATGGAATATAGGAAGCATGCTCATAACATGTGAACCAATTCTAAAATTTGCCACTCTAGTTAGGGATGCATGAATTCGGGTGACACGTCTTTGGAGGACGGGCCTAGCGTAGTCACTAAGGCGTTTCCTTCCATTTCCCTCATCATTCTGGGCAATCTCTACAGGTTCGGCTGGTTCTACGGTTGAAGATGTCATTGTAGTGTCGGGGGATTGCGAGGATCGTACAAAAATATCTAGGTGTAAAGGATTATTCCCTAATCTCCAAGTGGTATATCTTCTCATTTAAGGGTGGAGCAGATATTTAGATGAATATAAATAATAATTACGTATAAATTATCAAATAGCAACAAGGCTCGTACCTGAGAGTCGGTATCCGTGAGAGTGAAGTGCTCTTAACGCAAAATTGATGAAATGATTGCCCGTAATCCTTAGAAAAGGGGCGGAAATCACTTGATCTTATTGAATTAAGGATCTCGAAAGATCGATTTCTACTTTGGATCACTCGGTATAGGATCGATGTAACTTAATTTCAAGAAATTAAAAGAAAATCTAAGTTGACCAAGTCAAAATTAACTAAATTCTCAAAATTAACTAAATTCTCAAAATTACGCCTTAATTCCCTAGCAACATGTTCAAGAGTCAAAACTAATACCAAAATAACCAATTTTATCAAATAATCACGAATTAAGGAGTGTAGTGGTGCATAAGGGTCGATTCCTTAGAGAATTAAAGTAATTTCAAATGATCTTTTGAAATTCGATCAAATTAGACCATAAATCATGGTGAGAAATTTGGGAAATTACTATATTTGAAATTAAGACATGAAAATGAATCCACAAAATCAAAAATATTGAATGTGGATCAAGATTTGTGGAAAAATCATCAAGTGAATAAGAGAGAAATTTCTGAAATTAAAAATCACGAAAAACTGAAATTGAATTTAAATTGACTTAAATTACAATTTCAAAATTAAAAATCTAAAGCTATACGAAGGAAGATTAGGATGAAATACGATCACTAATCTAAGATTGCGCTTGAATTGATCTAATTACTCGCCGGATCAAAGGCCTTTCATTCCCAAATTCAAAAAACGATCGTTGATGTTCAAGAGCCGATTTCTTCTTAGTCTCTTAGCGAAATCTTACTTTGAAGCACTCCGTAGAAGTGAAAATGAGTCTAGAAGAGATTGGAAGCAAGAGATTCAAGGGATTTGGTGTCTAAATAGTTCGATTATTTGAATGCCCTGGAATGCTTTACAATGTCGAAGAACACCTCTATTTATTGGGCGAATATAGCAAACCATTTGGTCGAGTATTTATTCTTCCATCAATGGCTCTGATGAAATGAAAGAGTGTGAACCGTCACATTTAAGTCGTAGCCATTGGATCTCAGATGGACCATCGACATGAAGCCATGTCGCGCATGTTATGAGTAACGCATCAAACCGTCATTGTTTCATCTTGATCAAAACCTCCAGATGCATTTTGTCAGTTATAACTCCTCAGATCATTGGCTGATATTAAATCATTTTAAAACGATTCGCCCACGAATATATTTGCTCCACGTACCCCCCGTTTTAAGTGACAATTGATAGTCACGATTTAATTGCACGATCAACCACTCCACGTGTTGCCACATCATTTGCGTGACTATAAAATCACATTTAAATGAAAATATAAAGATTTTAAATTCATAAAAATTCAGAAAAATCCTTAAAAATCTTTAAAAATATGAAAATTCATATCTTTCAAAATATAACTCAAAATGAATCTAAATTTATTTCATTAGATCAGAAATTAAATTATCTATCATTCTAAAAATTCAAATTTAATAAATAACAAGAGAATAAATTTCTATTTAAAAAATAGACACATTTCTTTTAGATTTTAAAACTTAGAAAAATATATGAGTGTGTATAAAATGATTTCTCTTAGTATGTAACCTTAAAAACTAATTATAATCTCAAGTAAAGATCAGTTATGAAAATATTATCTTTAATTCATTGTAATTAACCCTAAATTAATACATTTTTAGATTATAATAACTTTTTCATAGAATGATAGATAAACACTAAAAAATGTGATAACATGCATTAGAATGAAATGTCTTATGCCTTAATTTGCATTAATAATCATGTACTTTCATGTTTATTTAGCATGTTATCATTCTTTCTTTCCCATTTTTTCTCTAATTTCCCTTTCCCTTTCCATTTTTCCATCGTTATTATATCTTCTATAACGTTATCCTTCCTAAACTTTATCCTAGTTTAAATATCGCTTGATTTGCACGTTATCTAATTACTCTTCCAATTGATATATCCAAGTAATCTAGGTCATTCTCTCTCTTTCCACCTACATTGACATTCTCTCACCCTAAAGTCCTCGTGAATTGACCTAGAGAGCTATACATCTTAATTACCTTGGTTGCTTCATAGTCTCCTAGCTTATAAATAGTAAAATTTGTCGGGCTTCAAAACACGACACCTTTGGGTTCAACAAATTTTGGCACCATTGCTGGGGATTTTAGGTGTGTGAAATATCAAAATTTTTTTTCTGCTTCTCTTCTTTTTATTTCAGAAAAAGAAAGTCAAAAAGGTCAACAATACAATAGAAAAGGGCAGTCATCTCTAATCTATTGCAAAAATATCATGATTGAGAGGTAAGCCTAAACTTTGTGCATGCACGATAGGATATCATTGAAGTCTAAACTCGTCGATCTAGGTCAACACTCCAATTCCAAAGCCAAATATCCCATTATGAATCCTCATGACCAACCCAATCCTTTGGCTAAGCCTAATCAAGCATATCAACCTAAACTCCTTAAAGATTATATAAATCATTTAATTGGAGTTTGAATTATTTGATAAACCCTCTAGTAGCCATGATATCAAACCAGGAATCTTCCAAATTCTTCCAGACTTTTATGGAAATAACAATGAGGACCCCTATGATCTTCTACAAGAGTTCTCCAAGATTTGTGCCACTATTAAAGATGTTGATGATGCTCTTAGGTTTGCCCTCTTTCCATTTTCCTTGAAGGGGGAAGCTAGCTACTGATTCTCTAATTTAGAAGTCACCACTTGGAGCAAACTTTTCAACGATTTTATCACCAAGTTTTATCCTCATGGAAAAACTAACATGATGAGGAAGTTGATTATGAGTTTTTCACATAATGACAATGAATGATTACATGAATCCTGGAGTAGGTTTCAAAGTCTTTTAAGGAAATATCCTCATCATGGTTTCTCCCATTGGCAATTAATCCACTATTTTTATGAGGGAATGGGTTACCAAAATAAACAGATCATAGATGCTTCTCGTGGAGGTTCTATAGCTAGCAAAAGTGAAGATCAAGCCTATAAAATTCTTGAAGAACTAAGTCAAAAATTGTTTTATAACACTACTTCATCCACATATGATAAAGCCAATGTCTCCTTCAAGAAAGAGGGAATGTATGAATTAGTGAGATATGATGATAAAGAATTAAGGGATGAGGTTAGTGAAAATAGTAAGAGATTAGAGAAACTCTTATTAACCCAAACACCTATTCCCTCTCCAAAAAATTCGATATGTTCCTTTGGCTCAAGTCAAGATCATAATGAGGCTCAATGTGTAGCTTTTATGAACATGCAGAAAGAAGTCAATGCCTTTCCCCAACCCAATCCTCGTAATCATAGCTAGAATCCACCAACTCATTCTTGGAAAAATCATTTCAATCAAGTGGCTACATTTCCTAGGTCCAACTTAAACTTTCAAACCCTCCAATTCCATATAATAAAAATTTCCCAAACCTTCATGCATCTCAAAATCCTCCTCATATACAGAATCCTCATATTAAGCCAAATTCTCATAGTTTCCCTAATTTTCAGAATCCTCAAATTCCTCAACAGTCTTCATTCCAAAATCCTCCAATTTTTTAAAGTGTCCCTTTAAGATCTCACCCTCATATGGATCCCACTTTCCAAACCTTGAAAGAGAAATTAGCTAGTCAGCAACAAACTTTAGCACAAATGATGTCCCAAATACAACCTCAAATTCAAGGACAATTGTTTCAAAACCAACTCTCTCAATTGTGTAAGGGTTTATCTCAAGGATAAAGTGTGGAAGCAAATCCTAGGGGTAAACTCTTAAGTATGATCTGCCCATACCCTTTCCTACAGCTCTACTCCCTAAGCTAAAACCGAAAAAGAAAACCACTGAAGGGGAAGAATTTGTGAAATTATTTGAGCAAGTTCATATTAATATTCCTCTCTTGAATGCCATCAAACATGTCCCATCCTATGCTAAATTTATAAAATCATTATGCACTCCCAAGAAAGAACCTAGAACCATAAATCTATCAGCTGAGGTGAGTGCTTTCATTTCAAACACACTTCCAAGAAAGCAAAAGATCCTGGTAGCCCACTTGTTTCATGTAGCTTTGGAAACCTCAATTTAAGAAAAGCTTTGTTGGATCTTGGGGCTAGTATTAATATTTTACCCACTTACCTTTTTGAAAGGCTGAAATTAGGAAATTTGGAATCCACACCAATTGTTTTATCCTTGAGAGATAAGTCATTAAGGTATCCTAGAGGTATGGTAAAAGGTAATTGTGAAGATAGCAAGTTGCTATTTTTTAGTTGACTTTCTTGTGCTAGATATGACCTCACCTTCATCATCGGTCGTCCTTTTTTAGCTACTGCTGAAGCTAATATTGATTGTAAAACAGGGGTGGTAGTAATGTTGTATGGTGGAGAGAGGGTTCCTTTGAAAGTTTTCAGTGAGATAAAAGGTTTTGATGATATAGAAGAGCAAGGAAATAATGAGGAATGTCACACTATTACCACTGAGTAAGACCCTAGAGAAATTCCTAGAATCTCCTCACAAAATCATGGCATGTCTCCTCTACTTCCAAGTCCTTCACCTTATCTCTTTAGAAGAGTAGAAGTAGGCAATTTTGAATTAAAGATGGAAAATGAGAGACTGAAGATAAATCTCAAAACCATAAAAGAAAGAGAAAAAGATATGAATGATAGAGTAGAGCAATTGACCAAAGAAAATGAAAATCTCAAAAGACAATTGAGAATCCAAGGCTATAAAAGGAGCAAAAGAAAAGTGACGCCCAAACTGAACATTGGATCCAGAGAGAGATAGAAGATGCAGTCATCCTTGAAAGAGGAAATCAAGGGCTTCAAAGAAAGGTATGGATCCCAACATCCATTCTAGATAATTATAGGCAGATTGCAGCCCATACATTGTGGATTCCAAAATCTTTGTTATTATTCTGAGATTGACCTTTTTGGATGTCTAGCTAAGGACTCTAAACTAAGCACTTCTTGGGAGGCAACCCAAGCTAACTTACACTACTTTTTTGTCTTCTCCTCTTTGTTTTTGTTTTCTATTTTGTATCGCAAAAATTCTCAAAGATTAACATGAAAGCAAAACCAGCAAGTAGAAAGTGAGAGGTGGTCAAAGAACACAAGGAAAGGAAAAGCATAAAAGAAGGCTAAAATCTGAAGTTTTTCTTCATGACCCTTCAAATATTCAGGTGGCCTCTTTTCATGCTTTTATAAATACATGTCATTGAGGGCAATGCCTTAAAAGAAATGGGGGATAGCTGTATTTGAGTTGCGATTATCATAGGCAATCCTAGGGCGATCATCACTGATGGTGGATCTCACTTCACCAACTCCCATTTTCAATCTTTACTTCAAAAATATGGAGTTCACCATCAAGTTACGACCCCATATCATCCCCAAGCGAATGGCCAAGTAGAAGTCAGCAATAGAGAAGTCAAGAACATCTTGAAGAAAACTAATTTGAACGGATGGAAGAGATTGGGCATCGAAACTACCGGATGCTATATGGGCCCATCTCACTGCATTCAAGACACCCATTGGGATGTCTCTGTTTAGGCTCATCTAGGGCAAACCTTACCACCTTCCCATCTAATTAAAACATAGGGCTTATTGGGCTATTAAAAAGCTCAATCTCTCACTTGAGCATGCCGAGAAAAAAATGACTTCTCCAACTTCAAGAGCTCTAAGAATTACGGAACGAGTCGTACCAGAATGCAGAGATTTATACAACTAGAAACAATGCCTTTCATGAAAAGAAAATTAATCAAATAGAATTCAATGTCCATGACAAGGTTTGGCTTTATAACTCTCCCTTGCAACTTCTTGAGACATCAGCCACTAGATAGTTGTGAGAGTGAGTTACGTTAGGCTGAAGACGTAAAACTTAGCGCTTGTTAGGAGGCAACCCAATCTTATCTTTGATTTTGTATTTTCTTTTGCATTTGCTTTTTGCTTTTATATTTTTTTTGATTTTATAGGCTCCATATACTCTAAGAAAAGAGAGAACAACAAAAGAAAGAACTTCATCCAAGAAGAACTCTAAGAATGAAGAGAAAAATGCAACCATTGCAAAGTACTCGATAAGCTTTTCTTGTAACCCCTTTTATCATTCCATATTAATTTACTTTTCATGCTATGTATCATGATTGCCATTTCTTTCCAATGAGCATGCTGGTTTTTATTGAGAACAATAAAAAAATGAGTTTTGTGGGGGGGGAGATTTTTTAGAAAACTTTAAATTTTTTCAATTATTGCATTCTTTCATTTGATACTCCAAGCGTGATATGATTATAAACCATGTGAATAGAAAACATGATCTTTCTAAAAGCACATGAAACATGAAAAACATAGAGTATATGAACACCCTCAAATGCTTTAGTGAACCCATGGGAAGAGCAACCTTAAATGTCATGTTAGGGAGGTTGTAGGGTCGATGGAACCATGCATCTAGGTATTCCTTTGGGGAGTCATAAAGTCCAATCTAGGAATCTCTTCAAGCTCATAGTATGATTTTTCAAAATTTCTATACTTCTCATCCACTCATTCTCCCCTCTAAATCTTTAGTTGATTGCTCTTTGCACGCACATCCTTCCGCCCTCCATAGCAAGTTGTAGCTTGTATCATCTTTTTCTCGGCACTAATATTATTGACAAAGTGAAGCTCCCTGATCCATAGAGATACCAAAACCTTTTTAGGGGAATAAGCTGCCTGTCTACAAAGGACGATACATGGGTAGGATGAGCACCATTGAGTGAGAAAATGTGAATGTTGTTTCCAAGAAGCTGGATAAAAAGTCTTAGAAATCTATAATTCCAGATCTTCTCATATTTATTTGCTCTTCATCATCTAATCCCTATTCTTAAAAAGGCTTGCAGCAAGTTCAAAAAGAAAAAATAAAAAGGAGAAGTAGAATTAGCTGGCTCCCATGCGTTTTAGCTGGTTATATGTTATAGCCATTACGCAGGGAAAAGATGATGCGTGTTTCTACTTATTGTGCCTTTATCATCGGCTTTCATAAGTGCAAGGGGGAATTGATAATTGATTTGGTGAGGTGAATTATTTTATTAAGTTTATTTATATCTTTATTAGTATGTAGAGAAAGAGGAATTCTTAGTTCATTTGGTGGATTAAAGTGTTCACCGGAGGAATGCCTTGACCTTAAAGTTTCTAGTGCACTACTTTCTTCTTGACATCATTTAAGATAGAATATTCACTTTAGATTCTATCAATGCACAACCCATGATCTTATGAGGTCACTTTTTAGTCTTATTATACATTTTCTATGCTTCCATTGCTAAGGGACTAGCAATGACTCAAGTTGGGGGGTGTGATAACATGCATCTTATTATATGCAATTACACGCTTATAAACACTTTTATGCATAATTTTTGTCTATATGATGCATGTTATAATCTTAAAATGGAATTTTCTTCAATTTATGGCCAAATCACTTAATTACATGTTATTAATCAATTGAGCATTCTTATGTGTTTTAAGTGTGTTTGACCCTTTCAAGGGTCAAACCACTTGTATTTGATCTCAAGTTTGTAGTTTTATATGTTTCAGGATTTTAGTGATTGTATGAAGGTTTAAGAAGAGAAAGAAATGAAGAAAAAAGATAGAGTTAAGAGTAAAAGAGGGAATTAATCTAGTTGACTTTAGAAAGTCAACTACGAATTAATTCACTCATAATTTTCTTTCCTATCTAATGTTTTATTTCAGGGCATAGATTTGAAGAGGACCAAATTCTCAATTCTATGAAGTAAATTTCATGCAAAAAGGAGTTCTAGAAATGAAGTTGTGAATTTTTTAAGATTAACTATTTTTCTGGATTTTTCTAGATTTTTTTCTAAATTTTTCAGAAATAAAAAAGATGCAAAAAGGGGGTTTATTCGGCGCAGGGACCTGCACAGTGCTCACGTGGCGATGCAGCCATGTGGCAGCGCTAACTGGGCCAACACGGACCCGTGCGGCGCCCTACATGGCGCATGGGCCAAGTGGACTATTGGTCCACGGGTATAGTGGCCTAGAGTATCATGTAGAGAGAGAGAGAGAGTGGGGCATCATCGGCTCGTTAGGGCAACACAAACATAATGGGAGGTCCCCATTATAAAGGCTATAGATTGCCAAAGTTTTCTTCATGCGGGACTAATCTAATTGGTCAAAGTTTTTATTTTTTTAGTCAACGTAGCAGCTTGTGAGGCATCAGATTTAAAACGCGCGAATGGCGCGTTTATAAAGGCTATAGATCTCACTAATGAGATTATCTGGTGGAACTCGGTCCAGAAAATCTCAATCACCAGCACATCCACAATTCGCAGCCGATAATCTCATTAGTGAGATCTAACAGCTAGGACTTAGTCTCACAATCGACGAACCTTGGAGTGACACGTGGCTGCTTGTAGATGCTTTGATGAAGATCAAATGGCGGAAATGAAGAAGAAGGTGGAGCCTGCATTGTGGGGATTGCGGCCTACTTCTTCAACGAGGTGTGGCCTCATCTAAGCCATCCGATTCTTTAAAATGGACGGTCCCGATTAAATCACAAAATTCCTTTATAAAGTCATTTCTCTCTTTTGCAGAATTTTTAACTCTAAATTAAACATTGAATTGAGCATTTTTAGAGGAAAATCTTGAGTTCTTCATGAAGCCCTTGTGTCTTAGACTCAATTGGGCACGTATTGAGGCAAGAATTTTTGCATAAATTGTGAGAAAATGGACGATAAATGCCCCTTGAACATAGAAATCACGTCGGAGAAGAAATCGGTGAAGTAGCAGCATTGACGTCATCTCTCATCGCAAATCTCTCAGTGTGTTACCACGCATTGATCCATTGCTACGATTGTCCATCCTTTTCACCTTGCGAACATATCATCTTCATTTTCATTTTTTTAATCTTATTTTCTCATCCCAATTCTAATTTCTCTATTTCTTCATCAAGAAAATCCCAAAATAATTCTTCCACATCATTTCCACATGCTCTAGTCCATATTCTTGCCTCTGTCTAAGCTCTCATCTTCCATTTGAAGCATCTCATTACCTAAGCTCCTTGTGGATTCAACCTTTTATTTACTACTATATTAATTAAGGAACTAATAAAATTAAATTGCATGAAATAAATACACAACAACAATGTAAAACACTCGGAATCGAGTTCATCATCTATACTTACAAGGTTCATTGAAGGAGTTCTAGAAGTTTTTCAAATGCCCAAGCTCTAGCGATATCCACACGATCACTGAGTGATTGGATCTCCTATTCAAGGCTCTTCAGCAAGGGAGAAAGACAAGAAAGGAGAGAGTTTCCTTGAAATTTTGAATGGGCACCTTAGTCATGGTCATTCTCCCCTTCTCTTTAGATATTGGGTATATGAACTTTTCAGAAAAACTCTTAAAATTATGTCTAAATCTACCAATGTCTACATATCTTATGTGGGGTCACTTTCTAAGCCCATTTATCATTATATTAAATAACTCTATACCCTCATATCACTTACTAGCCAACCTTATTGATTATCTATATAAAAAATAGATAAATTAATCACAGATTGATTTAACCAAATTGATAAGTAGAGTTCTCAGCCTATTTGTTGCCAAACTAGACCATATGTTCTAGTAAATATGGAATTTTGATAACATGAAATTTTAACATGCAATTATATGATTATCAATTCAAATTAAGGCATAAAACATTCTATTTTTATGCATGTTACCATATTTCGAGTACATATATATCATTTTGTGCAATTTTAAGTTATAATCTCAAAATGCACTATTTTAGGGATAATTACACATTTTTAAGAATATATTTTGATTCGTATCTATACTTGAGTTTAAAATTGGGTTTTAATGTTAATTAGTAAGAGAAAATACTTTGTATATACTCATTTATTTGTCTAACTTTTAATTTCCAAGAGAAACGAATCTATTTTTTAAATAAAAATTTTATTCTCTTGTTATTTAAATAATTTGATTTTTTAAAATGATAGATAATTTAATTTCTAGATCTAATGAAATAAATTTGGATTAATTTAAAGTTATTTTAAAACTTATGAATTTTCTAATATTTAAGGATTTTTTGGAATTTTTTGATTTTTAATGATTTTATTCAGATTTATTTTGAATTAAAAAGAATAAAAAAATTAGATTTATATCGTATGCTGACACGTGGCAGCTAAAGTGGCACGGAAAAAAATGGCGTCACCACGTGGCGGCATAAGAATATGCCACATGGTGCATGATATGCGTGTGGTCGTGCGCGCATGTGTGTGCACTTGTGATTAGTGAGATTAAGCCTCCTTTTCAGGATAACGCTAACTCTCTAATCACATGTACCTTATATACGCGTTGAATCATGTTTTTGTTTTTAGATGCGCAAGTGATGTGGCAGCACGTGGAGCGTCCGATCGTGCGATTTAACCGCAAGCGTCGATAGTCACTTAAGTGAGGGGGGTACATTGCGCGCCAAAGCGCTGGTTCATCGGCAAATCGTTTTAAAATGATTTAATCTCACTTGTTCATCTAAGGAGTTATAACAGCTGAGATTAAAACCGTTCAACATGCATCTAGAGAATTAGATCAAGATCAGATGGGGGGCGTTTTTTGGTGTCACTTCTTCATGCGCGACATGGTGAGATCTAAGTGGTCCATTTCTGATCCAATACACACGATTTAAGCATATCAATTCACATATATGTGTTTCATCAGATCCGTTGATCAAAGATTAAATGCCAATCTGACAGTTACGCCTAAATCTCCTTATAAATTTAGATGTTTTTCGACGAAAAAAATATATTCTTGGGTTTTTGCAGTAATCGAACTGTCTAGACACCATAATCCTTGAATCTCTTGATTCCCTTCGCTTTTAGACTCGTTTCCGCATTCAAGGAGTGTTTGAAAGTGAGATTTCATTCAAGGAGTAGGGAGAAATCGACTTCATGAACGCCAAAGATCATCTTTGAATTCATGGAATGAAAAGCCTCTGATCTAGCAAACAATTGAATCAATTCAAGCGCCATCTTGCGTTAGAAATCGTACTTTTGTCCTAATATTTTTTCCAATATCAGTAGATTTCTATTTCGAGTAATAGATTAAGTCAATTTCAATTTTAATTTTGATTTTTTGCTATCTTTTCGTTCAAAAATTTCTATCGGATTTGCTCGTTGATTTCTCCGCGAATCTTAATCCAAATTCTATGATTTTTGATTCCATAGATTCAGTTTCAAGTTATATTTCTAAAAAAATATAAATTCCTAATTTCTCACTTCAATTTATCATCTGATTTGATCGAATTTCAAAGAGGACATCAAACATACCTTAATTCTCCATGGATTTGGCCCTTATTCACCTCTATACTATCGAATTCATGATTATTTCTCTAAATTGATGAGTTTGATAATTGTTTTGATGCATGTTCATGTGTTTTCAATGACCTCGCAGATTCGCTTTCTCATATATATAAGAAATCCCTTATTGAATCTTGCCTTAATCTCTTAATGTGAAAATATAATTTCTTCATCCATGCAAGATTCAAGAATAATTAAGGTATCAACAATTATCATACCTTGATTTTTCAATGAAGTTAGTACTGATGTGTGAAGGAAATCATTGAGAACATCTTTTCCAATATTTCTATTACCTTGGCCAAGGATTTCATCACATCTCATTTCTTGAGTCAATTTCCTCTATTATGAATGACATACAATCTCACCTTGACCACATAATCATTTTCAAGGACTTTTTGTCATATCCCATCTCTGATGTTTTGGAGATCTCATGGTCAAGATTCATAAGTTATTATAAAAAAATGATCTATCAAAAAATTTCTTTGGTGTCTCAAGTCAAAGGACCACATACACAATCATGAAATGAATCAACTTGATTGATATTTACGTATATTACCAATTTAGGGATTCATAAACATCAATTCAATGTACTCTTTCTCCAAAGAGCACCGATCATTTATCCTTCAAATCTCCACATTGATGGCAACATAATTAGTTATACTCATCATATGATTCAGATCATATATTATTATTCTTTCTTGATATTTCGATGTCCTCATCAAACATCCCTCAAATAAGAACGTCTAGAGTATATGTTGATCGTTATATTATGTTCCCATCATAATTTTTTTACTCATTCTATATGTTCATGAAATTCATTAAAATCATCACAAAAGAATAATTTTATTTCATTCAATCTAAATGTGACATGAAAGTGTGATTTGGCTTATAGGCTACTTTATATCCTTCACCTTTACCCTTGGAATCAAGGGATGGAGACATCTCCACCCTTGATGCCCCCTAGATACCTCTTAAATAGAGGTAATGGGAACATTCTTTATGAGGGTAAATTTACCCCCTTAAAGAGAGGTTCCAAGCCCCACTTTCCTAAGAAGTAAGGCCAAGCCCCTAAAAAAGATTTGAGCATCAATACATATGGGACCCTTCTCCTTTGAGTTTGGGTGGGGCACCATGATGAGGCGATTTATGCGGTCGTTGAAAACACACAAACGTTGGTCAAACAAAATTTATATGTCCAAACTCACAATAAAAAGAATATGAAATCAAGTATAGCCTAAAGATCGAGTCGATCCACAGATAACACGGTTGACTTTGATCGAAGGGTTGACTTGGTTAAACTCAAGTTTAATTAGGTATCTTAAGAAATGAAAGTGATATATATTTAATGGAAATGATGTAAATATATGAAATAATATATTTTAAGAATTTAGAAAATGATTTGACAAAGAAAAGTTAAAAGTCAAGGTCAAAGCGTTAACTTTGACCAGATGTTGATTTTCTATAAAATTAGAGAATAAAAAGAGCGTAAAGTATTACAAAAATTATATATTCAGAAACTAGATAAAAGATAAAAAAAATTGTATAATTCATCATTTTTCGAGAAGAATTGGATTTATTATGATTTATTGAAAATCAAAGATCAGAAAAATCATGAAATGAACACTTTGATTTAAATCATCAAACTGACTAACCAAATGGGAATAAAATATTACGAAAATTATATATTAAAAAACTAAGAGAAAAATGGAAAATGTTGATATATAATTCTTGATTTTTCAAGAAGAACTGGATTTATTATGATTTATTGAAAAATCAAAGATCAAAAAAATTCTAAAATAAGCACTTTAGTTTAAATCATCAAATTGACTAACCAAATGATATCCAAATCAAGAAATTCATATAGGAATAGAAATCTAACAATGAGACGATTTCACTTTGTATTTTAAGAGTACTTGTCCCTGTAAGTTAACGCCCAAATTCGGATTCAAAATGAATAGTTGATGGTAAAACGTCAAATTGAAGTGTCAAATGATGATGAAATTTTACGAATTAGATATCTAGCAAGCAATCCACTGAAACCAAAATCAAAAAATTTGGACTAAAGATCAAGGCGAAATTCTTGTTTCAAAATCAGCAAAAATCCGCACACAAATTTGGACGAAACGAAGAACAATTCGATTTCTAAAATGAAATTGACTATCTAAATCTAACCTAAATTACAATTATTTCAAGGGATACGATCGAATCATACTACTAACCTGATTGACTTAAAGATTGAGCCTCAAAGTGTCTTGATTATCGGAGAATTTCTCCGGAACCTTCTGCAACGTACGTTTGGCATTTAAGGGGAGATTTCGATCGATTCTTGCAATGAATTCATGATTAACTTGCATTGATTGATACATAATTGAGTGTAGGATGCACGAGAATCACTAAGAACTCAAGATCTTCCTTCAAAATTGCTTAATTTCTTTACAATTCAATCAAGAGTTAGGTTCACAAAGGAAGAACATCGATTTTTATAAGACATTTCATCGCGAAAATCGCGGACGGTCCGACTCGCTGAAGGATGATTCAATGGCTGAGATTGCACGATTTGAGTGGGCAAAAATCCCAAGATTTTCTCCCCATGATTTTCCCCCTTTTTTAAGGAATTAAATCTGGAAAATGCCTGAAAAATCAAAATAAAATCCAGAAAATTTCATAAAATTCAGAAATTCATATCTTTCTTTATATAACTCCTTTTTGACTCAAGTTTTCTCCATTGGATCACAAATTTTTTCATCTTTAATATCATGCCACCTAAAAATATAAATTCCAATAAGAAAAGTAGCGTGAATTCAAAATATTCGTAACTAATCCCTTAAAAATTCTACTTTATAGCATCTCATCACTTTCGTCTTGAAATTATTATTTTTAATTATGAACTAAAGTCAAAATAATTCAAGGAAAATGGTTAATTTCCAATTCTTTAACCTTTCAAAAGATCAAACATCAATAAAACACACTATTAACCCTAAATAATGCGAAAATATGGACTTAAGTAAAATGGCATACCAATGGAGAAAATTCATAAAACTATGATAACATGCCTCATAATTACATAAAATAAGCATGAATATTAGTTAAATGAGATAAGAATTTAAGTTATATATGCATGTTATCACACCACCCCTTGATAACATACAAATTATACATGAAAAATATATGATTATTAAGGTAAATTAAAATATTCCATACTAATGTATACTATCATATTTTTTTAGTGTTTATCTATCCCTCTATAAACATTAAGTTAGAATATCAAAATGCACTAATTTAGGGATAATTATGATAAATTAAGACAAATATTTTTAGATTAGATTATCCCCATTTTTATTTCAGATTATAATTAAGTTTTAATGCTAAATAATAAGATAAAAATACTCTTTATACACTCATTTATTTTTTTAAGTTTCAAATTCTAAAAGAAATGAATATATTTTTGAAAGAAAAGTTTTTATCTAGTTATTGATTGAATTTGAGTTTTTAGAATGATAGATGATTTAATTTCTGATAAAGAAACAAATTTGGATTAATTTAGAGTTGTATTTTAAAAGTTATGAATTTTCTAATTTTTAGGGATTTTTCTAAAAATTTTCTGACCTTTTTGTGAATTCAATTCAATTTATTTTGAATTAAAAAAAGAAATAAAAAATTTATATTTTTTAACATATGCTGATGTGGCAGCTGACATGGCACAGAAAAAATCGCAGCGCCACGTGGCGACGTATAAGAACGTCAAGTGTCACACACGTGTACACGTGCATGCGTGTGTGAGTGCACGTGTGTGTGCGTGTGTGCGCTCATGTGTGTGCGTGTGTGTGAGATTAATGAGAAAGCACCCTTCTCAGAATTTTTCTTATCTCATTAATTGTGTGCTATTTGTATACACCTCGGATTTTAATCATTTATGTCATGTGGGTTTATTTGCTTTTGTTTTTATTAGAAGGTAATGTGGCGACATCCAGAGCACCTGATCCAGCGATTCAAATCGCGATCGTCGATCCTCACTTAAGTGAGAGGGTACGTGGTGCATAACGATTCATCGATGAATCATTTTAAAATAGGTTAATCTCAGCCGTTCATCTAAGGAGTTATAACGGCTGAGATTAAAACCGCTCAAACACATTTAGAGCGTTACATCAAGATCAAACGACGAGCGTTTCATGTGTTTCTTCTTCGCGTGCAATGTGGCAAAATCTCAATGGTTAATCTTAGATCCAAAAGATGCAATTGAAGCATGACAATTTGTATATATGTTTTTCATCAGAGCCATTGATCAAAGATTAAATCTCCATCCGACAGTTACGCCCAAATCTCCCTATAAATTGAGATATTCTTCGATGATGTAAAGCATTCCTTGATATTTTCAAGTAATCAAACTATTTAGACACCACTACCCTTGAATATCTTGCTTCCCTTTTCTTCTAGACTCATTTTTGTATCCAAGGAGTGTTTACAAGTGAGATTTCATTGAGAGAATAGGCAAAAATTGATTCTCGAACGTCAATGATCATCTTCAAATTCTTGGAATGAAAAGCCTTTTATCCGGCAAGAAATTGGATCAATTCAAGTGCTATCTTGGGTTAAAAATTGTTTTTTCATCCTAATATTTCTTCCTATAATGTTAGATTTCAATTTCGAATGGTAGATTAAGTAAATTAAAATTTAATTTTGGTTTTCTCTCTCTTCATGATCTGATTTTCTATCTAATTTTTGCATGTCAATTTTTCCATGAATCTTGATCCAAATTCTGTGATTTTTAATTCTGTGGATTCGCCTTTGAGTGATCTTTATAAAAATATCAAAATATCTAATTTTTCACCTCACTTCATTGTTTGATTTGATCAACTTTCAAAGAATACCTCAAAAATACCTTAATTCTCCGTGGATTCGACCCTTATTCATCACTAACCTATTTAATTGATGTTTATTTCTCAAAATTGGTGAGTTTAGATCTTGTTTTGAGGCAAGTCTTCATGTATTCAATGAACTCACGGATTCATCTTGTCACCCCCTAAAAAGGTGATTCCCTCTATCATTTTAATAGGATCTAGTCCTCAATAAAAAGGAGCCTCAATTAGGAGGGCTAGACATCTCCCGCCCTTTTAAATAGGATTAAATTATATTTTTAAGGGTGTGTTAGGAATTGTGTGCCTAAAAACTAGGAAAGTTGGTGAGTCTTTTACTTTCTAAAACCCTAGATCATCCTTAAAAATTAGATTGATCCATCTAATGACTTTCAAACGTACTTTCACAACCTTTGACCCTTTGTGAATTCTATTTGACCTCTTTTGAACACATTTGACTTCCTTAAAATAATGTTGACTTGGCTGCTAAAAAGCTATATATTTCATTTCTTCCTCTCGCTCATTGATAATTGTATTCTTATTCTTCCATATGTGTGCCTATGTACTCATAACACAAAAACTTATAACACATGTGATAATTTAACCACTGAAATTTTTAGAAGTCGATCACTATCAAGCACATAATAGATAAACATCAAATAATGATTAATTTCTGGGCATGTTCATATTTATACCAAATTCAATCTTAACGAAATACATATTTTTGTTATTAGAGTTTAAATTAGTCCCTAAACAGGATATATGATATATGGACATGGCTATCATTTTATAGTTATCAACGGGATCTTCAAAACATTATAGATTGGATACGATGATTATGTTGTCAAGATGAGATCGTCCACCCTTCGAATAAAAAGAGATTAACTCATAGAAAGAGATGCCATTAGCTCGGACAAGATAGTGGATGTTAGATATTATGTAGCCTACAGGCCAAATCATACTTTTATATCTCATTTCTATTCATTAATTATTATTATTATTATTATGATATTTTTAATGACTAAGTTATATATAATAAGATTAAAATACAATGATCATTAGTCTTTAAATATATTTTTAAATATTCCTATTTGAGAGATATTCGAGAAGGACAAACATCCTGAAGGAAAAACCCTATCTAATATGACTTATCTGATGAGTATGGTTGATCTTATGGTATGAAGACACCAAGGATAGATAGCATGTGCTCTTTGACAAAAGAATTCATTGAATTGACCTACATGAATTCCTAAATGATACTACACCAAACTATCAATCAAGTTGATTTATGTCACAACTATATATGTGGTGCTCAAGCTTTCAGATACCAAAAATATCTTGTGGATAAATTTTGGTATTTTAACTTTAACTTAAAAATCTCTAGCCATATTATCTTCAAAATATTGTATATTGGATACAACATGAAGTCCTTGAAGGTGATCGTTCGCCTTTGATATTAGAGGAGATTAAGTCAAGGAATGAGATGTAATAAAATCCTTGGCTACGTGGCACATATATATAAGAAGTTGTTCTTGATGATTTTATCAAGACATCAGTGCTAACTTGAGTGACGGATTAGGGTTTGAAAAATTGACCATACCCTAAGTCATTCATGATGCTTATGTGGATGAAAGATTAATGTACAAGCTATTCGATGCAATAAGGTTCTACAAGCAAGTTTTTATGCACTCTATATCTCCAAGAGCATGTGAGGTAGCTCAGCACTCAATTGGCTAGCAACTCAGCCTATTGATTGAGTTAAATCAATCAATACTTCATTACTTAATCTATATAATAACATAGATAACAAATAAGGTTGACCAATAAGAGGTAATTAGGTCTATGGAATCATTAACTAGCAAGACATATGAACTTGGAGGGTCAAATACATAAGGTCTATGAGTGTTGGTGGATATAGATATAATTTTGATGGATTTTGTGAAAAGTTCACATACCGAATCTGTGTAAATGAGCTAAGAATTTCCACACCTAGGGGTGTCCATGCAAACCTTTTTAGAAAATTTCCAATTTCTTCTCTTTTTTCTCCTTAGTGGAGAGCTTTGAAGAGGAGATCTAATTGTCCAATAATCATGTGGATATCGCCAAAGGCTAAACACTTGAACAACTTTAATAACTACAAGTGAACCCTATAAGTATGGATTCTAATGTATACTAAATGAGAGGATCATTAATTCTTAATGTCTCAGTGTTTTCAACGTTCCATTTAATGAATTTTATTGTTTTCACTGTTTTGATCAAAATTTTGAAAGCTTATTGAGCTTCAAATCTCATCCTAATAGAGGCAATATGACCACATCTTTCCTATTGCACCCTTGGAAAGGAATGATCAGACGGAAGCAATTGTTGCCATTTTCCCCTAATTTGTATGATTCTTCAATCCTGGCTTGATTTATTGATCTTCAATCCTCTTTGATGTTGTCATGAGTGAAAAATCCCTTTGCATTGCACTAAATTAACTTTCAGTGTGTTAGTTTTTGTCGATAAATTGTCTCTTAAACTTCAAAGTTTTGTTGGGGAGTTTTGTCAACCAAAGTCTTGATCCAACATGACTATGGTCACTTTCTAGACATCTATGGTTAGGGATGAGAAATATGCTCTGATGACTTACATTTAGGTTTTATTTTGTGTTTTTAGGTGGATAATTAGGTCTGAATCATGCTCTCTCTCTCTCCTCGTGCATCACTTTCTCTAACTTCTATATACAATATCTCCGCCGATCTGTGCTCGATTTGCACATTCTTAGGCTCGTTGGAAAGCTTGTTTGGTCCTATTTTTAATTCATCTAACCACATTTCCTCATCCAAATTACCAAAAAATTTCTGAGTGTCAATGATTGTTGGGTTTTAAACCTAATCATCTGTGGGTTCAACCTTGACTTGCCACTACACTAGTTTTATTTCTGTATTTTTGTGAGTTGAGTTTTATGTTTTCAAATACACAATTTATGCTTATCAATGGCCACCCAATCAGTGGGTAATGCAGGTAGTGCTGCCATGGCAAAGGCAATGGATGCTAGCTGCCATTTGGCAGTGGCCATGATAGGAGACTTGCCATCTAATAGTGGACTCAGAGGAGGGCCAGTCTTTAGTGGTGGACTGTTTTGGTTGCTAGTGGAGGCAAGGGCAGGATGAAGGCCATTGGCTCTGTGGCTTTGGTAGAAGATCCACATGATTGACACGGCAGCGGCACAACAATGGCAGAGGCTAGGACAACAAGGATGTACCACTATCATGGCAATAATGACATGACTGTAAGGCCACACCACCGATAGAGCATAAAAAATAGGCCAAGGAAGAGATAGTTCTCGGATACCATGTGGAGAAAAGTATAAGCCCTAAGAAAACTCACTTCGAAAAGAGAGATGAACAGAAATTATGAAGAGGGGAGAGAGAGATGGGCCCATTGGATGGGCTTAGACCATGGGCTAAGTGGCTTGATCCAAGATTACGCTAGTTGATAATTCCTACATCTCCCCAACTTGATAATCCTAACAGCTTCCAATCATACATGGCAATGTAAGCTTGGATAATCATGCATGTATTGACATAAAAAAGAAAGATGGGGATATTTAGGATTTGGATACGGATGTGGATTGAGCTAAGAAAGCTAAGGTTCAATCCCTGATGAATGATTTTGAGATGCTCATAATGGACGAGCTGGACCCTTGGTGAGTTCACCTGCAAGCTCTCTCGAGTGGTGACTTCAAATGGGGAGTATGAATGAGAGGGTTGATTGAAGAGATCCCTAGGCCGACCAGCAAAGTATGAGGCCACAACATCATCCATTGAGCGAGTCAGAGATCTTGTTGTGATGACTTTGGAAGAAGCCGTCGATTACTCCGAGATCGTGAGTCAAGGAGGGAAGAACAAGTCGTCGTGGCGCAGGAGATTGGTAAAACCAAGGAAGAGAGAGAGCGCTCCCATGGTAGAGGTCCATGACGTAGATATGGGCATGGAAGTGACAAGAATGATGACAAAGGACCCCGAGATAAGTCAATGGGAAAATTAATCATTATTCGAAATCTGACGATCATGCAGCTGACAGCAAAGACGTTGATGAGGACAAGGAAGAAGTCAAGATCGCAAATGTTGAGGAGGTTTATGAGTAATTTCTATTGGCGGCGATTGCAGAGGGACAAGTCTTGAGGATGATGGGATACATGTCCGAAAATTTACCAAACAGCGGTCACATGATACATGTCCGAAAATTTACCAAACAGTGGTAATATGATACATGTCCGGATAGTGAACTATCCTTCTGAATCCTAGTGCTTTTGTTTGGGGAGAAAATGATGAATGAGTGGAGAGTGGATAAGATAGGATAAGATCGATGAGCGAGAGGGGTAGAGAGAGGGAGGAAAAAACAGGTGGAACGAGAGACAAAGGGCAAGCGCAGGAGCGAGCTAAGGGATAGAGAGAGGAGACAGCAAAAGAATAAGGCGACAAAGGAGAGGAGGGAAATAATCGAAAAGTACAAATCAGAAGGATAGTTTACTATCCAGAGAGGAAGGGGAGAAGGGCGGAGGGAAATCAAAGTTAGAGGGCACAGAAGGAGGAATAGGGCAAGAAGATGCAAAAACAGAGAGGTGTGGTCAGAAGCAGCTACATCCACGCCACAAGAAGAAAGTATCAGTCCAGGACGCCGAGGAGCGTTTAGAAAGAAGGGCGGAAAGATTCGACTTCTGAATAGTAAGCAGAATAAAGCTGTCTTTTTCAGAGCGCCAAGTTGTAGGAATATGTTGTTGTTTTTTGGAAATCTTGCTCACATTTGGAGGATTAATCTCTCTCTCCCCTCTCTCCCTCTCTCCCTCGTCTCTCTCTCTCTCTCTCTCTCTCTCTCTCTCTCTGTGCTATGTTCTGTCATAGAAAGATACCCACGGCAATCAGGCGCAGAAAATAGATGTCTGTCTCACTGCAAACGAGAGAGGCTAGAGAAAGAGAGAGGGCTAGAGAGAGAGAGACGCAGAGAAAGAGAGATCTGTCACCCTGTTTTGACAAAATTCGATTATATGCAAATGAGTGCAAGAAAGAAATATTTCTTAATGAAAAATTGAATGAACATCTCAACATTCGATTGTTGACTTTCTGCATCTTCCTTTGATTTTAGACCTTCTAGAACAAAAGCAGCTGCCCCCGAGGAAATTTTGATCAAAAGTCAATCCTTCTTGCTTCGTGAGAGCGAAGGAGGAGTGTCGATCTGACGTAAACGAGATAATCTGACTTAAAGGGATATTCTGAGCCTGATCGGTGGACAATTGGACTATGGAAATTCTGTTGTGTACTTTCTGAATTATCTGGCTCTCATCAATCAAGACTGACCTTTATGATCTATGTCCGATATCAATCCTTCAAGTCGGACGTGGAAGACGAAGCATGCGCATGTTTTTCTCTGGCCAATCAGCCAATCTAGTATAGATTTTAAAAGTGCGACGGTAGGCGAAACCACAATTATCTCTCTCGCTCGCTCGCTGTCCTTTTCTCTCTCTTCTGTGCACCTCCGTCTTCTTTCTCTCTCTCTCTCTCTCTCTAGCTTTCTACTACAAAGTGAAAGGTTTCTGCACTTACCCTGCGTTTGCAGAGAGCCAGAGAGCATCTTCCGATGAAAGAGGAGTTAAATCTCGTCCACACCCCTGCGTCATCGTACTACCGACGCAGATACGTTCCTCCAATGAGTGGTGGAGAGAGAGAGAGCGCAGGAGGAAAGACAATACACAGGGGACTTAAACACACGGCGGCCGTGTCTTTCGCTGGTGGTCCCTGATGGGAGACAAACAGGGGACTTAGGCGCGTAGAGAATCTCTAGCGCGAGAGAGAGAGAGAGATAGGTAGTGAAATGTGAAAACTTACTGCTCGGAAAGTGGGACTGTGAGGGACGAGTTGATAGGGGGCAGAATGACGGAAACTTGAACGTGAAGAACAAATGCACCAAGGTTAGAAAGAGAGAGAAAGACAGAGACAGAGACAGAGACAGAGACGGAGACAGAGAGATGCCTCGTTACCTATGCTATTCCGTTTCTGGAGATGCCATTTAACACTCATATAGAGATCGAGAAAACGAGATATTTTCTGACACACATGTATTGAGATCGATAGACTATAGCATAAATGATAGAAAGGGAAATAGATAGAGAGAGAGAGAGAGAGAGAGAGAGAGATTGACGTTCGATCTCATTTGACGGTAGCTTGACTGGCAATTATACGATCTAGTCGTGGATCATACCATGAAGCAATGAACTTCCCCGAGAGAAGAAACTATCCGCGCAGGACCTCAATAATGAGAGAGAAATTGCATCGCCCAAGACCGCAAAGTATGAGAGAGAGAAGTAAACATGGGTCCGTCACCTTAATGAAAGAAGAGCAGTATAGGAATTCCGGACTTTAATCTAAGAAGAGCGATTAGGGTTTCCAGGTGAGAGTTCCAAACGAATGAAAAACTTTCACAAGAGAAGTCTATGGCGGATGAAGGTATTGATAGGACCAAGACGCTTATTCCCAGGAGAAGAGCAAGTCTTCAGGAAGAAAAAGACTGCGGAGGCCATCTTCCTCTCTCTTCTATCCGCTTTCTCTTTCTAGGTTTCCTTCCTCTCCAGCTTCTTCTCTGTCGTCGTCTTCTTCTTCTAGAGGTGGCGTGAGGAAGTCGATGAAGAAACGCGAAGGAAATGGGCTCTGTTCTGAGGAGAGAGTCCATGAGGAGAAAGACGGAAGGAGATAGAAGTAACACCTTAATCGGTCTCTTTTTTTAAATGGCTGCTCCTGCTCGTAGAAGACCATTATTTTTAACTATTATTCTTTTTTCAATCGGTCGTAGTTTTCTGCACGAGAAAGAGAGAGAGAGAAGTTTTCTAATACTAATATACCTAGGGAAACTTTATTTTGCATTCATGTTCTAAGTAATCAGTCTCCTCTTCGCATGCAGCAGAAGATCATCCTCTCCAAAGGAACCCAAGAGTTCATGATGTTGACATGGTACCAAAGCAAGGTTTGGGAGGATGCAAGTTTGATTCAAACGATATCTCTCTTACACAGGGATTATTTCAATTGCCTTGATTATGGAGAGTAATTCAAAAGATCAGACGAGGCTTCTCAACCAAGGGCTTATGTCACAAAAACCTATGGTTGAGGGGCTATCCTAGGATCACCCAAGGTCTAGGAGCATCCATTAGGATTGGATCAAACACCACAAAAAGGGTGGAAGCAGTGGTAAATTGTTGGAGCCTCAAGATTTCTTGAACATTTCTTGGGACATTGGATAAGTAGCTTCCTTCTTTCTGAGAGTCCATGCTTGGGAGAAGAGATTTAGTGGAGATGAGGATGGAGTGCAAAGAAAGAGAGATAAAGAGAGAGAATCTCAAGAGTTGAGTATGCAGGGACACATTCCCTGGAGAAAATCATGGAGGAGAGAGGAGGATTGGGAGTTGGAGATGCCCAAAAACTAGGTGCTCTTTGAATCTGTCAAATGATGCTTATAGGAAGGGTTCTTGTGTTTAAACTGAAGGGTAGTAGGGTCCCACGTGTAGAATTCAGGCCGAAGAGGATTCATGGGATTAAAGAATGGTTAGCAATGGTTGGCTCTTGGCTCATAGGTTTAGTTGAGAGTAAAAAATTGGGGGATATGTTTGACCATGATATAGGTGATGTGGATGCTGAGAATTCAATCATTTAAGATGCCATTCAATTTCTAGTTTCCTAATTTTGGCTAAAAACTAGAATTGATTGGTAGGGTTTCTCTCTCAAAAGAAATGGTTGGGGTTAAAACCTATCATTGAGATTTTCAGGTGATCTACACATTAGGTCAAGTCTAAAGCATTGAATATATAAGAAATGTCCCATTCTGGGAGAAAGATCGATTACATATCCATTGAATCCACTTTCCATAATTTTAAAATATCTAGCACTTGTTGGTTGGAGTTTGAAGCATGGCTTATGATCACATTGCAATTTGCTTGCAATTAGATGATCATTATTGTAGATTTAATTGCATATTCATATATTTATGATTCATGCTATCATGTCTTTAGTGAATTTTCAATATTCATGAAGTCTATGTTATTTATCTTAAAGTCTTAAAATACATCATCTAAGGATAATTTTGAATAAATTCACAAGTTTACTTTTCAAAGATTAAATTTTTTTAATTACTAGCCTTACGGTCTTGAGATTTTGAGCTTTTAATGGATAAAAGATTATAATATATTTTTGAATTATAATAAGAGAATAATACAGCATTCTACATTAAATCAATCTTTATTTTCAGTAATTTTACTTTTTTGAGTCAACATAGATGGATTCATCAATAATAATTTTATTCTATTGCCATTTCTTAAATTGCATGGCATTAAATGAAAAATAATTGAATTTTGGCATGCTAAAGTGGCATGGTGATGTGGCAATGTTGTCACTGCTGGGAACTGAGGCTCGAAAAGCTTTCTAAATCTTTGTCCAAAATAATGATTGCAGCGGAAGGTGTTGAATCAAAACATTCAACATCATTGAATCACCAAGAATAGATGATCTCATCATCCATTCTAGGTGATCCTATCATCTAGTATAGAATAAAATTCATACTTACTTGGATCATTTGAAAGAGTTCTTCAACCGTTCAAGCGTCCGGCCTCTAGCGGTATCCACACAGTCTCCAGACGGTCGGATCTCCTCTTGAACACTCGTCACCACGAGAGGAAGAGAAGAGAGAGGAGAAGTTCCACTAGGCTTGCATGGGCACCTCTATTATGGTCGTTCTCCCCCTATTTATAGACTTTGGGAATGTGAACTTTTCACAAAAACCCTTATTATTATGTCTATATCCACCGACGTCCATTGACCTTATGTGTGTGACCCTCTAGGTCCATATATCTCGCCAGTTAATGACTCTATCAACCCAATAACACTTATTGGTCCTTCTTATCAATTAACTATATCAACATATAGATTAATTGAATAAGGATCGATTTAACCCAATCGACAGGTTGAGTCGCCAGCCCGGTGGGTGCCAAGCTACACCACGTGCTATAGGAGATATGGAGTATATTAGAACTCTTTCATGGAACCTTTCTGTCATTAGTTATCGTGTACGTATAATCCTTCATCCACACGAGACTCATGAATGACTTAGGGTATGGTTAATTGTCAAACCCTAATCCGTCACTCAATTTAGTACTGATGCGAGTAGGAAATCATTGAGAACAACTTCTCTAATATTTCCGCTACCTTGGCCAAGGATTTAACCGCATCTCATTCCTTGAGTCGATCTCCTCATATACCGAGGGTGGATGATCCCATCTTGACCACACAATCATCTTCGTGGACTTCATGTCGTATCCAATATATGACGTTTTAGATATCTCGTGACTAGGGATTCGTAAGTCATAATCAAAACACGATCATCCATCCACAAGATGTCTTTGGTGTCTCAAGTCAAAGGACCACATACACAATCATGACATGAATCAACCTGATTGACAATTAGGTATATTACCATTCAGGGATTCATACGGATCAATTCAGTGAACTCTTTCTCCAAAGAGCACCCACTATCTATCCTTAGTGTCTCTACACCGATGGCTATAGGATCGGCCATACTCATCATATGAGATGGATCAGATAGTGCTATTCTTTCTGGATAATTCGATGTCCTTCTCGAATATCCCACGAATAGGAATGTTTAGAACATATGTTTAAAGACTAGTGATCACTATATTATGATCTCATCATAATTCACTTAGTCATTGCACATGCTCATGGACTTCATTGCAAACATCACACAAGAATGCCAATGAATAAATTTCATTTCAACGAACATAAACAAGATTGATGAAAGTGTGATTGGCTTATAGGCCACATAATATCCATCAGTCACACGATGACAGGCTACTCATCTTCGTGCACGCAGCTAGTGCTCGCAATGCGCACATTAAGCCCATTTTATTGAGTGTTAAACTTAGTTTCTCTTATGTTTATTTCATGTGATGGGGTAGCTCTAGAAGCATCGGACTAGGAAAATTAGTGTCATCGAATCCAAGCCCTCTGTTTTCACATATATGGGGTACAAGGAAAATTTCTACATGATCATGATTGGAGGTAAATTTCAGGCCATCTTGACAGTCCATTGCAAGAGTTATAGCAGTCCAAATGGGAGTGCCTTTAGCACCCTTTGGTAATACATGACATCATATGAGTGCAAGATGCAGATCCAACGAATGAGATTAAGAGATGATTCAAATAGAGCACATGACATGGCACAATCTCAGCACTTCAATCATGATTTTATAGTCATGACTTAACCATAACAACTAAATGATTAAGGGGAATTGTGCCAAAATCTTGACACTTCTTTAAGAAGAGAATCCAATTTCTATGCCCAATTCCAATAATAAAAACACTCTCTCCTCATCGAAAAGACTATTCTTAGATAATCTTGATTGATTGAGCCTTTTGTACAACTTTTTCTTGAATCTCTTCATTGAAACGTGTTTTAAGCTCATTTTTGCATCATTTCAGCACTTGCAGCCAATATGTCAATAAGAGAATTGTGAAAATTTTCTACTTGAACTTTAAATTTTTTTCACGAACACATCTTAAAGAAAAGCCTTGATCCCTAAATTAATGGGGTCATACTCTTACTGGTTTTGAGTTAGTTAAGTCTGATTTTCATGAACCTTTTATCATATAGTGGTAGATTTCAATTTATATAATAGATTAAGATAATTCAAATGATTTTGACCACTCTCTCTCTTTGCTCACGATTTTCTCTATCCTCCTCTATATGATTTCTCTTTTGATTCAACTCTGATTTGCATCATATTTGATTCCCTAAAAAGATCTATCTATCTACTATCTAAATATAAAATGTTCTCTAATTTCAAACCCCATTTCATTGTCCAAGTTTGCCAAATTTTAAGACCTTTACAGTCAATTTTGATTCAATGTGGATTTCAGCCCTCGTTTATTATAATTAGCATTAATCAAGTGAGTTTGGAATTTTTCTTGACTTGAGAAAATGTGCTCTCAACAACCTCTCATAATTGGCTCATCAACTTGCACAAGTGCAAGGGATTGCTCCTCGTCATAACGAATTCTCTTGCTTTGAAATCTCTGGGTCTTCTATGGGCATTCCCCAAGTTTGTATATAAGTCATTGGATGGGGAAATCTATTTCTGTATTTTTTATCCAATGAATTACCATAAATTTTTAAACACAAATATTGGGTTTAACTTTACCTAATGGCCATTAAAAGGCTTCTTATCTAGTTTTACAATTTTACCCAAGCCTTGCGCTTGCCTTGCATAATCTAATAAGCATGTCTCGAAACTATTGCTCATTGCCTAAAATTGTCTCACCACCCAAGAAATGTATATTATGTGGCATATAGGCCATATCATACTTTCATCTCTCCTTTATAATAAATTTTGTTATTCTTATCCTTATGTGATGTTTGTATTGAAGTCCATAAGCATATGCAATGTCTACATAAATTATGATGAGATCATAATAAAACCATCACTATTTAAACATATATTTTTAATATTCCTATTTGAAAGATATTTTAAAAGGACATTGAAATATCTAGAAAAAGAAATACTATCTCATTTGACTCATATGATAACTATAATTGATCATATAGGTGCTAATGTGGAGACAATCATGACATATATTAGGTAATATTTGAAAAAAGAGTTTACTAATTTGATTTAGTAGGTACGTATAATCTTCTATTTGAGCAAGACTCATAAATAACCTATGGTGCGGTCAACTATTAAACCCTAATTAGTCACTCAATTTAGTACTGATAGTGTGGAAAAAATTATTGAGAACAACTTTGACATTTTTAGAATCTTGGTCAAGGAGTTCATTACATCTTATTTGTTCAAGTCAATTTCCTCTACTACAAAGGGCGAGCAATCTTGTCTTCACCACACAATTATATTCAAGGACTTCATGTCCTATCCAATCTATAGTATTACTTGGAAATCCCATGGCCAAAGATTCATTCATCATAGTCAAAACATGATCATCTATCCACAATATGTCTTTGATGTCTAAAGCCTAGGGACCGCATCAACAACTACAACACTATTGTTTGGGAATTCTCGGAGCCTGTGAAGTAAAAAACTTAGACATTCATTACTTCTCCAAAATGGAAGCAAGGCATTCTTTGTGCTTGGAGTTGCATCACTTACCCCCTTGACTACCTCCTTCTCAACTCTTTTGTCTCTCGCCCAAGCATTCACTTGGGGTTTTAAAGATCTCAACAAAGAGGATTGAGTCAAACAAGTTGTAAATCAGTCATAATCAATGTATATTGAATGTACTACAAAGATAAAATTTAAGGTCATCGTGGAAGCTTAACATTTGAAAATGTTCTGTGTGAACCATGACCTCTATCAAACTGTTCCCATACAAAGCTTAAGTTATCATGCTTTTGAAACTTGGTCTTGTTACTCCATTCAAGATAATTTTTGGTATTTTTAGATTAAGAAAGTGCAACAATCTATGAAAGGATGGATCGAGCATGAATGATGCAATCAACCAATCAAACATTTCCAAATCTTTGATTGAATATAGGAAATACTCAATCAAATGGTGGTAAGATGATTTAGGGTTGAGAATATAGATTTGTGGATTGAAAATAGGATAAAAGTGTAAAGGATCAAAGTACACAAACCTAATCTAAGCATTCAAAATGAAAACTCACTATAGAGATGCTCTACAATTAGTCACTCCTTTGAGAGTCCGTACATCTTGCTCAGACTTGCCGAGTTGCATCCAACCCAAAGAATGAGTAGAAATGCCCATGAAATTTCATTTTAAAGCTACATCAAGATCATGAGATATCATGATTTCAATTTAGAGCATTTCTCATCATTAGCTAAAATTGAGTAGATCGTGTGGACCAATTCCACAAGATGGAGTGGCCAAGAAAAGTTGTCCCACATGAATCAGATTTAAAAAATAATTGTGTCCATAAATAAAGTGCCATTAGGCGCTATTAGGAATTAAATAAATATTTAATGAACTAATACCCCCTATATCACACCATTTAGTCACTAACTATGTGCCACATGGCGCCAACTCATTCCACCATGCATCCGTGATACCACATCAACATGTGACATTAACATGTGCAAATCAAAATCAAATTTTCAATCTAAAAATCCGAAAAATCCTTCAAATTCTAAATAAATAAATAAAATCTTCAGAAAAGTTCATGAAGATTGATAAAAAAAATAAAGGATAATTATAAAAATCCATAGAAAATAGGAAAAATTAATAAAACCCCTTAAACTTAAAATAATCATGTCTTTTCATAAAAAACTCCTTTTTGGATAAATTTTTTTACATTTTGATCCTCTTTTCAGCATATCACTTAAAATTAAAATGTAAACAAGCTATAACAATTAGTTCATGATTAAAAATTGCTTTTTTTCTCCACGTCTTCCTTCGTTTCATCTTTTCTTGATGCCTACATTAACAAAAATCTCATAAAAATACGATTACTTCGCATTATTTTATGATGTTGAATGAAAAAAATCATCAAAAAGATGATAAGATGGATAATAGCGATGTGACTTATGTGTTAAAATCATCAAAGCATGAAGACTTAACATGTAAAAATGCATGTTATCAATATATCTCTTCTTGATCTTTCCAAAAGCCCATGGTAGGAGAGCCTTTTCTTCTCTTTTAATAGATATTTATTTCACTAGGTCTTCATGATTCTTCAAATTCAATGAGTTCTTGCTAGTGAGTCATGACCTTGAAGAATTTATGACATTAAATTTTTTGGAGGTAGACCATTAATATTTGTGGTCTTCTCTCCCAAAACCCTAATCTCAACCATGATTCTTGAGAGCTTTCCCAAATAATCCAAGATCATTTTATTTCTTCCATCAAGGGATTCTTTAAATCTTTCTTGAGTGATTGAATCCTCGCCTTATGAAGACTAGATACTCTACCCTTTTCAGTCATCAATGAATTTCAAGTCTTCTAGTTGTCTTCTCCATGCCCATCTCATGAGTGATCTCATAGAGATCATGCCGCCATATGAACGGAGGTTGTTGATCTTTCTTTCTTGAAAGGGTTCTCAGATTCAACATTACTCCCTAGCTGAAGACCATAGGGAATTAGGTTGATGATGATGAGAAACAAAAAATTTCAAATTTACTTAAAGTAGTTTTCTAAAGGATATTTAAAATAGATACCTAAAATTTGGAAGAGGAAAAAGAAAGGAATCCAACAAAACAAACTATGTGTCAGTTGGCCATAAAATGAAATAGATATCTAAGAAAGAACACAGTGATAGTAACTGGGAGAGACAAGGAAAAATAGTTAAACATACACTACAAATCCTACTCCTCATCTAACCATAATTTCACTTCTCATACATGATAAGTTGATTACAAACCTAGAAGAGTTGCAAAGATAACCCTATGTTTCTAAATTAAAGGATTTAGATAATGATTCTTCGATGTTGACTATCAGAGTTCAAGCATGAAATACTTATGCATTCCGAGGGCAATCAATGAAAAATTCCACATGATCTCCCCCAAAAAGTAAAGAAATATAAAAATCATCACTAATTGGGTGAAAGAAATAGTTTTCTCCAAGAAAAAAAATGCAATTGTTCAAGCATCAAGAGTTCTAGGACAACAACCTTATCAATCATTTCAAGTCTAAACTGTCCCTTCAAGGCATTTCAGATCACAATGACTCACATCTTGCCACATCAAGGCCCAAAAGTCAACAAGTAATCCCCCAAAATAGCCTCTAAACTATTAAAAATTCTCCCAGTTTTCTTTTTGCCCATTTTTCAGTGATGAATCGCCTAGATCGCCCCCACGTTGCTTAAGAGAAACCTTATGATGAATGATAAGCATTGAGAGTGATTCTAGCTATTGAAACAAGCATTTTGATGGTGTGCTAGATGAAGATGACGCACTGATTGAATTGCATCCATCCGATTGAAATGAGAGCTAGGAGGAGGGCCACGTGTCATTGTAGATGAAGATGACACGCTCACCCATCATGAGTGAAGATCACACAATCTGAAAATCATGATGCTGCCACCTCATTTGTATAAGAAACACAAAAACATAATCCCATGTGAATATAATTCATAATTTTTTTCTCTAGATAAAGAATAGTGAGGCCTTGAATCACTTCTGCCCAATAGGGCACCCTTCACTCAAATCACTATGCTATTGTGCAAATGTATGCGCCATGTGGTGCCACATAAGCATGTCACAAAGGTGGTGAAGAAGCACTATGTTACTTTGTATTGGGCATCCCACTAGCTCTTTGGTTGTCTCCCACATCAGCTTCTCGAAGGTGCCCATTATATTTGTCTTTTCTCCTAAAAATAAATCTTGAAAAAGTTCACAAAATTATAGAAAAATCCCTAACCTTAGATATACAATATCTTTTAAAATACAACTCCTTTTTTCTGCCAATTTTTATATGGATCACAAAATCAATTTTCTAACTTTTGATGCATTTTATTCCTCTATAGTAAAGACAATGAAATTATTTTTCCGGAAATATATTTAGATTGTCTTATGCATAAATTAAATCTTTGAAATTGCATCTAATTTGAAGTCTTTTCATTACCATTTATTCTTTAACTAACTCTTGTTTAGTCTCAAATGTTAGCGAAGTAGACTAAGAACTAAATGATTTGATCTTAATCAAGGTCAAATTCATTAGCCTTAAGAAGTGGATTTTGAAATTTTGAGTAACATGACATGGAATTGATGAAAATACAAGAAAAACATGGTAACATACATAGTAATGACATTAATGATGCATTAAAATCACTTAAGAATGACATATTTACAGACATAAAATGCATGCTATCAGGCATCTTGGTCTTCAAAAGCATCGATAAAACACTTGTAGTGACTTGCTCAGCTATTTTAACCCTTTTTTACTCTGGCCAATTGATAACATGCATATTTAACTCATATTCATGCTTATTTTATGTGATTGTGATGTATGTTATCATAGTTTTCATGAATTTTCTCCATTGGTATGCCATTCTACTAAAGTCCATATTAATGTATTAATTAGGGTTAACTATGGTTTTATTGATGTTTATAATTTTGTAAGGTTAAAATTAATAGAAATTAATTACTTTCCCTGATTTACTTTGACTTTCGTAGATGATTAGAAGAATTAATTTTAAGAAGAGGATGTTTGGATAATATGGAATACATTTCTTATAAGGATCACTTAAGTTATTTTGAATTAACCTTATAGTCTTCTTCTTATTTGTTTTAGATGGCATGATATTAAAAGGAAATAAATTTGTGAGCTAATGGAGAAAATTTGAGTTTAAAAGGAGTTCTATTTTTAAAGATATTGATTTATGAATTTTATAGATTTTTTTCAGAATTTATTTTGATTTTTACAGATTTAATTCTCTTTAAAAAAAGAGCAAAAGGGGGTTAATATCGCACGGGACCCGCGGGGGTGCGACGTGGCATGCAAGGCCACGTGGCAGAGCCACGCGAGCCCACGCGAGGGCTTGCATGGGGCGGAGGTGGCGCGGACACGTGGCAGGGCCACGCGAGTCCACGCGGACGCCCGAGTGGTGCCACGTGGCGGTGTAGAGGCTTGCGAGTGATGGGCCCACGGGTTAGTGGGCCCAGGTAGGATTATTGGGGGGGTAACGCAAGGGCGTTACACAGCCCCATAATTCATACTCGCCCTTCCCTCTCTTTTCCTACGTGTGGGACTATATACCATTTTTTATTTTGAGTTTCAAGCGACGTGGCGGAATATGGTGCGCCGGATCAAAGCGCGTGGATTATTGCACATAGATCACGTGGACCGCGATCCACTGAATCTTCATCATACGCACGTGACCAATTTGTGATTGTCGATCTCATTAGTGAAATCTGACAGTTCTGATATAATCACATGAGTGACGAATCGTGGGTCAACACGCGGCAGACTGCGAGCGCTCCGATCCAGATCTAATGGCGAAAATTGAGGAGATCGTGGTCCCGCATCGTGGGCCACAATTCCACCGATTTCAGGAAATCAGACAGCGCAAATCACATCACGAAATGTACGGCCCATATTCTTCGGGGGAATTCTTCTTTAAAAACTGATGTATTTTTCATTTCTAAGCAACTCTTGATTGAATCGTGAAGCAATTAAGCAATTTTTGAGCAAGATCTTGAGTTCATCACAATTCCCTTGCGTTCTAGACTCAATCGCAATCCGATTGAGGCAGGATTCGTCGTGATTAATCGTTGGATTCGATCGAATTCTCCCTTTAACGCCGAACGTCCGCCGAGGAAGAAACCGAGCCAATACTCTTCAATCCGCGTGAATTGAAGCCAAATCTTTGCAGCAATCAGGTTATTAGTGTGAATCAATTGTTAATCCTGCGGTAATTTGTGTTTAGATTAGATTTAGGTAGTTAATTTTACTTCAAAAGTCGTTTTGTTCTTCATTTTCGCTCAAATAAGGTTTGAATTTTTGTTGATTTTGAAATAAGGATATCTCCCTGATCTTAACTTGGAATCACTTAATTCGAATTTCATTGGATTCCTTGTTTCATCAGCTTTTCATGGATACAAAATCATGAAATTCCATGATCATTTGATCCCTCAATTTAACGTTTGACCAACCACTGTTCATTTTTAATTCAAATTTGGGCGTTGACTTGCGGGATCAATTACTTTTAAAATATAAATTAGAATTTGACAATTTGGGTCTCTTTGGAATCCTCTGATTGTTACCTTTCAATTGATATATTAATTGCAGGATTTGGATATTATTTGTTTAGTCAATTTGATGATTTACATCAGAGTGTTCATTTCAGGATTTTTCTGATATTTGATTTTCAATAATTCATAATAAATCCAATTCTTCTCGAAAAATCATGAATTTTATATCAATTAATTCCAATTTCTCTATAGCTTTTGAATATATAATTTTTGTAATATTTTAATTTTATTCTTTGATTTTCAGAATGTGAACGATTGGACAAAGTCAACGCTTTGACCATGACTTTTGACATTTCTTCGTCAAATCAGTTTCTAAAACTCTTAAAATATCCTAGTTTCCATATTTTTATCATTTCTATTCATAAATTGTCATTTATACTTCTTAAAGTCTTTTATTATACCTAAGTTTGACCAAGTCAACTCTGCGATCAAAGTCAAACGTGTTCTCTGTGGATCGACCTGATACTTACACTATACTTGATTTTATATTTTTTTCATTGTTAGTTCAAAATTATGAATTTTGTTTGACCGACGTTTGTGTGTTTTAACGACCGCATAAAACGCTTCGTCACCAATCCTACCTGTTATAACTCTGCTGATCAACAATGATGATTACACTTCAAGAAAAAGTGTGGAGCGAGTAAATACTCAGACTCAAAAAAAAATTTGCTTTCTTGCACTGGCATTTCTGTAAATATCATTGTCTTCTTTATTGATGGAGTGAATCCCTCCGAGATTGATTCCAGCTGGAGGGAGAGAGAGAGATTGAGATAGTAACAGTTTTTGAGATGAGAGTCAATACTGAGTAGCTATATAAATGTTTTCACAAATGAACATGCTCAGTCTGAAACGAAGGTCGAGGATTGATTACCTTCGAGTTAAGCTTAAACTCCACGGTGAATAATAAACTTTCCTAGAGAAATTTCTTGCTTGCAAGATTTCCTTGGAAGATCATCATAGAGAGAGTCTCCAACGGCCAGAAAGGGCTGAAGGAAGAGAAAGAGGAGCCAATACTAGCGGAGATGCTTTCATGGATATCCTGTCGATCCCAACTGAACAAAAAACTCACTCGCTTGCCTCCTCACTCTCCCTATGTCTTTCTGAATCTATCGAAATATAAATATCTTCCACTTATCTTCTCAAATTTTCCCAGAAGTCCATCTCTGTCTCTTGATGTTTGTCAGTGTCTCTGTCTCTCTCTCTCTCTCTCTCTCTCTCTCTCTCTCTCTGTCTCTCTCTCTCTCTGTCTCTCTCTCTCTCTCTCTCTCTCTCTCGCTCTCTCTCTCTCTCTCTCTCTCTCTCTCTCTCTCACTCTCATTATACATATGATATCGTCTCCGAGGATAGAACATCTTACATTTATGGGATACCTCGTCCGTCATTTCTGAACTGCTGCAAATCGAAGTAAAGGAGGACAAAGATAGGAATAGAAAGAGACCACTGAAAACAACACGATAACCCTTGACCCTCTTCTCCCATGGCAGTGTCTAGAGAGAAAGGCTATAACATGACGACAGTTCACTAGAGAGATGGTCTCCCCACGCCAGCTCACATCATGGCGCAAAACTTGGTTGGATTGTTGACGACGATCTCTTCGCTGACGTACTTGCAGTCGGTAGATAGCTCCCTTTTCTCCTTTTCTTCTTTATTTTCTTCCTTCTTTTCCTTGTTGTCGATTAGGGCTGGTCGAGGGAATTTCTGCAGCAGCTCGGCTACGCTTACGGGCTCGACCTCTCTGATCACTGTTACAGTACCTTTATCGGCGTTGATCGCGACGTGATCGATCTCTGGAAAATTTTGTCGCCAAGTTTAATTTCATGAAAATTTGCAGTACAGGATATGATCCAAGTTTGCCACCTTCGAGCTTGGAGAGAGCCTTGAGAATCGCAGCCTTGTGAACTGAGACTTTGAAGCTCATCTTCGGAGCCTGTGAAATCAAAAACTTAGAAATTCATTACTTCTCCAAAATGGAAGCGGGGCATTCTCTGTGCTTGGACTTGCATCGCTTACCCCATGACTGGTTCCTTCTCAACTCCCCTTTCTCTCACCCCAGCTTTCGCTTGGGGTTTCCAAGATCTCAGCGGAGAGGATTGAGTCAAACAGGCTGTAAATCAGTCGCAGTCAGCGTATATTGAATAGACTAAAAAGATAAAATTCAAGGTCATCGTGGAAGCTTTGAACTGATGAAAGCTCTTGCTCAGACCAATTTCATGGCTTGATATTGATCGTGAGAGAGAAAAGGATAGAGTCTTCCTGGGATGAGGCGAGAAAAAAGCAGTTAAATGCTCTCTCTTCTCGCTGTCAGTGTTTATTAAAATGGAGTGGTAAGACTAAGTCCTGATTGGCATCGCAGCTTCGGATTTTTTTTGTGAATTAGATAGTTGGCAAATCTCACACGTTTTGAACTCTTGAAATTTTTTCCTTTGCTCGATTTGATGGCTTGAGAGAGAGAGAGAGAGAGAAGGAGAGAGCTGTGGACAGTTGACAGTTGAAAATGTCCCGCGTGCACCACAATTTCTACGGAATAGTTCACATACAAATCCGAAGCCATCATGCCTTTGAGGACTTGGTCTTGTTACTCCATTCAGTATGCACCAACAGATTGATGGATCGAAAGAGAGAGAGAGAGAGAGAGAGAGAGAAGAGCTGTGGACCCGTGCACCATGACTTCTATGGAACAGTTCACATACATAGTCAAAATTGATGTGCTTTTGAGGACTTGATCTTGTATTTTTGGTATTTTTAGATTCATAACTTAGAATGATCTATGAAACTATAGATCGAGTACGAATGATGTGATCAACCAATCAAACATTTCCAAATCTCTCATCGAAGATAGGAAATGCTCAATCAAATAGTGGTAAGATGATTTAGGGGTGGGAATATAGATTTGTGGATTCAAAAGAGGATAAAAGTGTAAAAGATCGAAGCACATGAACCTTAATTTAAATGTTCTTGGTGAAAATTCACTCTAGCGATGCTCTCCGACCAATCACTCCTTTGAGATCATGTACATCTCTCTCAGACTTGACAACTTGCATCTAACACAAACAATGAGTAGAAAAGAAAAGAAACTTATGAAAAATGATAATCGGTACATGGTGAACGATCGATTTGTGCCTTCTTTTCTCTGACTAGCCAATGCTAGAAGCACCAATGAAAATGTTGAAAAAGCTAAATTTTTCATGTAAAATTGATAATCAATCACTATGAGTTTGTCAAGCATGAAATAATAATCAAGCCCATAAAGTTTCAACTTGAAACTTCATCATGATCATGAAATATTATAATTTTAATTTAGAGCATTTCTTGTCATTAACTGGTCCTTAATTTGGAGCAAGATCTAATCACTGCTGTAAATTTTCTTTAAATACAGATCAGAAGCTCTAAGATTGGGCTTGATTGACCCCATTGAGAGTGTTTCTCAACTTACAAGATTGGAAGCACTAAAATTGTGCCACATGTGGACATTTCATTTGTTGCAAAATGGGGAGAGGGATCAAAGAAATCTTACGCCTTGATCACCTCATTCTGCCCTCCGACGCCTCCCATAAAGCCAAGTGTCTAGCTTAAAGTGAGTAGATCCTATGGATCCATTCCACAAGATAGAGCGGCTGAGTTCTCGCTAAGTGTATGTGCAAAAACAAAAAAAGTCCCACATGGATAAAATTTTTGAAAGAACTTTGTCTATAAATAAAGGTCCATTAATTGCTATTATGAATTAAATAAATCATTAATGAACCCTTAGCCTTCAATTATTATTGATGTGGCACCAAGGTGAATAAGAACTCCAAAGTAAAGTGTGCTCAAGCTAGAGTAGTGCTCAAGCTAAGTGGGAAGCGCAGTTTGGGCATAGAGGTACCAAGTCTATTTAAAGTACTAATGGACCCTACCCATTGAGGTAACTAGGGAACCTAATAGGAAAAGATGGCGGAGCAAATACTCACTTTATCTCACCACTTAGGTGATGACTAGATGCCACGTGATGTCACCTCGCAAACTATGACAAAGTTTTAAAAGAGATTTCTTATACTCTCCATATTGTTAGGTTCTAAGGTTGATAATTCTTCTGAATTTTTGATCAAAATATCTCATGCAGTAGAATACATTGAATCAAATATTCAAAATATTGAGGCACTAAGAATAGATGATCCTATCATCTAATATATATGAGAAAAATATACTTATAGGGTTCTCTTGAAGGAGTTCTTAAAGCTATTCAAGTGTCTAGCCTCTAGCGGTATCCACATAATCTCCTTTTCAAATCTCTTTTGCCAAGGGAGAAATATAAGAAAGGAGTGAATTCCCACAAGGCTTGCATGCGCATCTTAAGTTATGGTCATTCTCCCCCTATTTATAAACATTTGGTATTTAAATTTTTCATAAAAGCCCTCATAATTATGTTTGTATATACCAACATGCATAGACCTTATGTGTGTGACCCTCTAAGTCTATATATCTTACTAGTTTAATAACTCTATAGGCTCGATAGCACCTTATTAGTCAACTTTAATTAATTATCCACATCAACATATAGATTAATTAATCAAGAATCAATTTTACCCAACTAATGGGTTGAGTTGCTAGCCCGTTGGGTGCCAAGCTATGTCGCATACTCTAGGAGATATGAAATATGAAACATTTCTGTCATCAGTTACTATGTATATATAATCTTCCATCTGCACATGACTCATAAATGGCTTAGGGTATGGTTAACTATTAAACCCTAATCGATCACTCAAAGTTAGTACTGATGCCTGTAAGAAATCACCAGGAACTCTTTATCTAATTTTTATACTACCTTGGCCTAGGATTTCATCGCATCTCATTCCTTGAGTCTATCTCCTCAAATATCCAAGGCGGATGATCCCATCTTGACCACATAATCATCTTCGAGGACTTCATGTTGTATACAATATATGAAATTTTAAAGATCCCATGGCTAGGGATTCGTAAGTCATAATCAAAACACGATCATCCATCCACAAGATGTCTTTGGTGTCTCAAGTCAAAAGGACCTCATACACAATTGTAACATAAATCAACATGATTGACAATTAGGTATAATTACCATTCAGATATTAATATGAATCAATTTAATAAACTCTTTCTCCTAAGAGTACTAGTTATCTATCTTTAGTGTCTTCACACTGATGGCTACAAAATCAGCAATACTCATCATATGAGTCAGATTAGATAACATTATTTTTTCCAAATAATTTGATGTCCTTCTCAAATAAGAATATTTAGAACATATGTTTAAAGACTAGTGATTATTGTATTATGATCTCATCATAATTCACTTACGCATTACATATGCTCATAGACTTCATTACAAACATCATACAAGAATGCCAATGAATAAATTTCATTTCAATGAACATAAACAAGAAACATAGAAGTGTGATTAGCTTATAGGTAACACAATATCCATCACATATGTCCTAGATCACATGATATAGCTAGCAGTTTGACATATCGATTGACTCAAATCGATCATTGATTAACTGACTTATATATTGATATAGTTAATTAATCAAGTTAACCGGTAAATATTATTACTTTTATAGAGCTATTAGCTAGTAAGATATATGGACATAAAGGGTTACATAAATAAGCTCAATAGACTTTACTGGATGTAGACATAATTTCAAGTTTTTGTGAAAAGTTATAATTTATAGACATCAGATATACCTAATGTCTATAAATAAGAGAAGAATAATTACAACCAAAGGTGTCCATATGATCTCTGTGAGAAAATATTTAATTTTCTTTTCTTTCTCCCTTTGGTGAAGAGCGTTGAAAAGACGATGCAATCTTCTAACGATCGTGTAAACATTGTTACAGGCTGGACTCTAAAATGACTTTGAGAAACCTTTTTAATGAACCCTGTTAAGTATAAGTTTCATTCTATCTTGGATCATTGGTTCTTTATATTTTTATTAATTTGATATTATTTTATGTTTTCTATTGAATCTGATATTTTGATTAAAATTTTGAGAGCCTGTCGAGTAACAAATCCCATTATATTTTTTTGGTAACTAATAAAATTTTGAAAAATATTTTAGAAAATAGAAAAAATTGAATCCTCTGCCATGGGCATCATCACGATCAATAGGGTTTTGGGGCATTGACTAAAATCAATTAAGTGATCAATGATCATCAAACACGAGCACTACTGAAATTGTGATTGATGATTAGATTCTATCTTATCTGATCGAAATCAAACTTCAATCACGCCTAACCCATGTATTGTGATAAAATAATTCCTGTTTCTCTCCGTAGTGGACCGGGCCGGGCTCAGGAGAACTCGAACTAGATTTGCGCAGCTTATATAAACGAAGCGTCCGCCTAGGGTTTGCTCTCATTCTCTCTCAAGGTGATGTGGCAGTGCGAAAAATCTCGTTTGCTTGCTCTTTCCCTGCGAGGAAGGGCGTGCAGATTTCCGGTCTTGAAATATTTAATATCTTGTTTACATTTGCCTCTGATTCCGATGATTTCAAGGTTTTTTGGTGTATCGCCGGCGAGGATGCGGTGATGATGGTGTTGATAATCTCGTTAATCCGATCTTTTCCATGAGGAAGATCCGCCAAATCCATTCTACAACTATTCTGAGCAGACTCTCGGCGATTATTCTACTCTTTCGCGTCTCTTGTTCTTCCGCTCGATAATCTGTCGATTACTTTGTTCCATCTCTGCTCCGTAGTTCTTGGTCGACGAAGAGATCGACTTTGACAACCATTTTTTCCCCTGTTCAAGAAAATTTTATCCAGGAACAAAATTTCCCAACGTTTATTTTCGTGGAAACTTGGAGTACTGGAGCGAAATGCCAGACAATTAGATCATAACATTGGCAGTGAACGATTAAATAAAATCAATCAAGAGCGCTAATTTCAAAGAAAATTGTGCCAGCCAGGAAACCCCAATTTCAAGATAAATCATCGTCATTGCGTGGAGCATGATCAAAACTTGTATACTGAATTCAAATTGTTTATAATTCCTGAACCAAGAACCATGTCTCGTCTCCTTGGATAAACCTTGCTGATCAATCTAGCCCAATAATCGACGATATTATTACGTTTACAGACAATATAATAAACTTAAGAAATTATTTGAATATGACAGATGAGATTACAGGGGATTTTGGAGAGAAGAGAGAAATGGTGGTCGATCGATTAATTCGATCGACTTCGAGGTGAACGGATCACTTCCACGGTCTGATCAATGCAGTGGTTGATGCCCGTCAACCGGATCTTCAGTTGATCGAATGTGATCGATCTCATCTTTGGTCTATGATCATTGAAAAAAATCACCACTCAAAATCTGATTTCAAATGGAAGTTTATCAAATTTAAATAACAAAGGCAAAGATACCCCCACGATCGTCATTCTACGGGCACTCCCTCAATCGATTTGCTGACTTCGATTACGGACGGATAGAGGCAAAATTGATCAGCGCATTCGATCACGGCGATCTGATCCATTCTGCTCGATCCATACGGCGACCACCGCTGCCAAGGCACACGGATTCGCGATTACTGAGTCAAAGAGGGGAGGAAGAAGACCAGAAAAGCTGAATAATTGCACCGATGATGGGCTGGAAAACATGGAAAAGTCCTTCCATGACAAACCGCTTTCCGATCTCGCCGCCGTATTGCCGTGAATTCTTCCACCCGTAGAAAGAGAGATGAAAACGACGAAAAGCCGTATAACGAATCCACGGATGGTCGTAGTCGGGAACGGGTCTATCCAGCCCCGACAATATGATTCTCGTGGGCCCCAGGATAGTACACGTCACCTGTGCCCTTTAATTACGAAAATACCTGCGCGTACGTGGCTCAATTTTATCGTGGTCTGCGTGCACGATCTCTCTCCGACTCTCTCTCTCTCTCTCTCTCTCTCTCTTCTGTCTCGCAACTGAAATGAAATCGATCGGCACGTATAAATTGCGAGGAGGGAATTGGAAATGGGGGAAAACGAGGAGGATGAGAGCAGAGCAGAGGAGAGAGTGGAGGAGAGAGGTTTCGAGGAGTAGATCTGCTTGCGTTTGGGAAGAACAGGCGGTGATGGCGCAGAAACGACATCCCGAAGAGGAGAAAGGAAATTCCGGCGCTGGCGAGAAGCGGCAGAAGGTTCCTGATCTCGGAAGGTGGTAATTCTTTTGCTCGTTAATGATGGTTTTGAGGATAATTTACGTATTTTAGTGGAAATTGAACTTCATTCTCATTACTCTATTTGATGAAACCTGCCTGCAATAGTCGAAGTCAATTCAGTTTTTGTCTGTCAGAGGAGGAATAGCAAAGGATTTTTCTTCATTCTCGGAGGAGATTTTCTGTTATTATTCATTTCATTCTCTGTGAAGACAGGATTCTGATTATTGGGATCATTTTAAGCGTATATTAGTGGGAATTTGAGCACAGATGGTAATTTTGCCGTCACTCGCAAATTATTACATATGAAGACTGAATTCCTAGATTTTGGGATCATTTATTTTATTTCAGTAGAAATTAGTCTCATAATGAAATTTTTTTCTATTACGCGTTATTTTATTCTCTTTGTTATTAGGATTTTTTTAAAGAGCGAGGGGAACACCCGAAATGGTGCCCCCTGAACTCTTTGTTATTAGGATTGCTGGTTTTGGGGTTCATTCCGCTTGAATTTTAGTGGAAATTGAACTCGATTTCTGTTTATTTTTACAGGCAAGGAGAGACTCGTACCTCCTTAGTCTAATCCTAATTTATTCCATCATTACTATGAAAATAGAGTTAGTCTCTGCTAATTACCATGCATAAGTGAAATATTTTAATATCACGATTGCAATGAACGAATCACTGTTTTGAGGAATAACTAAAATAATACAAAGTTATGTCTACTTAGGAAATATAAATTGAACAATAGCGACATTAGAATTTGGTATGGAATGGATCTCGTGAGTTTTTTGTCCATCCTAGGAGAGCAGGGAAGGATTTTCCTTTTTATGCCTATTTTTGGGCTTTTTTGTCTGTGGAAAACTTCCGTAAATGAAGATTTTTGGCCTATTTTAGGAGAATTTTCCTTTTTTTTTATCATAATCCCTCCTTTTACTGAGTCTGTAATATCATTGGCCATCTGACTGTGCTTCTTTATTCGATGATAGTGTCGTAGTAGAAGTCATGAAGATGAACGCACTACAGAAGCTGCTCTCTGTGATAGAACCCCAACTTCGCAGAGTCGTAAGTGATCACATCATAAACTCGTTTTCCTTGTAAATGATGAAAATTTTCTTCCATGCTGCTATCTCTGTCCATATTGTGGCAGAAACCAAGAAGTCGAAGCATGCATTGGAGAAAGTTCATTTTGTTGCCTTTGCAGCGATCTCTTGATTGTCTGTTGAAACACTTGAATTTAGAAGAATTTCTGAACTATCTCAGCAAGTTTTTGTCTCGGCATTCTTATCTAGTTCCCATGATTGTGATTTTTAAGAATCAAATTAACTTAGCCAATCACAGACCAAACCAAAGGTAATTAACATAGTTAATACTTACAACATCTGGGATAAGTTCTCAACTGAAGGATATTAATCAAACTATGTGCAGTGGAGAATGAAAGAAACGTGATTATACAAGTTTTTATCGTCATATTCTTTGAAGTTTTACTTAGGATAAACATCAAAAATGAATTTTATTTTCATTTACAAATCCTTTATGATATATTCTATCCCTCAGGTGAAAGAAGAAGTGGAGATGGCATTGGCTAAACATTTGGCTACGATGAAACGGTGCGTGTTCCATTTCTCCTAGTGACTCTAGGGCACTTAAAATTGATTCCTCTGCTGCAATCATACAGACAATGTGGAAAACAAATATACCCTTCATCCTCAAGAAGCTTAAAGCTTCAGTTTGTCAGCAAGCTCTCTCTCCCCATATTTACTGGAACCAAGATTGAAGCCGAGGATTCCTCTGGGATAAGTTTAGCTTTAGTCGATTCCGTGACCAAGAAAATAGTGGTTTCAGGGCCTGAGTCATTAATGAAAGTGGAGATCGTGGTTCTAGAAGGAGATTTCGAGGTTGAAGGAGAGATTTGGTCAGATGAAGAGTTTAAGGGCAACATTGTGAAGGAGAGAGAAGGGAAGAGACCTCTTCTCTCTGGTGATGTGTTCTTGGATCTTATTGAGGGCACTGGCATGCTTGGAGAGCTGGCTTTCACTGATAATTCAAGTTGGACACGGAGCAGGAAATTCAGGCTTGGGGCTAGAGTTGAAGATGGGTACTTTAATGGGATACGGGTCAGGGAAGCTAAAAGCGAGCCTTTCATGGTCAAAGATCATCGCGGTGAATGTGGGTACTCTCAATTCCTTAATTTAATTTAGACATCCTCATCATTTTCATCATCTTCATGTTGATCATCAAATTTAAAGGGGTGATTGATAATTTTTAGACCATTGTCAGTGTACAGGATCGAAGAAGATCATGGTTAATTTGGATACCCTAAATTTCTTCCTTAAGTTATATTTTCATCATTAAGTTCTCCAAGTGAATTAAGGATGTCAAAGTCAAAGAATATCACAGTAAATTTGGGTCCCTCAATTGCATTGTGTAGTTATGTCATCATCATAATTTTTTTTGTTGAATGGACAAGGTGTAAAATATGGCTACAGTGTAAAAGATCAAACAATGTCATGGTGAATTTTGTTACCCTCAGTTTCTTCCTTAAGTCACATCATCAAATTATCATATTCAAATTTAATATCTTCAATTTCATGAATTGAGTCTTTTTAGAACATGCTCAGTGTACAAGAAACACTATCCGCCATCCCTCACTGACGAGGTATGGCGGCTGGAGAAGATTGGCAAGGACGGGGCATTTCACAAGAGGCTTTGTCACGAGAACATAAACACTGTGAAGGATTTCCTCATAATGCTCAACCTTGACACTCAGCGTCTCCGAAATGTAGCTATTACTCTTTCTCTTTAGTCAAAATTTAGTTTTTCAGTGCACGTTGCAAGAATTATGCGGTCAAATTTTTTTACTTTTTGCAGATCCTGGGCACAGGCATGTCAGCAAAGATGTGGGAGGTTACGATGGAGCATGCAAGGACATGTGTGATGGGGTCACAAATGTATTCGTATTATCAAGGTAGGCTGAATAAGACAGGCGTGGCATTCAACATCGTCGGCAACCTTGTTGGAGTTATCTCTGATGGGCAGTTTCTCCCCGTTGATGAGCTCTCTGAAGCCCAAAAGGCAAGCCTTCTCCTCTCCAGCACCATCATCATCATCATGAACACTATCATCATCATCTCATGATCATCATAGGCTATGTTAGCCGAATTTCTTTGGATGGGCAGTCTGCCCCTGCTATCAAGCTCTCAGATGCTCAAAAGACTATATTTCTCCATTATCACCATTGGCAGCAGCATGTCATCATTCTCAGCAATATCACCAAAGTAATCTCCATTGACAGTTCTTCTCTGTAGTCGAGTTCTCTGATGCCCAATGGGCTTCAGGGTGCCTTCTCCTTAATGACATTATCATCATCATCAGCATCATGCCACCATCAGATTAATCTTCAATGGGAATCTCTTCAGCACCATCAAGCTCTCTGGTGCACGTCCCTGTGCCAAGCTCTCTGATGCCCTAATAGCAAGTTTTATCCGTCGTAGCATCATCACCATCATGATATTGTCATCATCATTAGCTCTATGTCATCATCATTGGTTATGTCATCAGAGAAATCCCCAATAGCTAGTTTGTCCCTGCCATTGGCTCTCCGATGACCAAAAGACAAGCTTTCTCCTTTATGGCATCATCACCATCATCATTACAACTCACACCATGCGATGTTTGTCAGTAGTGCCATTGAGTAATCCCTTATGGGAAGTTTTTTCCTTTATAACAACATCTCATCCTCATCATCATCATCACTGTCATCATCATCATCATCATCTCCGTCATCACCATCCTAATCATGGTTCAGGCTGATGCCCACAAGCTAGTGAAAGCCGCCTACGAGCACTGGGACGACGTCTCGCAATGCAATGGAGGAACTGCCACGTGTAACTCTTCGCACGCCTCCTCCGTCTCCTTCCCCCACACTCTCTCAGACCCCTTCTACCAATCTGACAGCTTCTCCTTCTCCTCCGTCCTCCCATGCTCCACCCTCCACACCATTGACAGTATAGAATCAGGCTGCAACGCTCCATCCTTCTTCTACTCAGAGCCTAGGGACCATATCTTCTCCTCCCCCCTTGTATTCGACGGGGAGTCAAGCAACCAGACTCTATTTAACGACGACCAATTACACTACTTCGATGCCGCTGAAGTGCCATTGCTCTCAAACGACTCGCCGGCAGACCTCAGCAGCGCTGTCAGTGGGTTCCTTGCTGCTGCCGCCCGTGGAAAGATCAACCGACACTGGGGAACACTCATTTCAGTCCTCAAGTGGCGGTTCTCCATCAGGAGGATAGTGTCCCTTAGGAGGAAGCTCAGAAAGCATAGATATGGTCTAGGAAACCCTGATCACAGAGACTGTAGATAGAATATCTCTATATCTGTAAATATATATAACTATTTGAAAGTTTTGTATCCATGCATCCATAAAGGTTGAGATGCCCATAAAGAACAGAAGCAGAAAACTAGATGGATAGAGATAGAGATGGTAGATGGGTTCAAGGTCTTCATTTCGAGGACATTCGCTGCCATGTCATTTTCCTGTGCATGTTGTATGATTCTTGGACTGGAAGATGTGTCGCTATGATCCTTGAAAGGCTCTTGATTGTAGTGTTTATGGCTGAAGTTTGTGAGCTAATTCACGCTTTGAATGATCACCGGTGTTCTCTCTCTCTCTACCGTTTCCCTCACCTCTTTTCCTCTCTCTCTCTATCTCTCTCTCTCTCTCTCTCTCTCTCTCTATCTATCTATCTATCTATTTTCTTATCTATCTATATATCCATCTGTCTATTGATCTATCTATCTATCTATCTGCCTATATGTCTATCTGTGTATCTGTGTATCTGTGTATCTGTCTATCTATCTATCTATGTATCTATCCCTCCATCCATCCATCCATCAGTCTCTCTCTCTCTCTCTCTCTCCCTCTCTCTCTATGCCTATCTGTCTATCTGCCTATTTGGTTATCTGCTTATCTGTTTATCTGTCTATCTATGTCTCTACATATCTCTCTATCTCTCTATCTATCTATCTATCTATCTATCTATGTATCCATTTATCTATCCATCCATCTATCCATCTCTCTCTCTCTCTCTCTCTCTCTCTCTCTCTCTCTCTCTCTCTCTCTCTCTCCCTCTATGCCTATCTGTCTATCTGCCTATTTGGTTATCTGCTTATCTGTTTATCTGTCTATCTATGTCTCTACATATCTCTCTATCTATCTATCTATCTATCCATCCATCTATCCATCTCTCTCTCTCTCTCTCTCTCTCTCCCTCTCTCTCTCTCCCTCTCTCTCTCCCTCTATGCCTATCTGTCTATCTGCCTATTTGGTTATCTGCTTATCTGTTTATCTGTCTATCTATGTCTCTACATATCTCTCTATCTATCTATCTATCCATTTATCTATCCATCCATCTATCCATCTCTCTCTCTCTCTCTCTCTCTCTCTCTCTCTCTCTCTCTATCGCCTTGTTTCCATTTCTTTTTGCTTTGCCTCTCAAGCATTTTGACCCTAATTCAAATCATTGTGGTAGGAAAGAAACTCAAATCCCAAAAAGATGTTGATGGATCCCAAGCAATGGCTTCATAGTAAGCGTCAGCACATGAGCATAATCATGGATAGTCGTCTATTGTAAGAATTTAATTTACTTAATTAGGAAAACCAAAGGTAAGGGTGAAGAATAAACAACAACCTCTTCTCTTCTAGATTATGATGAGGTTCTAATTGGGAGTTTGATTGGATTAATCTTCTGAAACGAGTAGTTTTGTCATTAAAAATAATTTATAAAAAGGTCCCTGGGAGATCATTTTATTTCATTTTAGTGCATATAAGGTATTTCCTTATGACCATAACATTTTAACCTTCATATTTAAGCAAGGTAAAAAGTCTATTTCTAACCTAATTTGAAATATAATGTCCCAAAAATAATGAATTTATATGAAAATCAATTTCAGTTAAAATGAAATGTAAACAAACTAGTTGATGATACCCCTACATCATTCATGTAAGAAATAACCTAATAGTTTCTAAAGTTTCTTGCGGAGTAAACTAGGTTTTGAAAAAAATTATGCGATTAATTTTTTTACCTTTCTAATATTTGAAGAAAAAAACTTTAAATTTCTTGCCTATAGAAACCTTTCTTATTTTTTTTCCAAAGTTTTCTATGTCTTTTCTCATATAAGTACGCATGTTTATGTTGAAGAGAGAGAGAGAGAGAGAGAGAGAGAGAGAAGGATGTGAGATGATGAGACAAAAGTGGAGATACAGGAGGAAGTGGAGAGAATGTGGAATTCTAACTCTCCCTTCTAATGGGCCTAAAGGAGGATAATCAAACATGTCAAGTTTGGAACACCAGGAATCGTTTGAGTGGGGATATGCTAACATGTTTGTCAACATGAAGGAATGTTTTTGTCATCAAATAGTTGAAAACTTCTGCTTGTGTTCTTGTTCATCATTCTATTGTTCATGCATGTTTTTTCGTAGTATATGTCAAAAACATAAAATTAAAAAATATTTAAAGCCTAAGAACTTAACGTATAAACTATATAATTAATAATATAATAGACATATACTTTACGTCACATATATGTCACATATATTTTCAATACATGAGTATCGAAGTAAATTTTCATTAGACACTTATATTAATACAAATTAATAAAAATGAAATAAATTGTGGTAAGGATGATAAAATTGATCATTTAATAGAATTGGTTTGTAAACATTTTACAAAAAATAGTAAAAATTTATAGAATTACATATCTTACTGAATACACATATATTTTATGAGTAATACATAACTGATGAGATTTTTTACATTAGAAATATTATTTTAATGATTTCTAATTTAAAATTTTCTGTTATTTTTATTCATTCCTATGTATATGATTTTGGGTATTACTTTATTTAAAATACTTATAGTTGATTACCAAAGATAGTAAGCAACAAAAAAATATATCACAACATTGAGTAATTGATTCCAAATCAAAGAAAATCATCTTATATATTGAATGGATAATCTGAATCTAAAAGGTTAGATTTTTTTTCTAACTAAAAAAAGCAATATACATGAACAAAACAATAAGATTGCACCATTTTCATCTTTCAAGCTCCAATGTGGATATACGATGTCTCCAAGCTCAATTATGCTCCTTGAATGGTCTTTAGTAGACTTGGTGCAAGCAAGTACCTTGTACCATTATTTGATTTGGTACTTTCACTGTTTGAATCATCATATGAATCATCAAGGTCAAGAAAATGCAGAAAATAATACTAAGTTGGTTACAAAAAAGCCATATTTAAATTTTTACCCTCATTTTAGCCACACAAGCCCAACATGAGTATAAGAGTGTTAATGTGCTAGGCATTCACATTTGGCCCAATAGCCACCACTGTTGGGACACCTACTAGGGCACCTCAATAGTCAGTAGAGTGATGCAGCACTTCCTAGGCAAATTGGCAAGCATCAATCTGCAGTGGCACATCTAGGGCAACTTGGCAGCCATCAAGGTGCACTACGAGGGCAAGTCACCAGCTTCCAACCACCACCACTGTGAAGGTTCCTCGCTAGCTCTGTGTAGCCTTTGCTCAAAATTCTAAAAAAATCTTGGAAAATAGTTCGAATAAATGAAAAGAGGAAAAGGATACTTGCACAAAAACTTGCTTTATCACCCCTCCAATGGCTCCTCTTCTTCTATCTCATCCATGTCCAATAAAACCTCAACCAAATTGCTCTCGGGGTAATCATGTCACTAGAAACTTTAATGCTGTTAATGGTGATATGCTACTTGTAGTTAGTCTTGAGTCCTTATACATAAAAATTCCTCGTCCACTTGAAAATAATCTTTCCATATAAGCACTAGAACAAATGGGAAGTCTAATGCCAAAAGAAAATATTGGTTGTTCCTTCCTATAATGAAGTCATCAAATGGATTCTTGTCCTTGCATGACTTGCAGTGATAATGATTATGCTCGAATACTTTGAAAAATGGAAGGGCCCTTGAATCTTGCTCATGAGACTTTCTATGATTTGCTTCTCTTTGTGCCTCATCACTCTATGACGAGACTGACGTGTCATTTTCGCGCGTCGTTAAAACATAAAAATATTGGTAAAAAAAATTTTATAAAACCGAACTCACAAAGATAAGATATAAAAGTCAAGTATTGTGTAAGTATCGGGTCGATCCACAGAGAGCAGGGTTGACTTTAATCGCACACTTGACTTGGTCAAACTGAGGTTTAAAAGGGGTTTTAAATAAGTAAAAATAAGAAGTAATGAGTGGAAATGATATAAATAAGATAAATAAGAAGTTTTAATAATTTAATTCTCGGATTTGACAGCGAAAAATCAAAAATCAAAGTCAAAGCATTAACTTTGACCAACAGTAGGTGTACTGTAAAATCAGAGAACCAAAAGGTGTCAGAAGATTACGAAAATTATATATTTAGAAACTAGAGATAAAATGAAATTTATTGATATATAATTCGTGATTTTTGGATAAGAAATGGATTTACTATGAATTATTGAAAATCAAATATCAGAAAATCCCTGAAATGAACACCTCGGAGGAAATCGTCAAATTGACCCGTCAAATGAAATCCAAATCTTGAAATTTATATGTAAATGGAAAGCTAAGAACCATAGGAATATAAAGAGACAAAATAATCGAATTCTGATTTGTGAATTGAAAGTAATTGACCCCGAAAGTCAACGTTTGACTTCTGATGACAGATGAACAGTCCTCGGTCAAACATCAAATTGAAGGGTCAAATGAACTCGGAATTTGATGAATTTGTTATCCACGTAAAGCTGATGAAAATAGGAATCCAAAGAAATAAAAATCAAGTTATTTGGAATTATAATCAGAGAGATATCCTATTTTCAAAATCAGCAACTTTTCAGGCTAAAAATTAGGAAAAATGAAGAACACTATGAACTACTTTGCGAAATTAAAGATCTAAACCTAATAAAAATACAAATTACCTCTTGATAATCAATTGAACCTCAGTACTAACGAGATTTCCACAAGAATGGGGCCTCAATTCTCATGGATTGAAGCGAATTTGCTCGGATTCTTCCTCGTGAACGTTCGGAATTCAAGGGGAAAATTCGATGAAATCAAGAGATGAAATCGTGATTATCATGCTTCAATGGATGCGTCTCTACACACTTGGAAGCAGAGGATCACGAGAACTTAAGACCTTCCTCGAAATTCGCTTAATTTCTTCACGAATCGACCAAAAGTTGAAGAACAAAGGGGGAAATACATGGCTTTTTAAAGGGAGAATTAGCCCAAATTTGTGGGCCATAGAGGCGGTCGTGGGGGCTGATTAATGGCGTCGTGGGAGCGGTTCTTTGGGGCGATGTCGTGGCTTCAATTCCGCTCCAATTTGGTGGTGAGTTTGGCTTTAATTTCGCTTCCGAATAGCCACGATTTTCGCCACGATCGGGCCACGATCGCGCCACGATCGGGCCACGATCGAGCGTCGATCGTGGTATTGATGCTCCAACGACCGCCGTCCGATGCTCGTGGAGGTGATCCCATGACGAATGATGCGCGATCGAGGTTCGATCGGACCGCGATCGTGGAGTTCTTCTACGACTCGTCTGGGCCGTCCGATGGCGCTTCCGGTAAGTGGACGATCGCGATCTCCCGATCTAGTGTGCCCAATCGTGAGGAGGGTCCACCGCTTGATGGCGATCCACCGCCCGATGAAGATCGTGCGGCTACTCATACCCGCGCGTTTGATGAGAATCGGACGCCCCATTTGTGTCCACGTGTCGGCATGTGGATCTTTGTGGATGATGCGGAATCTCGATCGTTGATGAAGCCACGTGTCCGACGGTGAGCCCTCGATCGTCGTCACTTAAATTGCTTTTCGCGCACGTGGCTGATTTCATGATCGCGTGGACTTGAGTCCACGCGATCGACACCTTGCGATCAGGGCCGACCGAATCCGACGCCTGTCGTGCCGCCACGCGTCTTGCAAGGTAAGACCCGTGTGGGACATAGTCTTGAGTCCCTGATCGCAAGAAAATATGGGGAAATTATGCGCTTAAATAGGGGAGCTCAATTAAGAGGCAATTGCGTTACCGCCCCCCCTCTATTACCAGGGCCCACTATACCCCTGGACCCTTCGCCTACCAGCCTATCTGCCACGTGGTGCCCGACACGGGCGCCCACGTGGACCCGCGTGGTCGCGTGGCCCCATGCCACGTGGCCGCGCCACTATGCACCTCCTGCGCCCCGCGCCGGCCACCCGGGCTCTGCCACGTGGCCTCAATGCCGCGTCGCACCTTCGAGGTGGTCCCGCGTGCCACGTCAGCCGCCGCTCGCCACGTCACCCTACAGGTAAGTAAAATCCCCTTTTTTTACCGTTTTAATAAGGAAAATATAAATAAAAATCAAATAAAAAATCAGAAAAGGCATAAACTTCAGAAATTCATAATTTAAAATATACAACTCCTTTTAATCTAAATTTTCTCCATTGGATCACAAATTTCTTCCTTTTTAACATCATGTCATTCAAAATATAGTTTTAAAGAAGAAATCAAGATGAATTAGAATTTACTTAAATCATTTTTCATTAAACATTCTAAATCATAAATTCATCCTGAAATTATCCTTCCAAACATTTACTAAAGTCAAAAATCATTCAATAACAGAGATTAACTTCTATTAATTTAAACTTAGAAAAAGATTAATCATCTATTAAGCATGAAATTATCCCTAATTTATGCATAAATATCAACTTTAGTGAAATGACATGCCAATGGAGAAAATTCCTAAGAAGTATGATAACATGCATCATATTCACATAAAATAAGCATGAATATGAGTTAATTAGGATAAAAATTCAAGTTAAAAATGCATGTTATCATACTTTTTATGCTGTTAATGGTGATATGCTACTTGTAGTTAGTCTTGAGTCCTTATACGTAAAAATTCCTCGTCCACTTGAAAATAATCTTTCCACATAAGCACTAGAACAAATGGGAAGTCTAATGCCAAAAAAAAATATTGGTTGTTCCTTCCTATAATGAAGTCATCAAATGGGTTCTTGTCCTTGCATGGCTTGCAGTGATAATGATTATGCTCGAATACTTTGAAAAATGGAAGGGCCCTTGAATCTTGCTCATGAGACTTTCTATGCTTCTCTTTGTGCCTCATCACTCTATGACGAGACGAGACCGTGAGGTTGTCGATTTCACACAGTCTAGTGTAAAAAATAAAGCCTAACTTACCAATTTTGGGAATTTATAACGAATTGAGTGGCATAATGGTAAATAAGGGTCGAATCCACAGGGAATTAAGGTATTTTCGAGATATCTTTTGGAAATTGATCAAATTGGATGATGAATTAAGGTGAGAAATTAGGGAAAATGTTAGATATAGAAAGATAACTCAAAGATCTATCCACGGAATCAAAAATCACTCGATTTGGATTAGTAATCGCGGAGAAATCAAAGAGTGAAGTGGGGCAAAATTTTCAGAATCGCGAAGAACATAAACTGAAATTAAAAGCTAAATTGAACTTAATTAAGATCCTAAACTAAAAATTGATGATACATGATGATAGATTAGAGGAAAAACTTGTTTTCTAACCTGACATAATGATCGAATCGATCCAATTGATCGCCTGATCGACAGCTATTCATTCCGCGAATTCAAACCTAAACATCGGTGTTCAAGAGACAAATTCTCCTCGATCGATCGACAAAATCTCACTTTTAAACACTCCGTGGACGCGAAATCGAGTCTAGAAGAGATTAGAAGTGAGAGATTCAAGAGAGGAAGGGTTTAGATGGGTCGATTAAGCGAAATCCCTCAAGAATGCTTTACAAAATCGAAGAACACTTCGTTTTATAGGCTAAATTGGGCGAAACCGTCCGATCGGTGCGTTTCAAGCTCCATCAACGGTCCATATGCATTCGTAACGGCGAACTGTTATGATTATATTAAGGCCTTCTGATTTTGAATGGACGCTCCGGATTTGATCTCGCGATATGCGTTATGAAACGCATCAAACGGCGCCCGTCGGATCGCGATCCGATGATCGCGATGCATTTCGGCGCATTCAATCGTGGCCGTTATAACCCGTCTTAAAGAGGCACGTGCGCGATTGATTGATCGGTGGTCCGCACCCACTCGATCGACGCGCGGATTTTCTGCCCTCCGCTCGATCAACGCTCCTCCATCAGCCATGTCGCCTGAAATGAAGATAACTGTGTGGGACTTAGTCCCACACGGAAAATATTAAAGATAACTATCGGGTTTAAAAGGAGCAGCGATTTAAGGGGTTGAATACCTTTCCGATATACAGAAAGCTGAATACCCTTTATATAATATGTAAACTATATGAATATAAATATAAGTATGCCGCGTAGGCGTCGCGTGGGCCAACGTGGCGCTGCCACGTGGCCCTGAGTGCCACGTTGCATCCACGTGGGACCCGCGCGGATTTAACCCGCTTTTTGCTCCTTTTTAATTCATTTTAATCATTTAAAAATCGAAATAAATTCAGAAAAATCTAGAAAAATCCCTAAAAATTGTAAAAATCTTAACTTTCAAAATACAACTCCAAATTAATCCAAATTTCTTTCATTTTATCTGAAATTTAATTATCTATCATTCTAAAAATTTAAGTTATTTAAATAACAAGAGATTTAATTCTTATTTCAAAAATACATTCATTTCTTTAAGATTTTAACTTTAGAAAATTAAATGAATGTTCATAAACATGATTTGTCTCATTATTTAACTTTAAAAACCACTTATAATCTTTAGTAAAGATAGGTTATAAAATCTTTAATCTTTAATTCATCATAATTAACCCTAAATTAACGTATTTTGAGATTATAACATAAAATTGCATAGAATGATAGAAATGCACTCAAAGTATGATAACATGCATATAAATGGAATGTTTTATGCCTTATTTTGCATTAATAATCATGTTTTATCATGTTAAGATTGCATGTTATCACTCTACCAATTCATCATTTAAAATTATTGAATCATTAAAGAGAAAATTACATTTCCTAAAAAAAACCTATTGATAACTTTATTGTCATATCCTACGAACATCGTAGCTTTATTTGCATTTGTGTCCAAGATCTCTTATTGTCCTTATTGTTGTATCTGCAATATCTTCCCTTGTGTTTGGATTATTTTCCATTTTAGTAGAGAGTGTCGTCATTATTAATTCAACATTTTATTTTATGTAAGAAAATGGCAAAAGGAAATTAATCTGATGAAGTGGTAAAAAATGAAGAGGACGGTTTCAAGGAAATTAAAATGGTGAGAGTTGGTAAGATGATTACAAGAGGAAATCAAAATTGAAATGAAAATTTCAAAATCAGAGTAGTTAATAATGGTAATCAGATAACTAGCAGATAAATATAACTTGAACAAAATAAATTTTATAAATGATAATAAAAAGTAAATATATAAAAAATTCACATGTAAGATTAAATTAGCAAAATCAATTTGAGCTGTAAGAAAAAAAAACTGAAAATGTGATATGGAAACTGGATGACTAAAATGATAGGGAAAACTGAACTAAAATAGAAAATGAAAAAAAAAAATGATTGTAATTTGTAAGATGAGATTAAAGTCCAAGGAATTTTCCAGAATCATTGTATTTGGAAAAAAATTTGGATAATTAGAGGATAAATATAAAGCTAGAAGGAAAAAAAATTCAAATAATAGTACAATCAGTTCTATCTAAAACTAGGAACTGGTAATCAAAACTAAGTTTTCACCTTAGAACTTAGAAACTGTTGCATGATAATAAATTGTCACCTTGAAACTCAGAATTTGATGCCTGAAAATAAATTCTCACCTTATTGAAAATTGGCAATAGGTTCCTAACTTTGTTGTCTCATTAGTTGGGGGGAGAGAGAGAGAGAGGGAGAAAGAGAGAGTCTTCACCCTCATCGAAACTTGGAAGGTCAACATCTTCATTGGCTAGTCACCTCCACTCACTTGTCTTCACTCCTTTGTTCATAACTTGAGAATCGACAATTTGACACTCACCAAGGGCTATTTAGAAATTTTGGGACTTAGATTGAGTATTTTAGGGCTAAATTAATTTAGTTCCTTGATTCATAATCATTGACTTGTTAGTCATCACATGTCATTTGTTGTTTTTGGTTCATTTTTTTAGCTAAGTTGACTCAACAACTGAGTCAACTCGGCCTTATCATGAATGACAAACACAAAAATAGTCATGACCATTGGTCGTGTTCATGTCAATGTAATGTTCTTATTCGTGTTCGCATTCCCTCATTTTCAAACACGTGAATCAATGAAAACCTTTCCATATTCATTTATTCAAGACTCTATTGAGGCTCTTAGCAAAGAATAAAAGAAGCCAAATGTGGCATTGAGATGACATGCTACAATATCTTGTCACTAGGATAATGGCACTTGATGTTGATGCCTTAGTGTAGTAATGAAATGTTGGATTATACAAGCAATGAAGCTTTTACCCTAATTATCACAACATATAGGTATATGTATTAACCGAGTAAATGCCCAATTTTTCTATATAGGGAGTCAAAACCACCTCATATGCTATCTTAGCCTTAGAAAAATATTCAACTTTTTCACTAGAACAAGAGACCAATTTTCACTTTCAAAAGAACAAGGTGACCAAATTGTCGCCAACATATGTATAGTATCCAATAGCCTACTTTTGATCAACTTTGTCCCCAACATACCTATACTCTGAATATCCCTCAACGTGAACACAATCAAAACATCGCTAAATGAGTCTCTTCATGGATCTCATTTAATGTATGAGAGAAATTTTGAGGTCCCCTCCCAAGGCACTTGATGAGTTCCTTGCATAGATCAAGTGACATCCAAAGTCATTCACAATATGAGGAGAGCCAATTGTAAAATAAATTATCTTTCCCAACAGTCAACGATAGAAATTGGCATCCTCTAATATCAATTGATTACCGTTCAAGAACTAGGGTTGAGATTGTGGTTTTCATTCAAGAACTCATGTCTCCTAGAGCATATTTCCTTTGAGAGAATATTTTACTTGATTGATAGGCGAATTCTATCTCAAGAAAATTACATAGAGTCCCTAAGTCCGTTGTCACACAATGCTAATGAATTTAACCTTTTGTGGAAAAAATTTTGGCCTCATCACTTCCAATCAAGAGTATTATTCACAGAAATTACAATAACCACATTACCCCTAGACGTGGTTCTTCACATCACCCTAGTATCTACCATGCATGGTGTAAAGTCATAAAAAGCAAGAAGGCAACTGAATTTACCATACTAGGCATGTGGAGTTCAAATGACTAGATGAAGTTGAGTCAAATGACCAGGGCGAAGATCTTCATAAAGTCTTTACGATACATTTGAGAAAAACCTCAAGAAACTAAGTGATCTTTCTGATGAAAAATGTAGCTATTTGGGTTATACTTCTAGGTAAACCCCACTTGCATGTCATTTTTCTGGCATCATGAGGATGATGCACAAGCTCCCATGTGTCATGGTCTGCAAAGGAATTCTACTTCAAGTCCATGACAACCTTCAAGTAAAGTACCTTGGAAGCTTTGAGAAAGTTTTTTGCAAGCACTCATAGACCATAGACAAAAAAAAGGTATAGGAGGCAAGATGTATGTAATCATAGGAGACATTTAGAGATAGGACATGAATATTGGAAGATCAAGGTCATTCTAGGCAGTAGCGAGTGGCAAAATTTTCAACAAACAAGATGAATCAAAAGGGAACATTGTGGATGCCACATCACAAGATTTTCCAAGCAGACTCCTATGGGACCTTGTTATCATCAGTTACTGATGTACATATAATCCTTCTTTTGATCAAGATTCTCATGTTAAAGCCTCTCCTATTGGGCTAAAGCCCATTCTTCTCTCTCCTATCTCCTCTCTCTTCTCTCTTTTCTTTTCTATATATTTCTCCTATTCACGCATGTATGGGTCACATCAAACCCTAGCCGTCATTATTATCGTTTTTTTGTCTTACCTCTTGATCGTCTTCTTCCTCTCCTCTCCTCACTTTTGACATGGTATCAGAGCCAGGTTAGAGAGGAGAGAGCTGCCTTGCGACGCCCTCCCTTGCGCCGCCTGACCCTGCGACGTCGCCCTGCTGCAACGCCTTGCGACGCCGCCCTGCGAAGCTCATCTGCGACGCGGAGATCTATCTTGCGACGCCCCGCCTGGCATCGCCTAACCCTGCGACGCCGCCCTGCTGCAACGCCGTGCGACGCCGCCCTGCTGCCCTACCTCCGACGCGGAGATCTCCCTGCCCTGGCGATCCGTCTCCCTTCCACGCGATTCGTCTTTCACGAGACGCTGACGATCCGTCTTCCACGAGACGACCTACCTTCCACGCGATCCGTCTCCCTTCCACGCGATTCATCTTCCACGAGACACTGACGATCCGTCTTCCACGAGAAGACAATCCGTCTTCCACGAGACGATCCGTCTTCCACGAGACGCTGATTCATTTTCCACCGGCGATCCGTCTGCGTTCCGCCTTCTGCCTGCGTTCCACGTGACACTGAAAATATCTCCAGTGTGCTTCTGCGTGCTTCTCCACGTGACTCTGATCTGCGTTCGGAAATACGCTCCTGTCGCCTTCTGCCCTGAGTTCCGCCTGCAGACGCTGACGCCTGCAGACTGATACCAGACGCTGACGCCGACGCCTGTCTGTCCGTCGCCACACCTCTTTGCCGCTTACTCATCTGCGCCGATACATCTGCGCCGCCGGTTCCACTCCTCTCCACATGGCCGACACTACTGCCGCATCGTCATCTTCGGATGTTGCTCAGCCCTCTCAGCCTGCAGAGTTGCCCCGGCAATCCGGGAAACACTCGATTGTGAGTGCACTGGCCAAGCCCGCTTACACATTCGATGGGTCCAATTATGGGCCATGGAGATGCGCCTTCCTCGAGTTTCTCAACGCCCATGGTCTTCGGCATCACTTGACTGATTCCTCGCCGAAGTAATCGGGACCCAACATACTCGGAATGGAGCAGACTGAGTCTCGCGGTATGTTCTTGGCTTATCTCTAGTGTAGCGACGCAGATCATGGGCCGCTCAGCATGACCCGTCCTGCTCGCGCTCTATGGCTCAAGTTGGAGACGATGTACGCCAACAAGAGCAACGTGAGCCGGACAGTTCGCCTATATGAGGAGTTATTTGCATGTCGCCAGTGGCACCCGAACTCTCCGTGACTTACTATGGAGCGGCCGATGCCATCTTTACCAACCTCGAGCTCTATCAGCCCACTCGGTCCCGGATCTCGATACGCCGAGATCGGTATCGCGATGAGCTCCGTGCGGGAGCATTTCTTAGCGGGCTACGTCCCGAGTTGGCAGATATGATTCGGGGTCAGATGCTTGGGGGATCCCGGGTTTTACCCACCGAAGAGATCTTTGCAGCTGCCCTTCGAGTGCAGGACAGCTTGCCCGCTTCCCAGTCCTCACAGCCCACCGAGACTTCCGTACTCATCGCATCAAGCGGGGCTCCCAGGGCATCTGGGAAGAGTGCACCTTCCAGGAGGACCCAGAACTCCTATCCATCCTGCAAGTATTGCGGGAAGACGACTCACCCATCGGAGAAGTGCTCGGGAAGGAGTTTGGGAAGCCTCGCTCGGGCTATGGCTGCTGCTGGAGGCAAGACGTCTTCGACTATGTCCCCGGCGGGACGGATCATCCTCGACTACTCCCTCGCCGCGGAACAGTCAGCCTCACCTTATCTCCCTGAGCTGGCCTATATTCGAGCATCACGAGCCTCCTCACTTTGTCCGCCCACGGCTCCATCGGCCAGTCTTGCGGCACCGACGAGCAGCTTGGTGTCCTATGCAGGGCGGACGGGGATCGTCTCCAGTACGCTCGCCTATCTCAACTCCTCATACTACTTCTTGGATTATTGACTCGGGGGCTTCTTCCCACATGACCGGCCTTTCCACTATCCTCACCTCTTATCGACCTGAAACATCCATTCCTGACGTCCGTATTGCTGACGGACGTTCCTGTCCCGTCCTTGGCTCCGGCCAGTCTAGTGCTACTTCGTCCCTACCTCTACAGAATGTCCTGTATATTCCGGGATTTCCTGCGAATCTGTTGTCCATCAGTGCGATCACTAAAGCCCTTCACTGCGGTGTGTTTTTCTATCCTCATCACTGCGTCTTCCAGGATCTAGACACGGGCCGGAGGATTGGACTGGGCCGTGAGAACGGCCGTGGCATCTACGAGCTGGTGGCTGACTCTCCATCTACGAGACTTCAAGCCCTTTTTGCACTATCTTATTTTTCTAGCTCCCTTCATGACTCTTTTTTGTGGCACTACCGATTGGGGCATCCTAGTTTTGTCAAACTTAAAGAAACTCTACCTTGGTTAACCTTATCTGAGTTTCATTGTGCGTCTTGTGAACTTGGGAAGCACCATAGATCGTCGTATCCATCGCGCACTGGTCCACCTACCCATCGCCCGTTTGACTTGGTCCACTGTGACGTTTGGGGTCCGGCCCCGCATTCATCGCCTACCGGAGGAAAATACTACATGGTGTTCGTCGATGACTATACCCGGGCGAGTTGGACATATATCCTGACGAGTCGCAAGGAGGTACTTTCTCGTGTCCAGCACTTTCTACTTGAGATTATTACCCAAGACGCGACACTGGGTCAAAGTTCTCCGCACGGACAATGCGCTTGAGTTTACTCGAAGGCCATTGAGGACCTCTCGTTTGGCTCATGGCATCGTTCATCGACTACCTTCCCGTATACCTCGCAGCGTAACGGGGGTGGCAGAGCGGAAGCATCGACACCTCCCTGGACATGGTACGCACACTGCTACTTGCTATGAGAGTCCCTCGCATCTCTCGGTGTGAAGCTCGTTCTAACTCGCTACCTACCCGTGAACCGTCTTCCATCTGCTCGCTCTTGGAGGTGCTATCCCCCTTCAGCGCTTAACTCCCTGCTGCGGATATCTTCTCATTACCCCCTCGAGTGTTTGGCTGCACCGCTTTGTCCAGATCACACCCCCGGCCTCTCCAAGCTAGCTCCTCGTGCCCAAAAGGGTGTTTTCGTTGTTTACTCTCGGGACTCGAAGGGATACCGTGTGTACTTCCCCGATCGGCACCCGCACGTTACTTCTGCAGATGTGACCTTCCATGAGGATGTTCCCTATTTTCCCTCTACTCAGTCTGCCGAGGATCTCTCCCCTCCATCCCTCCTGTCCTCGGTATCTGCTACTCCTGTTACCGATCTCCCTATCCCTGTCCCGATTTCTTTGCCTGAGGCGTCACCCTCTTCGGCATCCCTCCAATCCGATCCATCCTCTGAGCCGGAACCTCCTCCCTTGCCGCCATCTCCCCGCTCCGGCCACATTGTCACCTCCCCCCTCACCACCGCCTCCCGTTTCCGACCTTGATCTTCCCATCGCTCTTCGCAAGGGCACTCGCCAGTGTACGCAATATCCTATCGCCCATCATGTCTCTCCTGCCCGCCTTTCTCCTTCCTATCAGTCCTTTGCCCTTGCCGTTCTAACCGAGTCAATTCCCAAGTCGTATCTTGAGGTGTTGCAGGTACCGGCGTGGAAAGCGGCGATGGATGTGGAGTACGCGGCCTTCCTCCAGCGGGAGACCTGGACGTTGGTTCCTCGGCCCGTTGATGCCAATGTTGTCTCCCTGCAAGTGGGTGTACTCCCTCAGTACAACCCTCGATGGCTCCATTGCACGCTACAAGGCGCGTCTCGTGGCTCGTGGCTTCTCTCAAGCCTATGGTCTTGACTATCATGAGACTTTCTCGCCTGTGGCGCGCCTCAGCTCCATCCGTGTCCTCTTCTCCATTGCTCTGGGACCGGTCCCGGCCGCTTCATCGCCTAGATGTGTCCAATGCCTTTCTTTACTGGAGACCTTGATGAGCAGGTATTCATGGAGCAACCGCCCGGGTATGTTGCTCGTGGGGAGTCGTCTGAGGTGTGTCTCCTCAAGAAGGCGATTTATGGGCTGAAGCAAAGCCCGCGCGCGTGGTTTCACAAGTTCTCGCACTGCTCTTTGCGTATGGCTTTGTCTCTACTCGTATCTGATCCGACCGCCATGCGGAAACGCACCCCGCATGGATGTGTTATCCTCGGCGTGTATGTGGATGACATCATCATCACCTGGTAGTGACGAAGCGTGAGGTAGCTGCGACCAAGGCTTATCCGGCTCAAGCACTTCGTCACACGCGATCTCGTGTCCCCCTGTGTACTTTCTTGGACTTGAGATTGCTTACCGTCGGGGGCAGATGTCCATTTGTCAGCGGAAGTACGTACTGGATCTACTGGAGGAGACAGGGATGCTGGGGTGTAAGCCGGCCTCCTCACCTATGGAGCAGAATGTGGACTGGTGGGACAATGCTACCACACTTATTGAGGATGCTGGCATCTATCGCCAACTTGTGGGGAAATTGATCTACCTCACCGTGACTCGTCTGGACATCTCCTATGCAGTTAGTATCTTGAGTCGCTTGCGTGTGCTCCTCGCACTATCCATCTGGAGGGCGTCTATCGGCTTCTGGCGTACCTTAAGAGAGCTCCGGGGAAGGGCCTCTTGTATCGGCGACAGGGTCATCTACACATTGAGGCCTACTCTGATTCTGGGTTCGCCGGTGACAAGGAGGATCGAAGTCACATGGTGGCTATGCCACCTATGTTGGAGGTAACCTGGTCACATGGCGCTCTCGTAAGCAGCCTATCGTGTCCCGTTCTAGTGCCGAGCTAGTATCGCGCCATGGCGGATACCACGGCTGAGATGCCGTGGCTACGCTCCTTTCTCACCGAGCTCTGTTTCCCACCGTAAGGTCCTATGCGGATGTACCGCGACAACATAGCTGCTACCTTCATCGCCGTAATGCGACGTTTCATATGAGGACGAAGCATATTGAGATCGATCGCCACTTCATACGACAAGACGTTGTTAATCTGCACTATCCGTACCCCACACGTTGCTTTCCGCACATCGTTGGCAGACATCTTTACTAAGGCCCTACCAGGCCCTGCATATGAGACCATCGGATCCAAGCTGGGCATGTTTGACCTTCACGCTCCAGCTTGAGGGGGAGTGTTAAAGCCTCTCCTATTGGGCTAAAGCCCATTCTTCTCTCTCCTATCTCCTCTCTCTTCTCTCTTTTCTTTTCTATATATTTCTCCTATTCACGCATGTATGGGTCACATCAAACCCTAGCCGTCATTATTATCGTTTTTTTGTCTTACCTCTTGATCGTCTTCTTCCTCTCCTCTCCTCACTTTTGACATCTCAAATAACTTTGGGTATGGTCAACTCTCATACCCATTTGATCATTTTTATCAAGAGCAAAGCATGGAGGATATCATCAAAAAATCCTCAATATTTCCACTATCTTGGCCAAGAATGTAACCCCATCTCATTCCTTCAGTCAATATCATTTTCTTTTAAAGGTCAATAATCCCATTTTGACCATTTAATCACATAATAAAAGTATCATCATTAGTTTTAAGCCAAGCCCATGTGAAATCTGTTGTGGTCTCCATCAAATTGAAATAATTTGCCTCCCAAATAATTCATCATGGTAAATATGATGGAAATTCATAGAGAAATGGAATATTAATGATGCACATTATCATGTTTTTATTAAATTTTCACTTTTGTCACATCATTGCACTCAAACTCTCTTTTTTTCATCTTTTTAGGGTTAATTAGTTTCCATTGCACTCAAATGTCATTTTTCTTTCAAACATGTTTGAAAATTCTTCAAGGTGAAAGGATCTTAAGGTATTCATATTTTCTTGGGTTTTTATGTTTTCAAGGTTTGAGTGACAAGATAGCAAAAATGTAGAGAATATTAAGAACTTGGTTAAACTCTCCAAGTTAAACCAAGTACTCTACAATGCAAGATCCCTTTAGTTTGCAAAGAAAGAAGATTCATAAGGGAAGAAATAACAAGAATTTTAAAATTAAGTCATTTATATATCTTGAGAAACAAGAATTTTTTTCAACTGTTCTGAATTTTTCAGAATTTTTTTTAAAATTTTTCAAGGGAACCTTTTCTGAAATGAGAGGCATGCATGTTAATGTAATGGTATGCCCAATTGAGTGGCTTTGCATGGAATTCACACAGCTCATGCCTCACATGCAAGTGGTGCTAGCGATTATCTTATTTGGATAAGGGAGTTAAAAGATTTTTGAGTTTTTTGTATAACTTAAGAGATTTTAAACTTAATATTGCTTTTTCTTTTTCACGTTATTTTCCAAATGGGACTAAAGTTGTGAATGCCCCACGGTGAAATCTTCTGCATTGGATAAAACCTTTTCAATAAGAGATCTCTCTCAAACCAGTAAAGGGAGAAGAGACACTTGGTGCAACCATATGCACTCTACTCCATCAAAGAAGGGATCCAACATCATTCCTTGTTAGTGCATTGGTCATATCTCATTCTCACTCTCCTTTGTTGACACACTTGAAGATCTAGGTGCACAACCAAATCATAAACCATTTTTTCACTCTTCACTCTCTCCTCTTATTATTGGCCATTCCACATTTTTCAACCTAAGCACTCTTGCATAGATTAGATGATGCCTCTAAGGATCACTATTTTCTTCCAGTCTATCTACTTTTTTCTTAGTCTTATGCTCTATCTCCTCAAATTGAGATTAAACCATATTCAATAAAATTAAAATGAAGATCAGATGGGGGAAAAATGGTTGTGTTCATACATTTTGTGTTTATTCATGTTTCTTTTGCTTTTCAAGTTTGGAGAGCCCTAGCCATGGTTGATTCTTGCGGTATTCCTAAATTTCTTGGTGATTTTCACAACCATTTTTGTCCAAAAATGCGTCCAAAAGAAATTTTTGATGGCATATGCCTTCCTTGAATCCAAAGAAATCTCCGGGATAACTATGAAAGAGTAAACTTGATGTGATGAATATTGAGTTGATCCCTCAGTGCATTCAAGTCAATGAATGGTTGAGCTATTGAATCGACACTACAATACGATTTTATTTCATTTCTTAGGTCATTAATTAGTTCATAATCATTGTTTTCATAAGTACCACCACATTTTATCTCTCTATTTTCTCTCCATTGATTTTTCTTAATTTTAGTCAATTTAGATACCACAGGAAATACACTTTCCACTAACCAATCATTCCACCTTGGATATATTCAATTCCCACACAATTTCTTTGTCATACTCCAAATATGCCATTCTACATCATCTCCTCCGCTCATCAACCATTGAACCAACTTTTTCGTCATCTTCCTTTCCATTTTTTCATGCCTCCAAGAATGTGGAAGAAATTATCATCAATGAGCTAGTCGGTAGCATTATTTTGAATATGCTATAATGGACTAAAAATTTTGTTTTTGAATGTAGCTATCTTGCGACTTTTTGTATGTTGGCAACAAATTTCACTTGTTCTTTTCTAAAATTAGCATTTTTTGCTTCCTCCTATTATAGTCATGATTCAAAGTATTTGAGTGACATGGCATCTTTCTTTTACTATGCATATATGAAATTTTTTGTGTTTCATATTTCTTGAAAGATCCAAGATTTTTGAAGTCGATAGACTTAGAGTAGGCATGGAGTAGTGATGAGCCACAAGGACATCAAATAAATAGGCAATACAAAAGGGGGAACAAAATTCACCTCCAAAAGCCACAAACAAGCTGTAAGAGTCAGTCATGGAAGTCACAAGCAAGAGTTCTTGGATTCATGTATGGGATGCATGAGGAGATGCAAAGTTCCAAGGAGATATGTGCTGGAGTAGAGTTGTGAGACAAGTGCAAAAATCTAAGAACTAAACCTCATGAAAAAAATAAAATTTGAATGCCAGTCCACATTTAATATGTAATGGTTTTCTATTGGTTTTGAGGGATTTGTGAGGTGATTGATTCATTTTCCTCTTGACAACCGTTGAAACTTGAGACACAAGAAGCATGGATATAGAATCACAAAATATCATCTCAAAACCTTATAGTTAGTGTTGGTTAGTGATAAGTTTGAAAAATAGAGGATGTAATGCGTCGTAGTGCTTTCTTTCAGACTTAATCAATAAAATGTATATAAAAGAATTTCCCTTTAACAATTGCAAATATCCAAAAATATGTGGCTTATTAAGGGGTCGAATCTAAGGGAGGTTGCACCAATATTTGGCCTTTTCTTTTTTTATATTCAAAACAGAATTTATATTTTTGTCACAAATGCAGAGCAACAAGAATTATATGAAAAGAATTGCAATTATCTTCTTTTTAATTTTCAATGAATTGCAAACAAATTATATGGAAATGAAAATGAATTGCAAAACAATTATCTGCAATGAATTGCAATGATATAAAAAGAAGAAAAGCAAGATGCAGAAATGTCGGGTTTAATATGCTGAAACCACTTTCATTGTGTGATTTTTTATTTTTTAAATTTTTTTTTATCAAACTGCTGCTATTATTTTTATTACTAAAGCTTGTCAAGAGAATTTAATTTTCTATTCACTCCTTTTTAGAGATATTCTCTTTCTATATATAACTCTTTATTTTTCTTTTTCTATTTTTTTCATGAAATTAGATTTACTTGATTTAGGAATCAATTTTATCTAGAAATCAGATTAACATAGAGAAGAATGTCTCTATTTATCAATATGTATGTATTTCCTCACTGAGAGTTTTGACTGCAGAATTGTTAAACAGAAAGAAAAGAAGAGAAAAGAAATGAGGAAAGGAAAAAGAAAAGAGTAAGGTGAAGAAAAGAAAATAAAGAATAGAGAGTAATAGAAATAGAAATAATAGTGAATAAGGGAGAAGGAGTTCAGATGAGAGATGAATCTGAGTTGTCTCACGAAGAAGACTGGCTGTAGAATTGTGAAACAGCAAGAAGACGAACCAAGTTACTGACTGAACTGACGAGGAATCAACAGAAAATGAACGATAAAAACCTCAAACAATCACAATCCAGGAAGAATACTAAGAAACAAAGACTCAACTTCAAAATTAGACTAAATCGATCTCACGGACTAAACTGATTGAGGAACTAAAAAGATTACTGAGTAAAAAAAAACTTACAAACAATCAAAATAACAAAAGAATACGACTGAGAAATCATTCAATTCAGAAAAATGAAATGAAAGAAAAGGAAAAAAAATGATGAAAGAACAAACAGAAAAAATCTGTCGTATCTAACCTATTCACGCGAACAAGAATGCGTGAATAGAGAACAAGAAATGAAGTCTGTTTCAACAATTACAAACCTATGATTGGATCTTCTTCCCCAGTGTGTCCTCCAGGCCGATTTTCTTTGGGCGGGAAATCAAGAACGACGATTTCGCCGATCCTCCTCTTCCTCTTAAAGCGTTTCGAAATCGCGAAATTTTTTCCCCTTTTTTCGAGTTTGTTGAGTCTCTCGGTGCGCCTCGCTCCACACGTGCATCAATGCTTCAATCGGTCAACATCCTATCTAACTCCATCTGATTGGTGGAGGACGACTTGCATATCTTGGTGCCCGTACTCAATAGGTGAGCCACGGGTTGACTGTGTACACATCGCTGTGGACACATGGTTCCTCTTCGTCGTGTGATTGGCTCACACGATTCACATGCAAAATCCTGTACACATGCTCCGAAAAATCCATTAGTAACAATAGGCCCATTAAGGGCATTAATAAAATGAATTGAATTTAAAAGACCTTAATGAAGGTACTAACAACTAAAAAAGAAAAGAATATGCTTCATTTAAAGTAAAGGCTAAAAAGAATATGAATTATCATGTCCAATAGTTGCTAGTAGAGTATTTATTTATGAGAGTAATTCTTACTTAAAATTTCTCATAACAGCCCAAGTTATTTGTCATTACTCATCCATGTTCAAGTGCAATAAAAATGTTTATTTCAGAAATAACATCATGATAACATGCAAAATCCTTGTTGATTTAAAACATTCAATGATAAAAATGCAAATAAAGAAGGTGGATTAGAGTATACTTTTGCCTGTTATCAGTTAGCACCATGCACACATCAAAACATACAAATAACATCCAACCTTTTTGGCCAGGGGTGTCATCTTATTTTCAAGTTTTCTTACTCTTATGCTAAAATTATTTGGCAAGGGTCTACTCTATATCAAACACTATCTTCAATGCACATACAACTTTTTTCTAAGTTTGCCTCAAGAAAATACAAAATGGGTCCATTTTGAATAAATTTAATACGTATTATAATTTCATACAAGTTCAATGTTAGCCCAAGTGTCTGCAATCACCTTAAGGTTCCATGAGAATTAGAAACATGTGAGGGCCTGGTTAAATGATATATCATTTAGTAATCCAATTTCTTATCATGGGAAAATTTAATTTTTCCTTAAAAGGTGTTTTTTCTCCTTTTTAAAACAGTTTTTACACTAAGTAAGAAAAAATAAGATCCCATCTTATTTTGCTCTTTTTTTCATAAGTGTCGTCCAATAAACTTGGAACGTTGTGGGACTGCAAAGAGTTAAAGGAATGGGAGTACTCTACCATTTATATTAGGGTGAGTCTTAATATTAATATGTATATATACCGAGACACACACACGTAGAGAGAGAGAATGAATATATAATAGATCCACTTTGATCACTCAAAATAGTAGAGGCCCATGTGGAATTTCCCACAACATGGCCAACTTGCTAGATAGGGAGTCTTAAAATATCATTTTCACTTATCGTGAAACTGTCTTCAAGTTTCTATATTGATAAAACAAGGTGTTGTGGGGAAACTCTATCGTAGGCATTGTGCCAATCCACTTCAATGTACCAACATATTTTGTGAATTATCATATTTCTCCCAATTTGAAAATATCTACCTATGTATCATAATATGTGGATCTAGGATTACATAGTGCAACTCTTAGATCATGAAGAAGTGGTCCAATCCACATCATTGAAATAGGTCATGGCTCTAGCTCATTGAGAGGATAGAACTGTCATGAAGATTATGGTGTTGACTCAACACTCATTAATGGACCTTCCCATATTATGCTTGTCCTCATTGAACCATCATGCAACCGCACGGTGGCTTCCCTCATCTCAAAATATGCCCTAGGAGATATTTAGTGCATGTGAACTTCCTTATGAAACCTTTTTATCCTCGATTATCGTGTACATATAGTCCTTGTTTCACTTGAGACTCTCAAATGATTTAAGGCATTGTAAACTCTCATACCCTAGTTGGTCGCTCTAGTCAATATCAAGGGATGGATTAAATCATTGAAGAATATTAAATATTTTCACTAACTTGGCAAAGGATTTAATTGTACCTTATTCCGTAAGACAATCTCCTCTTATACCAAGGCCGGATGATCCTATCTTGAATAGTCAATCACCTTCGAGGACTTCATGCCTTATCCAATCTATGAAATTTTGGGGATCCAATCTATGTTAAATCTAATCATTCATCCATTGTTTTCAATTTCAAAACACAATCATCCCTTAACAAGATGTCTTTAGTGCCTTAAGTCTAAAGACTAAATACACAACCATGACATGAATCAATTGAATTGACAATTAGGTATAATACCATTCACAGATTCATATAGATCAATTCAGTGAACTCTTTCTCCAAAGAGCACTCACTATCTATCTTTGGTATCTAAGCATCAATAGACATATGATCAACCATACTCATCACATGATCAATCATATGAGTAAAATTAGATAGTTTATTCTTTCCAAATATTTTAATTTCCTTCTCCAATATTCTTTGAATACAAATATTTAGAACATTTGCTTAAATTCTAGTGATCCTTGTATTATGATCTCATTATAATTCACTTAGTCATTACATATGCTTATGAAATTCATTAGAAACATCACACAAGAATAAAAATGAATAAATTTCATTTCAATGAATATATATTAGACATGAAAGTATGATTTAACTTATAGGTCACATAATATTCATCAATGATATTCTTCGAGTCTTCATGATAATTCCTCTTGATTAATGGGATTAGTAGTTCTTAATGCATACACATACACGGTACAAGCATTGATCTATAGTTGTGTATAAAAAAAATATAATATTCTATAAGACCTCAATATATAGTTTGAATATAGAATACTTGTATCGTTCGATATGAAAATTGATCTGTAATTTTTAATAAAATAATTTAAAAAATTATTGATAAAATTGATATATAAAAATCAAAACGTGACAATTCAAATCAAAGTAGAAACTCAAAACTAGAGTGTTTTGAGTTTGGAAGATTTAACTTCACAAATCAGATATTTATATAAAAAGCGGAGCTTGAACCTAGATATTTCAAGTTTCCACTGTTTCTAAAAAAACTTTGAAATCCATTTTTCATTCAAAAACCTAGGATGTTCTTCCAAGTTCTTTTTCTTTTGATTTCAGTCATCTTCTCTTCTTTTCATCTCTCCTTTTTATCTGTCTTCCTTTTTTCAAAATCAAGGAGAAGGCTAAGTGCAGATTTATTTATCTTCCTTCATAACCTTGAGATTTCTTGCAGTCTAAACCAAGAGAGTAAAGGATTGTTGTCCCTGTTTTTCCTTTCTTTCAAAACTTCTTTCTTTTGTTTCTTGAAAGTTTTGGAGAAGAGATAGTGTTTATTTCTTCTTCTTCTTCATTCAAAATATGGAGAGGAGCACCTTTCTTTTCCTGAAATCATTGAGGAAAAGGAAGGAGGAGCACCTTTCAGTCCTTCTTGGCCACAGCATTCTACTGCCTTCTTCTTTCATCTTGCCTTTTTCATTTTCTTTTAATCTTTTCTTTTCTTCTCTATCTTGACTTCTTCTTTTTCTCACCATAAACCTTTTTTTACTTTAAATAATATTATTCTTCCCTTTTTCTTTGTTATCTTCTCGTTCTAGCTCTTCTTGTCAGCTTACTAAAAAAATATATACTTTCCTACTTCAAATAATTTTGTCTTTTTTTATTTTACATATTTCTTGTAACATTTCTAGTTTGACTTGTTAACGTTTCCAGACTGCCCACCAGGGCCAAAACCACCCTTGCTCACGTGGGTTTCCAGTTTGAAGCCCGCAAGCTCCTAAACCTCCCAACCATTTCTCCTGTGGGCATGTCGCCTTCAAAAGGGGTCGCTGTTAGAATTTGTCTGTTCTCCGCGAACCAGCCAGCTAGATGACTGGATAGAACCAAAACATTAAGGCCGCAGTTTTGCGTTCTGGGTACTCTTAAATTTCTATTTCTCGCATGTCCATCTGCAGATTGGACGTTTTCATGCAACCAAAAGGAGAACCCCCCCAGCGATTCGCTCAAATTTTTCTTCAGGCAAATAAATCTGCCACGTCGAATTCAGTAATATCTGGTTCTTCCACGAGGTGGTTGTGCGGGGATTTTGCTTCTAGTCATTTTATATATAAATGTCTTGCTTCCAGTGCTTGTTCCTCGCTCTCTGATCAAATCTGATTTTAAGAAAAACCTAACTTTGCGGTCTCTCCAACCACCTGAGAAGACTAAACTAATATCTCAGGGTTCTTTGGTGGTTGAATTTATGGGGTTTCCTCGTTTTCTCTCTTTAGTTTGGTGGGGTGGGTTCACGGGAAATTTTATATTAAATCTGGGTTCTCATGTTTCTCTCTCTAGGTATCACTTGTGAGAATCGAAGGAAAAGAATTGTGAAGAGAAAATGTGCATAGCTGCGTGGATTTGGCAAGCTCATCCTTCATACTCTTTCTTACTCGTCCTTAACAGGGATGAGTATCATGACAGGTAGAATTCTTGAAAACACTTTTTTGAAGTCTTTCAAGGATAGTTTTAATTTATCAGGACTGGTGGGATACTCAAACAATTTTTTTCATTCTTTCAAGGATATTTTTTTAAGGTATCATGACAAGAAGAATGCTCAAAGAGAAGCTTTTGTTTTTTAAATATTGAAGAGAAATGTTGTTGGGTATCTTATTTGATTCTATCAAGTGATGATAGTGTGCATGGTATTGGTGATGATTTTGCAGGCCAACAATGGAAGCCGGATGGTGGGGAGATAATGGGATGAAGATTCTTGGAGGTAGAGATGTTCAGGCTGGAGGAACTTGGCTTGGATGTACCAAAAATGGGACATTAGCTTTTCTGACCAATGTCTTGGAGCCTGATCCCTTCCCTGATGCTAAGAGCAGAGGAGATTTGCCTGTAAAATTCTTAGAGGTTTCTTTCTCTCTCTACTAATCTGACTCTCTATCTCTTTATGAGTTCTCATGAAGCTTATGAATGTAGAGTTTATCATGTTACTTTCTTCATTCTGTACCTTTCTAATGGGTTCACTCCTTTCGCAGAATTTTTTCTAATTTCATTTTTTTATCCTCTCTCTCTATCTCTCTCTAAATCTAGCTATCTCGCTCAACAGGAAAGATGAATGTAGAGTTTGTGCTGTCACCCGCCCTTCTAGTTGATTATTTCCTTTGAAAGAACTATTTTTCTGTCTCAATCTTACTCTTTCTCTCTCTCTCTCTCTCTCTCTCTCTCTCTCTCTTCATCTCTCTTTCTCAAATTGCATAGTGCATGCTTTCCCCTGACATTCCAGTCGATAAATTCCTTTGGAACAAAAATTTTTTTCATCCCTTTCTCCATTCATCTCTCTCTCTCTCTTGCTGCAGATGACTTACTAGTTCATAAATTACTAGCTTGGAAATAATCTTTCTCATTTCATCATTCTTTGCTTTCTCTATCTATCTCTTTCTCTCTCTATATATATCTGCCACTTAGTGTACAGTTTGTACTTTCAACTGCTTTTCTAGCTGTCAATTTCTCTTTCACAACTAAGTTTTCATATTTCATCTTCATCCATTCTCTCTCTTGTGTGTTTTGCCTATGCTGACATCCACTTCCTATAAACAGGGTAGCAAAAGCCCTCTCGAATATGCTGAAGAAGTGGCTGCTGAAGCAGATAAGTACAATGGTTTCAACTTAGTTCTCGCCGATCTTAATTCAAAGACAATGTTGTATGTATCCAACCGACCAAAGGGAAAGCCAGCTTCAATAAAATTAGTGTCTCCTGGTCTCCATGTGCTCTCCAATGCTGGCCTCGATTCCCCGTGGCACAAAGTATGTTCCCATCACAAAAAATTATTTTGGAAAATCCAGTTGTCATCAATTTTTTTAAATCTAGTGCGAGAAAGGACTGCAGGGAAGAAGCCCCCTTTCACCCATAAGAACCAGTTAGAGGAAGAATTAGTTTCTTCATTCCTCTAATGAGTTCCTATGACGACTCCACTGTTTTCTATTCATGGAAAATCATTTTTTTGGGGGGGATTGATTGTTGAGATCTTGTGGGAGTAAGGACAGCATAGGGAGAAACCCTTTTTGCCCTTCAGAATTAATCAGTGGAAGAATCACTCTCAGCATTCCTCTAATGAGCTCTCATGATACATTCCTTAATTTTTTTTGGAAAACTCTTATCTTTTCCATTCATGGATGAAATCTACAGAGAAAGAGAAAGGCTACTAAAGAAGTTCTGGCTGTCTTGGGAACTAGGTGGGCAAAGGATCATTTTCTTTATTCCTATAATAAGCTCACACAATGGCATGCCCCTTACTAGACTTTGAAAAAAAAAGGTCAACTGATGAAATCCAATGAGATCAATGACTGTGAGAAACACATCATTGCTCTTGAATCTAAAGAGTCAAAGATTTTCTCTTTCATATTTTCTATAGTGATTTCCTGTAGTCTTACATCCCTTACTATTCTTTGGAAATATTATTTTCATTGGTTAGTTGTTGAAATCTTATGATATAAACGGACAGTAAGGTCAGCACTACTTTTGTGCAAGAATCACTTTGATCATTCATCACGAGTCTGTCATAAACAGGGTGATGGGAATTATGTAAACCTAGTTGATCTTGTAATGTTAGAAATCTCCTCAGTACTGTGATTAGTAAGTGATTTTAAGGTCTTTCTTGTCAGTTACTGAAAAATTCATTGAGCTATATCTACTCTCACTTTTGCTAAAATCTTTTTTGGATTTTAATTAATTGTGATGAAAAGATGCAAATTACACTGAACCCCTGATTAATTCCATAATACCCAAATTCTGGTCAATTCTATGATTAACGATTAATTTGATCAATGACTAAGAGTTGTACTTATCATTAGGCATTACGCTTGAGGAAAAATTTCAAGGGATTATTGTGCCAATACGATGAAGAAGAAATTCCACCCAGAGAACTGGTGAAGCAGCTAATGTGTGACAAAATAAAGGCTACAAGGGATCGCCTTCCAAACACAGGCTGCGATTCGGATTGGGAGTGGAACTTGAGCTCTATATTTGTTGAAGTTGACACAAAGAGGGTAAACTCACAAAGAACTGCTTTTAATCATAATCTTCTATTGTAAAATCCCATGGTTGATTAGGGCAATCAATCAATATTTATCCAAGAGCTTGAATATGCCCATCTGCAGTTTTTTCTCTGTTTGGGATATATTACTTGGTGATTCATTTTATATCTTCTCTATTTCTTTTGGTACTATTCTAAAGTGTCCCCTTTTTCACTTCTTCTAATCCTCATTTTGGTCTTTCTTACGTCATCCTGATTGTCACTTTTAAAAGAAAGAATGAATTATCAAAGAATTTTGGAATATGCTTCTATTTTCAAGAAATTTTAATCTGTGTGGAATGTGTGTAGAGAAGTCTCTCAGGGAATATGTCTAACACAAATGTCATCTCTCAAAAAGGCAGATTTTATTTGATTATTTTCTCTACTGATTTATGAAAGTATATATTTTATTTCCAAATGGGGGCACTGTTTCGGGGTGCCCTTCTCCCTTTTCTTCAAAACAAAAAATTTTAATTTCCAACTATCTAACCATATGATGATTTGCTCCTCTTGATATTCTCTTAGGGACGATATGGCACGAGAAGCACTGCTGTTGTAGGGGCAAGGGAAAGTGGTGATGTGGAGTTCTATGAGACCTACGTCGAAATGGGTGTATGGAAGGATCATAGCATCCACTATCAGATTGGGAATTGACAAAAAATGAGATAGTTTGCACCAAGAAAGAAGGCCAGACAATGACCCGCTGTCTTGTCTCTTCCAGGGAGAGGTATATGGGAATTGTCTCTCCCTTCTTCTCTCTAAACTGGTTTCCTGTATTTATTCTATCATAAATATACATATATGGCTTAAGAACTTTCTGACATAATAGATCCTCAATTTGAGTGCCCATAAATCCCTTCTAGTGTGGTATTTGCCATGTCTCAAGATGGTTCTATGGGAGATGACTAAGTCTTTGCAGGATGAATGGATATTGACAGAGGAAATAAACTGAGAAACTAGGAAACATCTATGAAAATGTCATTGTCAAATTGATGTAGTTCTTGAAGATGCAAATCGATCAATGATGATGATGATGATGATGATGATGTAAGCTTTGGTGGCTACGGACTTGAGGCAAAAGAGCATTGGTTGGAACTGAACTTTGGCATTGTATCTGTATGGGAGAAACTTTCAGCTAAAAGGTGATAAGGGTAACAAGTGGATAACAACACCAAAGCAGATGAGTCAAAAACAATTTCAAGTTGTAGAAACAATTGGATTAAAAGGGCCAATTCAAGATACCACATATTTTCTAGACTTATCTCCAGTCCATTCTGAATCTCAAAGTGGCCAAAACACACCCTTGATTGAATTCAGGGAAATATTTATCAAAGTTAGAGGATAGGCATTGGACAATGACTACCCTTAGTAGTTAATTTAAAGTTAATTTAAATAAATCTTGATAGTTAATTTAAAGTTTCAACATGGGAAGAAGTTGTAGAGGAATCTTTCAACCTGGATAAGTAGGAGGAAGATGATTGATCTAGAATATGATTTTTACAGCTGCATTGGACCATGTGTATGAGGGAAACACCAATACATCACATGTTGAGTATAACATGAAAACTATGACAATGTCTATTTTAGGAAACACCATGTATGAGGACTAGTTTGATGCATGATGCACAAAAGCATACAAGTTTAAATTTCTTTTTGTCTCAACTCTAGCTCATTATTTGTACAATGAAATTTATTGCAATTCAAAATTGGGTTATAATTTCTTGAATAAGTTGGTGATATTTGGTGATATAAGTTGTGATATTTGAGTAAATAAACCAATATTGAGGAAAATTATAACTAATAGCAATCCCCACTGGTCCACAAGCATTCAATGAATAATATGAAGTGGTTTTGTGGAACTGCCAAAAACCTATGAGAACCATAGCTAGCAAGGTGATGCTTACAAAATTAATAAGACTTCATTTAAAATAAGAGAGAAGTGCCTAACGAAATGTCTATTGAAAGTTTCAAAATTCCAAGATGACTAAGAAGATAATGTGACCAAGAACATAATCAATGTTAAAAATTTTGAGGTTCCCAAGGAGTTTCATCTTGTACATTCCCAAAAAAAAAATATTTTTCCTGTATGTGAAATAACAAGAAAATTTATCAGTTATGATGTAGATGAACAAAATTGGAGTAGGAAAGTCAAGAACATATTACACCTTTAATAGTAAATAGTAGAAATCTCATAAAAAAAATCCATAACCCTTGTCATTCAGAAGTATAGGCATTCTCAATGGGTATGGAGGAAAATTTAAAATAGATGTTGATCTTGACATATGGAATGAAGATCTAGGGTTTATTATTGAATGAATTCCCTTGAAACGAATGAAGTATAATCACATTGACATTGGATATCTAGTGGTAGTGGGAAGACTACAAATTTTGAAGGAGGATTTTAATGCACTAATAAATTTATACATAGGATTTGAATTGATTCTTATGATTTTATTTTACCCACAATATGATACAGAAATGTAATAGTTCTTTGACGACTTCCTTTGTGTGAGCATTGTGTGGATTACTGATCAATGATCTAAAAAGTGTTGGGAAATTTTGACAAACCTGAGGAATTTCTTATTTTAAACAAGTATGAAGTGCACTTCATCACTGTCAATCCATGTAATCGAGGGAGGGCATTTCCATAATCTTGTGAGAATACCTACGGGTTGACTTCATCTCCATGTATCACCACTCTACTTTTCTCAATCTATCAATAGTTTTGCATTTTCAACACTAACCTTTTCTTAACAACTTATATAGCACATCATTTAATTTATCTCAAGTAATTTCTGTGATTTAGAGCTTAAGTCATCAAAGAATAAATAGATATTATGAGGCCTACAAGCCAATAGACTTTCATCTTTTATCTATATTCATTAAAAACGAACTTTTATTTATTGTCATTCTTGTGTGATGTTTTTAATGAAGTCCATGAACATATGCAATGATCAAGTGAATTATGATATGATCATAATATAATGATCAATGGGCTTTAAATATATGTTCTAAATATTCGTATTCGTGGGATATTTGAGAAGGGCATTGAATTATCCAGAAAGAACAACACTATTTGATCCAACTCATATGATGAGTATGGTTGAATATGTGGCCATCAGTGTAGATTCCCCCACGATAGATAATGGGTCATCTCTAAATAGAAAGAGTTCATTAAATTGATTTGTATAAATCCCTAAATGGTATTATGCCAAATTGTCAATCAGGTTGATTCATGTAACAGTTGTATATATGGTCCTTTGACCTAAAACACCAAAGACATCTTGTAGATGGCTGATCGTGTTTTAATTATAAGTTACGAAATCCCTAACCATAGGATCTGCAAAAATTTCATAGATTGGATATGACATAAAGTCCTTGAAGGTGATTGAGTGGTTAAGATGGGATCATCTGCCCTGGGTATAAGAGGAGATCAAACTCAAGGAATTAGATGAGGTTAAATCATTGGCCAAGGAAGTGGAAATATTAGAGAAGTTATTCTCGATGATTTCCTACTCGTATCAATACTAAATTGAGTGACTGATTATGGGTTTTTGTAGTAAACCATATCCTAAGTTATTCATGAATCTCGCATGGATAAAGGATTATATGTACACAGTAACAGATGATTGCAAGGTTTCATGAAGGAGTTTTTGATATACTCCATGTCTCCTTGAGCACATGGTGTAGCTTGGCACCCACTAGGATGGCGACTTAACCTGCTAGAGTGGCAATTGGGTTAAATCAACTATTAGTCAATTAATCTATAAGTTGATATATTTACCTTTTATTTCATTAAAATATGGTTGACTTAGTGTTCAAATTTGGTAGAGATTTGTTTCCTTCTCCCTCTCATCGGCATTTGTATTCATGCTTTCTTATTCGCGTGCCTATTATCCTTACATCCATATAACTCGTAGAAAATATGAGGATTCAGCCACTTGACTTAGAAAGAATCAAATGAGGTTAGTGTTATGATATATTCAATTGAAAAGAATGATGCATAATAGGACATATTTATATTTTATACCTAATTATCACTAACTAGATGCAAGTTGATTATATGTGTGCAATGAAATGATGAATTCAAAAAAATCATAAAAAGCATGATAACACGCATCATATTAGCAAGAATCATGTATTAAAATATATTTATATTAATGAAAATGAATACATCAATGGCACATTATCATCTAATCAATAATGTTTGGAAATCTCAAGGTTATGGATTCATAAGACATAATCAAAACACAGTCATCCATCCAAAAGATGTATTTGGTGTCTAAAGTCAAAGGACTACATACAAAAACCATTACATGAATCAATTTGATTGAAAATTAGGTATACTACTATTCAAAAATCATTCAACTTAACTCACTAAACTCTTTACCTAAAGAGTACCCACTATCTATCCTTAGTGTCTCCATAGCAATGGCCACATGATCAATCATACTAACCATATGAGTCATCTTACAAAGTGTTATTCTTTCTAGATAGTTCAATGTCCTTCTAGAATATCCCTCAAATTGGAAATATTTAGAACATTTGGTTAAAGAATAGTGGTCGTTGTATTATGATCTGATCATTATTTACTTAGTCGTTACATATGTTTACCTACTTTGTTATAAACATCAAAAAAGAATAACAATGAATAAATTTCATTCTAATGAATATAAACAAGACATAGAAGTGTGATTGGCTTGTATGCCACATAATATCCATCATTTACATCAACTTTAAATAGTTGATGTTCCAAAGTAGAAATTTTCTTTCTTAGGACTTAAGGCACCAAGGAGAAGAATTCTTATGACGAGGAGTAAGGTATGTCACGCCCTTGAACAAGTGTAATACATTTGATGTGGTTAGAGATAAAATGCTCCATGATAATTTCAAAGAATCCAAGATCTAAATTTATAAAACATAATGAGTGTGAAAGATTAATTAGCATCAATATTTAATGATGTTTAATGAAGTTGTATTTAATATTCATCTCATAGTAGTGTTGTTTTAGCTTAGTTGTCCGACAAAGATATGTTCTCATAATTGCAAGTATAGGAGGCACAATCAAGATTCTCTATTCCAATCCTAGACTAAAGGAGCATAAACACTCCCACAAGTGAGATTCTCTATTCTCCTCAATTATTCCATATTTCCATCAGTTCTTTATAATTCTAAGAACATATGTAGATGAATCATATTAAGAAAAATACTATCACTTTTGAGATAATAGATTTCAAGTATTGCATCCATGGAATCTAGCATTTAATATTACTAACCATCTAACATATTAGTAATATTTCTATGGTATAAATATTATATGATATATCCTACTCAAGTTATATATTATATATTATATTTAGCGAGATATAGAGATTGAAGATGGTATGCAGGAGTTGGCAATGATGAGGCAATGAGTCAATGAGGAACAAGCCATCCATTCAAAGGAGATTGGTGTGTCGACATTTTAGAGAGAGAGAGGAAGAGAAATAGAGCTGCTAGTGGGAGAGAGAGGTGGGAGAACACAAGGGAGAGAGGTAGAGAGAGACACAGAGGATGAGAAGAAAGCGTGGCGGGATAGAGAAATGAAAGAGAGTAGCAGAAGAGTGAGGTGAGAGAGAGTGGTAGGAGAAGAGATAGAAAGAGAGAGGTGAGATCAAGAGGGGTGGGCGAGAGTAGATCTTGAAATTGATCACCTAGGAATTGAAAAACTATCACAGCTTGCACAACAGAGACCATGGTTTATTTTCTACTTTTCCACCCTCTATAACACGGATTCAAAAGGGAAACAACCGTATTTTTCCTCCCACTTTGCTCCACCTCTACTCATATGCAGCCATGTCTCACGTCCCATCTCCAACACTCCTGAAAACCCTGCTCAGGCTCTCCTCCAAAGATCTGGCTTAAACTGATTACAATTCACCTCCATAACTCTAGTCTACCCCTACTTAAGACTCTATAATATCTAGATTTTATGCTTGATTCACAGATTCAATTCATTATGGGATGTATTTGGTTTTTGATTGAATATAATTCATTACATTTAATCATTTCTTATAGTAATATTCTTCACAGAAATTTTTTATTTTTAAAAACCATATTTATTTTATGTTTTGGTATTTCTTTAAATTTTTCTATGTTCACTGGATGATTTTAACTATTTTTGTTGTTTTAATTTTTCCCAAAGTATTTACAAATATTCCATATTAGTTCATATCATTTTAATTATTTTGATAAATTCTCTTCTCCATGGGCCTAGACTTTATTTCAATTTACTTAACTCATTGTGTCATGGTCAGTGCTAGGGTTGTGTCAGCCCATGCCATGCAATGTCGTTGCCCACTCAAGCCATGGGTTTTGTCACAAAAAAACTTGACCCAAGGGCCATGGTTTCAAGCTCTAGGAGATAAAAAAAGAGACAAGTGATAGAGAGTGGTGGAAGAGAGAGGAGAGAGAAATAAAGAGATGTGAGGGAGAGCAGTGAGACAGATTGAGCAGCAAAGGGACAACTATGATGGGCATAACCATGACAGGCCAATTTGGGATCAAAATGGTTTCGTGACTGCACTAGATAAGGGATTGGCAAAGCGGCATTATAGAGACATCTAAGGAGCAAATCCCACTAACAACATCAGTTTAAAATGGCACAATCAAGGTAGATGGAGCCTAATAACCAAAGCTTAGGAACTTCATTCAAGCAAACCAGCCTAAGGGAATAGGGAGCAGTGATTGTAGCTCTATAATTTGTCTCGTGGTTTATTAGAAAAGTTGTGGGATCTAGAAGATGTTTGAGGAGTTGAGTTGTCTAAGTACATGGTGCACAATGCATAGATTATATCTACAAACACTATGATTGAATTTTTGGGTTCTAATGTCGATAAACTTTCGACATTTTGATCAAAACATCGAATGCAGCGAAAAACATTAAATAGGATATTAAAAACACCAAGCCACCAAGAATAGATGATCCTATCATCTAGTATAAAATGAGAAAACATACTTATAGGGCTTCCTTGAAGGAGTTCTTGAATCTATTTAAGTTTCTAGCCTCTAGCGGTATCCACACGGTCTCCGAATGTTTGGATATCCTCTTTAAAGATCTTCACCAAAAGGGAAAGAGAAGAAAGGAAATTCCCACGAGGCTTGCATGGGCATCTTAAGTTATAGTAGTTTTTCCCCTATTTATAGACATTTGGTATGAGGTTTTTTCATAAAACCCCCCATAATTATGTCTATATCTACCAACATCCATAGACCTTATGTGTGTAACCCTCTAGGTCCATATATCTCACTAGTTTGATAACTCTATAGACCAAATAACACCTTATTGGTCAACCTTAATTAATTATCCAGATCCACGTATAGATTAATTAATCAAGGATCGATTTAACCCAATCGATAGGTTGAGTTGCCAGCCCATTGGCTGCCAAGCTACACCACATACACTAGGAGATATGGCGTATGTAAGAACTCACTTATGGAACCTTCCCGTCATCGATTACCATGTATGTATAATCCTTCATCCACATTAGACTCATGAATGAATTAGGGTATAGTCAACTGTCAAACCCTAATTGGTCACTCAAGTATTACTAATGTATGTACTAATGCGTGTAAAAATCATCGGGAACCCCTTCTTCGATATTTCCATTACCTTGGCCAAGGATTTCATTGCATCTCATTCCTTGAGTCAATATCCTCAAATACCGAGGGTGGATGATCCCATCTTGATCACACAATCATCTTCATGGACTTCATGTCGTATCTAATATATGACATTTTAGATATCCCGTGGCTAAGGGTTCGTAAGTCATAATCAAAACACGATCATCCATCCACAAGATGTCTTTGGTGTCTCAAGTCGAAGGACCGCATACACAACTATGACATAAATAAACCTGATTGACAATTAGGTATAATACCATTCAAGGATTCATACGGATCAATTCAATGAACTCTTTCTCCAAAGAGCACCCACTATCTATCCTAAGTGTCGCCACACCGATGGCTATAGGATCAGTCATACTCAACATATGAGTTGGATTAGATAATATTATTCTTTCCAGATAAGTCGATGTCCTTCTCGAATATCCCACGAAACATATGTTTATAACATATGTTTACAGACTAGTGATCACTATATTATGATCTCATCATAATTCACTTGGTCATTGCACATGCTCATGGACTTCATTACAAACATCACACAAGAATGACTATGAATAAATATCATTTCAATGAACAAAAAAAAGATACATGAAAAGTGTGATTGGCTTATAGGCCGCATAATATCCATAATGTATAGTATTTTTCTATTGATCATTTCCATAGGGGATTGCATACAAGGAACCTAAAGATAGCTTAGGATCTTTAAAGATGGGTGAAAAACTTGTATCAAGAGAGTCATGAGGTGAGCAAATAACTTGCCAATCCAAAAATTAAACTAGAAAATGTAAATATTATTAAATAATAAATTCAACCCTTCCCTCTCAATTACATCATTGTCATATTGGGAACTAATTAACTTAATATGAGTCTAAAAATTTACATACATGATTTATTAATGTTTAATGAAGTATTATAATCATTCAATTGTAAAATTATGGTTAGCATGTATAGAAAAAAAAATTGAGGAAGGTATGTCTTTGAGGCAATAAGTAAAATAGGTCCAAGCCACAGCACATCAAAGATGAAAGAAGGAACTTGAGCACTCCAAAAATTAAGCTTTTCAATTATCCTTTATTTTACACTTATTATTATTAATTTCTTCTTCAAAAATTAAGCATAACATTGATTATTAGTATCTAAAAGATAAGATCCATATTCTAAAAGTTAACTTCCTAAAAGTTAACACATAAAATCAACTTCAAGAAGTCAAAGTTCACTTTAGAAAGTCAAAATCAGCTTGAGAGATTCAAAGTCAACTCAACATGGCATATATCTTTTATCTATTTCGCACTTTATTTTCAGACGTCACATTCACATACATTTTATATTTGAGATAAATTTGATACTTAAATTATCGAATTATTATATCATATGATATCCTTGTGGGTTAGGAAGGATTAGGGTTATCTAGAACCACCCCTCTTATAAACCAATTGAACTCTCCATGAGTTGTACCTATCTGTGAGGGTAAAGCGGGGCTCTTCGTGAAAATTTGACATTGTTTTGAAAATTTAAGCCTCCTATTTAATCCTGAAAATTACACACAGTTCAAAGGTGTGAGAAAATTCTTTTGATCCAGAGATGTTCATGTGAAACTAGTCAGGCAATTGTTGTCTCAATAAAAATAATAAACCACTTAATCATAGGAGATATTCCATTTCATAGTTCTTTTATCTGTAATGGCTGGTGGCTCCTTAGTGTGGAGATGAACCGAGATAAATTTCCCATGAAGAAGTTCATGTCAGGCAGTTCATAGCATCAGACACCTCAAAATTCCAAGAGAAATTAAACTCGAGTTTATCTTTTCTGTCCACAAGAGATAATCAATGAGAAAATCAACCAAGAAATCTTCAATAAACTTGTTTACCTTTGAAATCAAATGTAATTGTAGTGCATGCATTTCTTGTACTTCTTTTACGGTTCCACCTCTAATCTTGCTTCAAGTCCACAAAAAACGGGTTTCTCAGATGTATTGGAATAAACACATATAATAAAAATTTTATACACATTTACTGAAAATCCACAGCTTAAACTCCAAACACGAAGACTGCTCAAACCAATAAGAAAAAATTACCAAAAATTAATCTAAGGAAACATTTGCAACAACCACAGAACCACTCAAAGAAAGGCAAATCAAACAGAACTTTTTTATTTTATTGCCAGGAGGCTATTGGAAAAAAAAAAGAGCAAAAAATTCCAAACAATGGAATAGGATTGAAGTTTGAACAACCATCTTTACAAAGGAGGCTAATGAATATGCCCTATCTCACCCTGGCAGCACTCCTCCACTCCTTCCAATCAATGTCGACATTCTTTTCGGCCCACACAACTGCAGCCCGAGCTGCCTGGGGCCCTCCTGGCAGTCCCCTTTCATTGATCGTATCAGCCATGTCAATGAACGGGATAACCAAAAGTGTCCCAGGACCCCCATACTCTGTGTGCAAGAATTCTTTCAAAATCTGCAAGTGGAAACAGATAAGTATGAGTACAAGCTAAATTAATCATTTCCACGAATGATATCTCGCATTACAACATGGAGAATTTAGGGTAGTATACAACCAACTCTACAACCCTAAACCCTAATCCATAAACCATATCGTGGTAAGAAATGTTTTGCCCCTCTTAGAACACTAAGGTCAAGCATATGAGTGTGTACAAAGGGAAACAAATCAACTAGAATTTTCTAACCCTAGATGACAGTTTCTCAAATATCCATCAAATTACCCATGAGATAAGGCCCTGGTGTCTCCAAGGGCTAACTCTGGGGTTATATATAAATGTTCATGTAATGAGCTGGTCCATCACCATAATGCAACCATGAAAAAATGTGATTATTTTATTCATTGCATGTATTGAAAACTATGAAAGAAAATGCACATTACCGATCAAAGTAACATCAATACTATACGCAAAGTAATAAGAAGCCAGATTTAAAAGAAAATGATGTAATGACCCTCCTATGATCCATTAATTATTAATTAATTAAGAGAAAAAAATGCATATCATGTATTATTGGTGAGAGAGATAAAGAACATACCTCGGAGCAGATTCCCACGATTTCTTCCAAGTGGTTTTCGAACAAATCCTTCTTTGACAGTCTCTCCAGCATGTACTTTTTGAACTTTCCAGTCTCCTGGATTACAGAATAAGGCGCAAACTCAAGAACAGATAATTTAGAGTTCAGAGTGCGAGAGCGATTACAATTTAGAGAAAGAGAGAGAGATTGAGGTTCGACTTTAGGGAGAGAATTGGGTTCAGAGTGAGAGAGGCAGAGAGAGAGAGAGAAAAACAAAGTTGGCTTCAGAGTGAGATATAGATAGAGAGATTTGCGTTGAGAGAGGGATTTGGGTTTAGAAAGAGAAATTTAAGTTTATACAGAGATCTAGGAGTTGACGTTCAAAAGAGAGAGATTCGGGTTTTGACTTTCGAGAGACGAACACAGATTCCGGTTCTGCTTTTGCGAGTGAGAGAGGGAGAGAGAAAGATTTGGGTTTATACAAAGATTTAGGCGTTGACTTTTAAGAGAGGGATTTGCGTTCTGATTTGGGTTTTGACTTTTAGAGAGAGAGCTTTGGGCTTGTACAGAGAGGGAGAGAGAGAGAAACCTACAGCTTCAGCGAATTCGGGGATAGGATCCGGGAAGACGTACTCCGAGGCCTTCGGTAGATGCTTCGCGTCCCGAAAGGAAGAACAGACGGAGCCCAAGCGAGCAGCTGGGACAAAAGTGGAGCGAGAAAAAGTCGGCGGAGAAAAAGGAGAGCTGAGAGAAAGAGTATCCGAGGAATGAAAAATCGCAGAAGCGGATAACGGTGGACGTAGATAGGAAGATGCTCTTCCGGGAACACAATGGAGATTTGCGGTGCAGCAGATGGCGGAGAGGTCGCAGCTCCAACCCATTTCCCTCTCCGCTTTCTCTGTCGAGCAAGCGATATCTGTTGGCAGGAGATTTAGCAGGGTTTTTGGGCTGCTGTTCTTATAAGGGTATTTTGGTCCTCTCTTTCTTTTGGAATAAAAAATTTGAATTTTTCTATTTTTGGTACACTAAAAAGAAATATTGATAGCGAGCAGGGAAAGGAGATCACTGATCTGATCGCCCTAATCAAATCAGATCACCATGACCCATCTAGACAATCTCATCAACAATCATAGAACCTCCGATCATCGATCAAATTAGATCGCATTGATGATTAATGGCCAGCTTGATTGATGATGTGGTCATGATGAAAGCCCATGCAAAATAATTCTCAAAATAGTTATTTCATAAAACAAATTCAGTATGAATCCTCACTATTTGGGAATGGTGATCCCATCAGATTGCCCGGATCATGATCAAAAATTGGTCGATCAATAGATCCAATGGATCAACCGATATGGGTCATGATTGTCTTTGTGATCAGAAAAAAAATCAATCCAATCATGAACCCATATTGGTTGATCCATCGATTCTATCAATCAACCAATTTTTGATCACGAGTGGGGCAATCTGATTGGATCACCATTCCTTGATTGTGAGGATAAATACTGAATTTGTTTTAGAAAATAACTATTTTGAGAATTATTTTGTATGAACTGTCATCTAGAATTTGGAGATAAATCAAACAAGTGCAAGCAAAAGGGGATTTTACTTAATTTAGGTGTCAAGAGGGGGAAAATCTTGTTGAATAAACATATCAGTTTCTCGGTGTACAAAGCTTTTTGATTTGATATTCGTAGATCCTGATCAAGTCTTAACGATCAAGCTAGTTAAAAACTAGGGTTTGAGTGATAAGTCTCTTGCACGAAAGAATTAAGAAATTTGAGGTGGATCTTGATCTAAATTTAGAAAAGCAAGCGAGTGAATAGATTTTATTTGATATTCGTATAGTAGGGGAAAAACTTCTTGATTAAAAAAATTAATTTATATATTTATTTATCAAATGTGAATATAGAATATTCATAAATGGAGTTTTGCTAATCAAGCTAAAATCAAAGAGGATTTTTTTGCTAGGGTTCTTTAAACCTAGTGCAGTCAATGATCTAAAAATTTCAGATGAATCTTATTCGAGTTGAAGTAAGCAAGCAAATTTACTTGACTTTCACCTTTCCGGCTAAATATTCTAATGTCTCAATTTATAAAAGAGAAATATTGAATACATGTGATGTAATCATGATGGTTAAATTTATGGTTAAACACATAAATTAATATGATGGTTAAACATAATAAAATTGATGTAATTATTTTTTAATGAGCAAGATGATGTAAGTTATATTCCATAAGATGTAAGTTATATTCCATAATAAGGATATTTATATTAATGTCAAAAAGTAGAAGTTGTATTCAAAAAAAGTAAAGCAAACATTACACTTTAATCAACATACACTCAAATATTTGGTAATCATCGGTCTATATTCATGATAATTTATTTGAATGTGCACCATAACTTAGCCTTCATAATAATCTACCATCATAAAAAACTATGCATAATCTTGAAATTCTATTTTTAAAATATACCTTTATTATTCATCAAGTAACTTTAAAAGTCCTAGAATTTTCTATCTACTTATCTATGATATGTGAAGTCCTAGAATAAGCATGAAAATTTCTTTTATAAGTTTTCAATCTACTTGAATATGCTACTTTCATGTCATACTCATCTACATGTTTATCGATATTTTTAGGCATTAGAGTCTGAAAAGATGTGAACTCACTCATCTCAATTATTTTAAATCCATGCCTGAATCTACAAATAATCAGTCTTAAATGCTTAGAATTGTGATCTCAACTCTTCACCACATAATCATGCTATAAATAAACTTAAGTAATGAGATAGAGCATCTATTGAGATATCTATTTGTGGATCATTTGATCACATTAGATGTCTCTAAGTATTTTTATAGACATGAAAAATCCAATAGTGCCCTAAAAAAAATAAATAGATGATAACTTTTGATCACGAATTCCTTGGATCATGATGATTTTCTTCCTATCTAGGACTCTAATTCCATCTTTTCGGCTCCTACATCTTTCTTCACAACCCTAAATCACTATATCACCATTCGATAAAGGATTTTTATCGGACTGATAAAGAGTAGAAGTAGGGATCGGCTGGACTATTGGAGTAGAAGTAGGGACCGGCTGAATTGCTAGGGGCTGCATGACCGCTTTCTTTGACCTCTCTTTCCCATTAGGGTTTACTTGTAACTTTTGGATGCTTAAATCATAAATATTTATTTATTTTATGCTGCAAATCAGTGCACACATTGATACAACCTCTCAAACTTTTGGCGTTGTTACATCCAGCCATCAAGTGCTTGAGAGCCTTTCTCCATTTTGCTATTTGAATAAGTGCCTCCACCAATGTCAAAAATGAAAAAAAAATATCATGGGAAGAATAACTTTAATGAGGAAACATACCATGGAATCTCGTGTCCGTTTTCTCCACAAAAATCTTCACATCTTTATTCAAATCTCGTAACCTTTTTCTATGGTTCAACCCTTATATAATCTATGCTTTGTTAGTTGTGATTATGGTGAAATCTTATAAATATTATTACATAACTCTAATTTGCCCAAAAATAATATATCAAAACCCTAAAAATTTAACATGAAAAATGAAAGAATATTTACATTGGCATTGACATATAGAAAATTATCAATCCCCCACTGAGGAAAACATAAAAAAAATGTAAATAATTAGTCATAAAAGGATAGATATTAGAGTCCATTTCACACTCTTATCAATGGTGGCCTTACAAATTGGGGAGACAAGAACTGCTAGATATAAGTAAACGGTGACACATCAATTCAAATCAAATCAATTCAAATCAATTCAAAATCAATCAAAGACATTGAAACGATGACATTCACCCCTTCCCTTCAGTCACATACCAATCGATGGCATTCAAATCAATCTCATGAATATCTGTAAGAATTAGAACATGATATGACCAAAATAATGTGACGTTCTAGACTGATTAATTTACATACATAAATTCACCGGTGGGAATTCAATTTCATAAAAAACATACATATTTTAACTATACAAACAAACAAAAATTCACAGGTTCCTCTGATTTGGTTCCAGCCAGGGAAACCCAAGCATGTCAAACACCTCCCCTTCTGAGTAACAGTGCACTCTAGCGCTTGACTTGAAACCCTGTGGAAAATGATATATCCTTTTATTTCTAGTAATGAATGAAACAAAAACATTATATTAAAAAAAATTCAAAGACTTTTTAAATGGTTAAAAAATATTGAGTTATGAATCAGGAGAAAACTTGATCCATTTTTTCAACAGAGCCTATGTAATCAATCATTTTCCTATGGACATGAGAATGTACAAGTCAAATTTACTAATTGAAAAATACATATTCCCTCAAGATAAGCATTAATTAAATGGTTTGATTAAATTTAGAAATTTCATGTTCACCCTTTTCCCTTCTGATCCTTGAGTTGCAACATATAACCCTGTGTCATCAAGGCGGTATCCCTTGGATTCTGCCAGCAGTCTCAGCCTGAAAAACACTTTCATTATTCATCATTTATTTTTAAATTTTCATGAGGACTTTCCGGAGAAGAAAGGGAATATCTCCAAAAGAAATTCCAATTAGAGACTCCAAAATCAGAACTAAAAATTCTTACTGACCGCCTGTTCAGAACATCATTACCCGTCCATGCAATCAGTCCGAAAGCATAAATATCTCTTGGATAAACCTAAACAGCAGGAAAAATATTAAATTATTATTATTCTAAATGAATAATGATTTATAAATTAACCCAAAGATCATAGAATTGGCTGAGTTTTCATGAAACTATAGCTTCACTAACTTTTAGATCTATTCGATGTCGTCGCTCACTGCCTGGCTCTGTGCAAAAACCAAAGTATGTATCCACACCCGAATCAGTTCCCTGAAATTCTTTTCCAGTGTTACCTCCAATAAAAGTCTACCACCATTGTTTATATCGATTACACAGAACAACTCTAGACTCCATGCAACAGAAATTCCTCCTATTCTTCGGAATCTTATTTTTAACCATCTATTATTGGAGTTCATATTCATGTTGTTTTTCCAATGAAGAGATTGAAAGGATACGTATGACAAGATTGACAAATTTTAACAATTTTGTCGTGAATTTAAAACTATACATACTGACAGTATTAGAAAAAGATAAATGCGAAGAAGAATACAGGAGTCATATTGTCAAACAAATGACACAGATTTCTATCCTTGTATAGATTCTAGATGATATCAATGAACAGAACCCTGGACAAAAAGGCGGGAGATAAACTGATTATTCCTGAAGATTTCTACTTTCAATAGTTTTTGAACGTCAAAGTGCAATATACAAAGATCAATGCCAAACACATCAAGTTTCATACACCATAAGACTTAATACGCTCCAGAAAACTCAATAAATTAAAAAAGGAGGGTTCCGTTTCTTTAAATTTCTAGTTGTTCCAAATTCTCAAGAATGAATAAAGTGAGGAATATGATGTCATCTTATAGTTTCAATATGGAGGAAGGCTTGGAGTTTGGGGAAATCTGGGTGGCAGCACCAGTAAATAGGTAAGTGATTTGCAAGCTGGTCAAACTGGGGGGCTAGTTGGACCTTCACACTATGAATCTTGGGCTTTTGACAAAGTGGGTGGGCGGATATGACTATAAAGGTATTGGAAGCAGAAGATCCCACTAAAGATGTGGATGTTTGGGTGGTTGCTTTGTACAGGAAGGCTGGTGATAATGTTCCCTTCTAAAAGATAATGCTCCAGGAGACTTCAGCAGAGTGTGCAATGTATACAGGGGGTAAGGAAGATTGTTCTCACCTGTTTTTGGAGTGCCCATTCGCTCACACAATATGGGCAAGCCAGAGCACCTCTCAAGTAAATTTCACATCAGCAGAGGTCTTCTGTGGATCTCTCATAGGAGGGGCATACAGGAGGGACACAGAAGAGGGAAGGCTCTTTGCTGTGCTACAGGCAACTACGGCTACACCATAGTAAGGTGATCTTCTAGGGAAGGGAGACATCAGTGGATGGCATAGTTCACAGAGAGGAGGATTTAGTATCATGGTGGTTTAGAAGGGCATAAGGGGGTAAGGGGATGGTAGTAGGGTCATTTTTGTACCTAACAAGGATACACCTTAAAATCTATTGGGGATCACTCATCTCGGGTGATCTACTTTTCACATTTCAAAAAAACAAATAGTTTAAACAATCAAATGGATTATTGGATCTACTCAATGTCTTTTTACATACAATTATGATCTCAAAAAGGATGACCTAATATTTCCAGATGAAGAACATATTTATGTCTATTAGCTGCAACAGATATACTTCATAATTTGACACCATAAAAAAGGTTTGCAAATACATTCTTACGGAACTTGAAACAGAAAATGAACAAAAATATTCCCCAGTGATATTCAATGGCGTCTATAGAAATAGTCCACAAATAACTAATTTTAAAAATTAGAATTCAAGCAAGACTATCTTTATTTGACAAAAATCAGAATGGCTGAAGGACTTTGCAAACATACCTCTTCACTGTGGGTGCTAAAGACTAGATCTTCCCTCAAAAATTTGATATCCTTCAAACACTTCACATATTTCACCAAAAACCCTTTGTGGCTGTGACAGAGTATTCGTTGTAATCATTCTTATAAACAAAATGAGACAAATGAAAACTGTTCCAAGTTTTGAACATGCATTTTTTAAAAGCCAAGACACCGTAATGACACACATCTGTCTACAGAGCTGAAAAGCTTGCTCTAGGTTCTGTGGAAAAGAGAACCGACTTACATTCACTTATTTTCCATTTAATAGATTTATGAGTGCCATTGGACTGGACTCAACAAGTTTCCCTTAATTCAATAACGATTTCACTAATAAATTTGTGTAAGGGTGCATCTAAAATAGAAAAGAAAATTAAGGTACAGATGAAAATTCAAAAGTTATAAATTAAGAAGGAATAATGACAAGCTTGCTCCCGGTTTTCTGGAAAACAGAAAACCAATTTACATTCACTTACTTTCCATCTAATAGATTTACGTGGCATTGGCCAGAACCCAATCAGTCCCCGTAATCCCATAACGATGTGATTAAAAAATTTACTTAAGGGTAAATCTAAAAAATAAAATAAAGATGCAGGTGTAAAAATAAAAAGTTACAATTAAGAAGGAAAAGTTACAAATAAAGGGTACACATCCCACTAGATCTGAAGAGTAGATGTTTTCATCCACAGTACGAACACGAACTTTTCAAACTTAGTGTTTGGGAGGTCTATGGCCAAGATATCATTGAGTTGATCCTCTGAGCAGAAAACCCTGGATTGATAATTCCAGGGGTAAATTTCTCAACGAAGTGTCTACATATCTCAGTATCCTTGGTTTGTTGATGCTGGATTGGGCTTTGAGATATTGCACTTGCAGACATATCATCACAATAAAGCTTTACTCCAAAACAACCCCCCTCGTATATTTGAAACTCATGATGAAATTCATGAGCTAGATTGTTTTGGACGAGATAGGATGTCCCAAAGAAGAGAGGTAAAGGGACATATAGACATTCAAAAAAGAGAGAATAAGAGGGAGATAGGGTAGAAAGTTAGAGAGAGAAAGTCAGTGAGAAGAACACAACCAAACTATCATTAAGGAGAAAGGGAACCCAGGGGCACTGAGGACAGGCGAAGAATATTACAAATCAAATCTGAATTATAACAGTCATTCTCATCTCAGCAGGCCCTTCTAAACTTCTTCCATACAGGTGCTCATTGGGCCAGGATGGCCAATTTGCACTTCTGCCGTTCATAAACATAGCCCTGGATCCTATCAATTCCCCTTCTTCCATAGAGAAGTTCACCTCTTCAAGTATCCCTTTAATCCTCAATGCCTAAAAAACTCCAAGCACCACATATCTAGATCCCGCCTCAATGCTCCATGTGAATAAAGGGCCACCAATGAATGAGAAATAACCTGAGGTTGATTATTGATCTGCAACAAACAGATCCTGCACAATCAGCACACATGGATATATCCGTAGACGAAAAACTACACTCTGCATGTTGATGTATACCTCTCGGATCCTGCATAAGTCTGCCTGTCAATCAAAATGTAAATAAAATATCTGATCTGGTGAGTTTCAACTCTTAGTTTTTCATTCAACCTTAATAAGATTACCTATTTACTTGACAGATTTCTTCATCAGCACCTGATTTTAAGTTTGCATAAATTGGAGTGTTTGCTGGCTTACATGCATTTCCCATTTCCTTAAGCAAATCAATGACATATTTATGCTGAGGAATAAACCCCTTCCTCAACATGTGCAACCTCAATTGCAAGGAAGTATTTCAGTCTTCCCAAATATTTTGTACTAAATTCCTATGAGAGTTTCTCTCCGGTTGAAGTTTCATCCTGAGTATAATCTACAGTGATTATGACAACAGCAGCATATAGAATCAACACCATCAGCCCTAAAAAATTCTTTAGAGTATGGCCACCATCTGCCTGCTTATGCCTTATTCCTTTCACAGACTGGCGAACTTTCTAAACCACACTTGGGGTGATTGTTAGGTACATAGCAGCTAACAGAAGATATTCTTTTAATTAGTGAGAAACTGTTCTCAGGCTTTCATCTCTTCCAGTGCTTTCATTCCTTCATCCATGACATGTTTCGACTCAAGATTGGATAGAGCCTCTTCCACTGCTTTGAGAATTTACAGAGACATCAAATTTACGAGAAATGTCTCCAAATTTCCCTTACCTAACTCAAATACAACATAATTTCTAAGTGAATATTCTCACTTCTTTACACAGCTCCTTGCTCTACAGTTTAATGCAATAGACAAGCACAATTGACATGCATAGACCCCCCCCCTTAACTCTTGTCAATCCACAAGCTTTCTGTCTCGATTCATTTGATTCTTGTACAAATTTGTGACAAATGTCCCCAAATTTCCCTTACCTAACTCAAATACAACATAATTTCGCAGTGAATATTCTCACTTCTTTACGCAGCTCCTTGCTCTACTGCGTAATGCAATAGACAAGCACAATTGTCATGCATAGACCCCCCCTTCACTCTCATCTATCCACAAGCTGTTTGTCTCAATTCATTTGATTCTTGTTCAATATGATTAGGACTTTTGTTTTTCCCCTTCACTCTCTTTGTAATCAGATTCAACCTTGTTAACATCTTCTACAACAGTTTGTTCCCCCTGATGTGTAGGTGCAGATCATCTTTGATACATTCAAAATTCTTTCTTCATTTCATGAGTTTCTAATTCCTTGTATATAAGAACCAGAAAATCATCTCCCCAATCATTCTTCTGATCTATTACTCATACTTGGTCGCAAGGGAGACTTTAAGGAAGCCTCCTTTTCATCAAGTTTCATAACTTTCTTTGAGTTGGTTCATTGCACTTAAATCCCTTTTGTGTTCATCAAGCGTCCTCAAGGTTAATGAAAAGGCTCCAGTTATTACCTATGTTCGAAGGAGTAAACATAAGAAGCCTCAGTAGGAACCATCTCCTGTTTGAGCTGAAACCTTATCAGAAGGCCAATAAATAGCCACAAGAACAACCAAGAAGGCAGGCAAGAGTTTGGTCACCTGAGGAGGAGAGCAAGGGGAAGGAGCTCTCAAAGACCACCTTCCCAACATCCCAGGGGTCAATCCCTGTCGTTTCCTTTCTTGTATTATTGTTCTTGAAATAAAATCTAGACTTCCCTTTCTATAGACTATTGTTCCTCCAGGGTAAGATCTGGGATCGTACCTGTTTAGATCAGGAGATAAGGGTGTCTTTACCCTTTAAATAGGGTTACAAGCCGTTAAGTCCCATTAAGTCCCACAAAATTAATCCAAGAACATTCACAGATTTATGAAAGGGCAATGCAAATAGTAAATTATGTACAGATGTAAAAAGAAAAAGTAACACAAGAATAAAAGAAAAAACGCTACTGCTAAAGAACATCATGAGCATTCTTTACCACTATGAACCATTGTTTTAAAAAATTCTTATGCTATTGTGATGTGATATATATGGTGTCTCTGCCTCTTTGTCAAAATATCCCCTTCTAATAGAAATTAAGCTCACTGTCCATTACTCTCATGATCAAACCCTCTACTGGCAGATTAAAAACCTGCAGAAGCAGAATGGTTAGGCCCCTCTTATCACTTCTAGGAGCTTACACATTGGACAGCCACCCGATACCAGCTAATTGGGCAAAAGAAGTAAATGCCGCTGATGAAAACCTTGAAATTAGGAAGGTGAAGACAATCTGGGGTTGGGGTTGGCTCTTAAATAATTGGCCCCCTTATCTTCCTTGTTTTCCCTGTGCTGTCTCCTTCCTTGAATCTCTCCCTCGTGATTCTTGAGCAACCTAGACCAGACATTGATTTGGTGTAGCTGCTTTGTCCCTTTCACCTTCCACAATGGTGAATAGAATCAGGTATCTTACAAAGATATTTCAAGATACAAATATCACATTATGGCACACTGTTCTATCTGGGCGGTTCTCTGCCTTTTCTGCCAAAAAACCATTGAGTAAGTTCACCCTTAACTTTGCTCACTATTCACCATTGAGTACACCATTCAATTACCCAGGATGTACATTGAAAAGAGGATTAACTATTTGAGTTTTCTGCAAGAAAAATCTTTAATTGTTAACTATTTGAAGCAGTCTCAAAATTCCATTCTAAGATTATTTTTGAGGAAGAGTATTTAGTTAAGAAAGATTTTACTTGACTTTTGCTCAATAGTGGAATAGTAATTTAGGCAAAATTCAGATTAATTTGTTAGAAAATAAGAGAGATGTAAAATTAGACCTTCGACCATCAGGGTGAGTTACTATAACATCCAAGTCGCCACAAAATGCCTTCCCCCGTCTGTAGGAACCTCCGCAAACAATAACCACCTTCAAAATGAAATAACTTCGCATGTTATCAGGTTGGTCACCAGTTTCAGGTGATCTTCCTTCTTCCCAACTAAAAGGAAATAACTTCAATTCATGAGTTTCTGATGACAAAAAATGGCAAATCATTTGATACAATCATTTGATGAAAAAAATCAAAAGCAAATCAACAAATGGCAATGATTAACTGTATTAATCATTAGTAAATGGGAAATGAGATTATTCATGTAGAACATTCACAGCAAGCTTTAGATTAAACTCGAAACAAAAAGGAACGTGCAAGATTAAATGTAACCATTTCTCTTTATTTAATGTAACATAATTATAAAAAGCAAGATGAGGACTGTTGAGACAAGATCCACAATTCTCTCGATTACATAATTCAAAGAAGTATTATCAGTTGGGGCTAGGATTTCCTTCAAGGTCACTAAATTCAAGAGTTATAGCTGGTAGAATCAAACCTAGATGTTGTCTTAAAGGCTTCTAAAGACACTCATCGCGAGCTGCACAAGTTCAGGGAAAACCCCAACAGAAAGTAAGGCAAATATGGCAAGCATTTTTTAGAAATAGAGGGAAGGAGTAAAAATAAGGGATCTCCTCTGTGATAGGGTATTCTGTATTAAGAAAACAGAAGGCCATTTCTACAATTATTACAAATCTAGGGTTATTATTGTAAAATATCCACTAGAATATTACCACTGAATGGATACCAGTGTAAAGATATCAGCTAACGGTAATATCAGATTCCCGATATTACCTGACCACTGTAATGTGCCCAATATGTAGGGATCAACAATAATATCGGCATTTGATTTGATAATGAAGGTAGAAATCTGCCTCAACTCGATCATCTCTGTCCAAGCATATTTTTTCTACTGTAACCACAGGAAGACTCAAAATATGGTACAACTCCTCCAGTTAGAATAAAGGATTAAGGTAGTGACACGTGGGGACATGTAGTAACACATGTCTGCTAAACAAGGCATGTTGTTTAAGGACAGATGGACGCTTTAAATATAGGTTCAAGCTTAAGAGAGAGGGCAATCTGGATCAGGAAGTTATTGGAGCATTTAGCAAAGAAGGAAGCAAGGAATGGAGGCTGTAATTGGCAAGGCTTAGGAGAGAAACATTTAGCCATGTTTAATCACTGATTACTGGTTATTACATCCAGCTAAATTGGACGTCATTCTCATTAGAAAATGAAGTACAAAGATGAACCCAGATAAGAGAAGAAATTGATTACAAATCTGGCTAATCAACTGGAAAAATATGGAGGAGAATTCCCCAGAATGTAAATTGTCCAGATTTTCGCATATAACAGAAACAAGAAGAGAACGATACTTTGTGTCCTTCCAGTGATGCACACACTTTCGATGAATGACCTTACATCTTCTTCTTACAACATACTCATTCTTATAATATCACGTTAGATTCAAACTCCATTGTTTCCCTCATTCCGCCCCTTTTGCACCCAGATAACTGGGAGGTATCATAGCCGGTAATGCCCCTCCACACTATAGGTGGAGGTCTTAAACAGCTGTCAGAGTCCATGACAACCTGCATCTTACATATTGTTCATCCCTTGTATAAATAGAAGGCAGGGTCCCAGATTTGGATAAGAAGATTCAGTTGGCACATTGGAGCTGGCACTGGAGATTCTTCTGACAACATCAGCTTTTGCAATTCAATCGGACGGCACTCGTTCTTTTTCTTATCATACCTATATTTGATTTCATCAAGATTATGTTCTTTGATTGAGCGCACACTCAAGTCCACTGTGAAGCAGAGCCTAACCAGAGACATGGAAAGTAAATAATTAACTTAAACAAATAATATTTGTAAAGGCAGTAGGGATATGTCGAAAATGGGAAATAAACCCATTAACTGAATGAAATTTCCGATAATCAATAATAATTTATTAAATAATCAAATATAAGAGACAATTCACATGTGATCTGATTAAAATAATGACAGAAAACAATTCATAATGTTCTAATGAAAGAATAATAATATGTACCTATCATATAAAGCTAGATCCAATATTAGAATTTGTGGTGTGGGTAAATAGAGATACTATTTAATCCAACTGACTCTGTCTACGTCTTTGATGTACTAATCTTTAAAAGAGAATATAGGCTATCCATGCATCACAAACAGTCCTGTTTTTCTTCCATTCAGAATAGAGAATTTTTATAGGAATGTACTGAATGACAAATTGGACCACCTATAATCCAAATTGCTTACCCCAGGTAAGACATCTTCTCCCACTTTTTGCAAGAGTGTCTCCATTTCCTTGACCTAATTTGAGAAAGGAAGTGGGCTGTTCATCATTACGTAAATAAACAGATCTCAAGAAAAGAAATGACCATTCGATCACAACATATCAACCTTCTCTCGTGGAATCTTCTTCCGTATATCATCAATGTATTGAAGTCCTAATCTCTGAGATTGTGTCAATGAACCATCATTCCTCAGGTCATCAAGAGTGCGATGTCCTTTCTCATAGAGCTTGAGAGCAGTTGCTGGTCCAATTCCCCATATTTCGCCAAATAGTGTGATAGTGCGCACCTGTAAACAAGAAGTAACGAGAAAATAAGAATTGAAAGTACTATGAAAGAAAATTTATTAAACTCAGATCATCAGCACTTTGTCCCATGATACCTATACGCTCTTCTTCTAGAAAATTCAAGAAGCAATTAAATTCATCACTGTATATCGATCCTGACTCCTGAGAACAGAGATACACAGTCGATCAAAGCTGACGGAGATGACTTCCCTTCGAGTTCCAGTTGAATGCAGCCACTTGCTTCCTGACGCACTCCTCCAAGTTTTCAGTCAACACACATCTCTATCCTCCCCCTCTCTCTAAAGTGCACCTCTTATTTACAGATGAGTCAATGCAAGGTAACCACCTCTAACGGTGAATAACGGGCTTGTATCAGATACTCAGACCCATGATATAAGATGTAAAATGGCTCTCAAAATGACTGAAACTGTTGGAGGTTTAAGGCCCTGGAGAGAGCCAAGAATGTGTTAAAGATGAGTTATCAGGCGAGTGAGAGGGAGAGGAGAAGTCGGTGCTTTTAGGGCAAACAAAATGTAAGTTTCTATTGAGTTGATTACATATATATGGGGTTGCTGGGCCTTTTGGAAAGGTCAATCATAATGGCAATAATTATTCGAGATACATACTACCAGAACAACAGGGATATAACTACAATATTAGAAAAGGTAAAGGATGCAATATTAACTTTGTTTACAGATTTGACATGTGCTTTGTTAAAAGAGGTTATTTCTAAGGTTTTGGTACCAATACTTGATCACATATGAAAATTGGACTATGGGTATGATTTGAGACGAGTTTAAAGGATTGTGGTAAGAGACCACCTGCTGAATAGCTGGATTCTGATACAAGCCTTCTAGACTGGATCTGTATCTAGGTTGGTCCAGGAAGAAAAGGGGCTGCCTAGAGTGACTGGACATGAGGGTGAGAAGCTCAATCGGTTCACAACAGCAGGATTGAAAGGCAAGTCTCAACTTTATTTTGGGTCTTTCTTGTAACTCTGTACCTACGTGTCTGCCGATATAAGGCAGAAAGAGTGAAGTTAAATGTCTACCTATGCAGTTACAGTGATTTATTTCAATGCCTCAAGGGCACCGGGCTCCTCCCATCACCCTGCCTTCCTCTCTCTCCTCTGAGATTCTCAAATGTTCACAAGAAAACATGAGAGAGAGAGAGAGATAGTACATGAAGAGGGATAGAAAAGGGTTTCAAGGATGAGGTGAGACAGAGAAAACAATATAGAGAAGCAGGGTAGAGGAAAAGAAGATTGGCAAAGAGCTGCTGCTAGCGGATGAACTAGAGGAGAAAGGTGAGATGGACTAACCCAAGGGGAATGTGATACCTAATTCAAGTCATCAAACACAAGATACTTGACGTGGTGTATAGCCTTCACTGACACTACAGACAATTGGACCATGATGGCCTGACAACCACCCTCTAGCAGGCATTTCAATATACTTAACCCACACACTACAACACACCCTCTAGCAGGCATTACCACATGAACATAACAGATTCGTTCAAATTGATGTCACTTCAATGAAGATACAATTTATTTCTCATTTCTCAAGATTTAAAGCAAGAGACCCTAGGCAATTTGGTCCTGATCATTTGATCCTTCACATCTGATTTTTTAAGACATGTTCAAGAACAAGTTGTTATGCCTAATATTTCATTCCAAAGTCTTTTGATTTTTTTTTCTTAACTAAAAAGAAGACAACGACCTAGAATACCTTTTCATCATGTTCAAAATGTTCCAGCTTAGATAACTTTCCTGTAGTCACAATTTCCTGAATCTGCAAGCAAAATGAATCCTAAGTCATCAGACTCATTAAGGCATGTGATAATCAGTAATTCGAAGACTGCAACATAGTCAGACAAATATCATATGAGCATAAACAAGTACCAAATCTCCAATAAAGTTTCAAATACAATTTCTGTGAGCGACCCATTTAATTTAGCACAGGTGTCCACTAAAATACCCTTGTCCTCAATTTAATGCTGTTAATCATGTCAGGTTTTCTGTACACTGTAATAGCTAAATCTAAACTCATGTAATCTGATACTCGGTCAGAATCATGAAACCTACTGGAATAGGAGCCAATTTCTCCAGGATCCCAAATACAATGTGGTACAGCTCATATCAATTAGGGTTTCGATTTTTCTCATGTCATTTAAGCATTGGAAACATTTGTTTTTATGATTTTTCTGCAAAGTTAAACACACAGCATGTGTCGGGATTCTTCTGGAAAGCTGAATCCTTTTCTAAACTGGTAAGTGACAATTTCTAAGGCTAGAAAGTAAGTTAAGTTTCTATAAGGTACATTAATTGGTTTCTAGAAATTCTCCATTTATCATGTGACCTGAACCTGTAGGGCTTACCAGGGCCAGCATTCTAAGGGATCAGAGCTCTACTCTCCTATGTCAACTAAAAAAGAGAGAAGAGAGAAGGGAAGATTGGGGGCAGGGTGTGTGTGTGTGTGTGAAGGAAGCACCAGAAAGACAAGCACGTAAGAGGGCTATGAATGTACGCGTAGTAAAAACAGACTTGCAATTTTAATCATGGGTTCTGAAGGAGATCATGGGATGGTTTGTGATTGCCTGATGCTCTTATACAATGATGTGATGAGAGTTAAGAAGAAATACCAAAATGGCAGGTTGAGAGTGAGACACATGAGATGATTGTAAGATACAATCATTCTCAAGAACACACGGATGACCACACCCATCTTGGCATTATTGGACATTGATTATCCTTTCGAGGTGGATCTGGATGCAAGAGGACTCATGGTTGTGGTGGTATTGACCGGTTTCCACCTTCTGCTCTCGCGTCACACCAGGGGCTCAATTAAGCGTATGAGTGAGAGCTCATAACCATTGTTTTGGCAGTTAGGAAGTGGAGACACAGTCTCCAGAGTAGCCATTTCATTATTAACCTACATCAACAGAGTTTCAAGTATTCTGTTTGAACAAAGAGAATGCAACCTGACCACAAATGGTGTTTTCCCTGACTAGTCACTACCATTTTGATATTTGATATGCAAAGGACAAGACTAATGCAGCAGTGAACAAGATGTGCACACAAACTCACATTTAGTGGGTATATATCCATAAATTGGTGGAAGAATTAGTGTTGGCTGCACTACTCTTTCGATCACTGCGTAATAGGCTAAGAGAGCTGAATCGTCCTCTCGGCCTCTGTGATCCACATAGACACCTTGTTTCATGCATACCTTGTCCCAGCGGTACTTTCACACCAACAAAAAGCTCAAACAAGATGTAAATAGGATATAAGAGATACATGCACTGTCATGTTTACAACAAGCCAACGGAAAAAAAGTGGAGCTTTCGCCCACAACTGCTACAACCACTGCACACACCTGATGTCATACGAACGCTTGAGGAAAGAATTTGAGGGGCTTCCACTTTCCAATGGCTACAACGCCATTGTGGTGGACTCCCTGTGCTTGTACTCACATTTCCTCTCACTGACACACCCCTTATGCAGCAGTTGATTAAATCTTCATCCACGACATAATTTGCATTCATGAAATAACTATATCCAATACATTAGGCCATGAAATGCTATTCACAAGCATATTTTAATCCCAGCTCTTCAAATCACCTGGCGTCCAGTTGCATTAAACCACAGTCAAGGAAAACTTAGACTTATGGCCAGACTAAGGTCGTCAACAAATGTTTAGCAGTGTAGCACAGATATTTTTCTCAGACTGGTGAAATCTACAGACTCGTTGGTTTCCATGGGGAGAGTTTTGTTATTATTCCAGATATCATGCTTCTACCCAGTTTACGCCATTCCACATGTGTACAATTGCGATCCACTCACCCTGCTATGCTATGCCTGTGGCAATGCAAAATGTGAAGATTCTAAGACACTCCAACAGAAGGACAACATAGTGGAGCTCCTCAAGCACCATGTGCATGAAATGGATAGCAGATAGACATTTTCAGGACATTCAGTTCACAACACAAGATTGGTTCTATATGCACCATAAGCTGTATCACCTCCAATTTCTGGACAATAGCATCAATGAAAGGTTAGTTCCCAATTTCTTCAAACTTATCAGCTTGAGGAATCTATCGAACTGGTCACATATCAGTTAACCTACCACCATCTTTGAAGATCCATCTGACATTTCATGTTTCAGAGCTAAAGAAAACTCATGGTGATATAACCATCACCATCACTCTTGACCTCCTCAATAGGGACATTGAGTGGCATGTAAGTCCTGTCTTAGCACACCACTTGAGCAGCCTAGAAGTGGTGGTGTTTTGGAGATGCTGGCCACCATAAGCTTCCATGTAGGAATCAGCGGCAGACATCAAACAAGGTTCCTGATAATTCCCCTTGAGGACATGATGGCTCTCCAAGATGGTTGTCGTTAGGAATTGGTAGAGTGCCTGACCTCTGTAGCTGTTCAGTGTGGCGGCTGTAACAGAGGGTGTTTGACAGCTTGGAGCAAAATCCGATTGTCCAAGTGACAAAAATATTGTAGTAAGAAAAGAAGGTTCCCAATAAAACAGTAATTTGAATGAATAAAAGGCATCCAGTCTGACAAGACACTGGTTTAACTGCTTACCCAAAATCATACAAGTCTCAAATTCACAGGGCCATAAAAATCTAGCAATAAGACCTAAAAAAAAATGACTATGCTCTATTCTGTGATTCTCCTCAGGACATATAACATGTTTCACAATGAAGGGAGTTTTCTTCAAATAGGAACATAAAAAGAGAATTCACTAACATGCTCAGTCAGTGACTTGCCGATTGCCGGAAGATGTTTAATCTGCTCCACATTCTCAATCGTAAATGGCAGCTTTTCAATGACGGGTATAGCCTTGTAATAGCTGAAGGATCTCCTCTGATCTCCTAATGCTTCAGTAAGAATTATTTAGAACGATCAGAAGCTCCACTTCTACAGAAAAGAAACACAAGAAAACCTTTGCAAGAGTACCATGGTAGATGTTCATAAGCTTTCCAAATATCTCTGTGATTCTTTTATTCAGATCAGGTGGATTGTAAAGCTGCAAAATGCAAAATAAGAAAATGTATTTTCAAAATCAAATGAAATAATTTTTAACCATACATCTCTTGCGCCTGTTGTGACATCAAGCATAGTGTCCTTAGTACCATGATCTCCTTCCTTTCTATCATCCTTCTTAAACTCATGCATCCTTTCTGAGTTTTCCATTGAAATCTCAAGCAAACTACTCTTATCAAGAATTCCTGGAGTAGAAACTTTAGGCCTGTCAGAAACAGTCTCCTCTTCTGGTGGAAACTTTAAAGCATAAGCAGTTTCAGGAATCTTTTCTCCCAATTTCAGAGTGTCCTCCAGCCACCCAAAAGGGAGTATTTTCTGTGGCAAAATTTACCATTTCTAATAAGGAGTACTTCAGATCTCAGATATAATAATACTCATGGAACAAAGGCATTTTTCCTCTATGATAAGTATTGTACAGTTTAGCTGCAAAGAGACAGTCATAAATAAAGGTAAAGATGGATGGGAAACATTCGCTTGCAATACATCATCAAGTGGCCTCCTTGGTTCCGTCCTTTTGCCCCTCCATCCATCCACCATCCAAACATCCATTTACAAAAAATTTGCAATCTTTGAAATGTTCATTTTCTACTCTAAATCATACAATCATATGCAAAGCAACGAGACCATATTTCTCAAACAACTGACAAAAGAAAAGTAACAAGGACCTAACTGGGGTAAATAGGGTCATTCTGTTAAAGGGGTATAAAGACCCCAACATGCAGGGTTTCCAGACTTAATCATTGATCTTTTATTATTCTCTCTTTCTTGGCACTCTATTTCTGTTATCTGTCTCCCTCTGCATGCTCTGATACATCCCGAGTATGATCATATCAGATAGGTGTAGGTCAGTTGATTTTCTACATCATTATCTTTTCAAATGTTGAAATTTCGAAAAAAATACACAGAAAGGCAAGGGATCGCACCCCCTTAAAATACTTGAGTTTGTCGATATCCAATCCCTGAAGAATGTGTTGCATGCTCATCCCAAAAATATGAGTAACAGACATTCTGAATTTATCCTCAATAACAGCTCCCTTCTGAATCAGCTTCTGCTTCCAGATCTACAATACCAATCAGTTCAGAAAGATGAGAAAAATAGTTACAGATAGGATGTTGTCTGACAAAAAGATGGAAACATAAATAACGTGCAGTCAGGAGTTTGCAAAACAGTTTCACACAGATATTTCAAAAACACCTAAAATGTCCCAAGAACAAATTATTACGGCTAACAGGCTTGCAACTGTCACAACATATTATCGAATGAATCACTACAGTCAGCTCGAAGGATCATCTGAACTAGCAACCGTGATACATCATGAAAGCAGTCATCGGAGCTCGCCTTCTATAATCAAATTGAATAGCTCAACCAAGAAGAAGAAGAAGCAGATGATGATGATGATGACGCTGATAATGTTGATGGTGATGACGGTGGTGGTGGTAGTGATGTCTATGATATTGATGTCGACGTTGATGTAAATGTTGATGATGATGTTGATGTTGATAATGGTGATGGCGGCGATGATGACGATGATTATGGTGATGTTGATGATGGTGATAGTGATGATGAATGTCTAGGAAGATGAATTGGATAATAATTCTGATGATGATAATGAATGTCTATGAAGAAAAATATGATGATATTAATGATGATGATGATGATCATGAATGTCGATGAAGAAAAAGATGATGATGATGATGATGATGTGGTGGTGGTGGTGGTGGCGGTGATGATGATGATGATGATGGTGTTGATGATGATGATAAGTGTCTTGCAAGAAAAACGAAGACGATGAGGACGACGATGACGGAGGAATGTCGAGGAAGAAGAAGAAGAAAAAAATTATAAACTGATAAAAATAATAACTTGATTAAGTAAACGGGAATGAAGAGCAGCGAAAAGTAAGATCACTTGAAATCTCCGAGGCTGGACACCAGTTTCGAGCAGGAAGACTACCATTCCGCGGAACATCCCTTCAGGATCAACCTGAGCGTGAGAAGTCTCTTCCGACCGGGCCCTTTTGGGAGGCACCATTTTCTACCATCGACGTAAGTAAAATTGCCGCCTCAGTTTCCTTTTAGTGTAGTGCTGTACTTCCTCTTCCGCTCTGTTCTACCTGAGCGGGGTTTGTTTCTGTAGGACAGGTGTCGGAATTACAAGACTTTGTTGGTATAAGAAGAGAGAGAGATAGGGAGAGAGAGAGAGAGAGAGAGAGAGAGAGAGAGAGTAACATTTGAAATATTGGTCTAGAATGAGAGCTCTCATTTGATGAGAACTAGGAATGAAGTAAAGAAAGAAAGATGGATGGATGCATGGATGAATGGATGAAGAGATGCGTGGGTAAATATATATATTTGGAAAGATAGATAGATATATTGCTAGATAAATAGAGATAGGTGAAGAGATAATTTGATGGACACGCGGAGATAGACAGACAAATAGATAGTTAGATAGCTATATAGTTAGATGGATAGAGAGGCTGATGGATAGATAAATAGACAGATGGATGGAGAATATATAGATAGATTAACATGATGATAAAGAGATAGACAGATGGATAGATAAATAGTTCAATAGATAGATAGATGGATAGATAGAAAAACAAATAGTGAGATTGACAAGTAGAGATAGATAGATGGATGGATAGATAGAAAAACAAATAGTGAGATTAACAAGTAGAGATAGATAGATGGATGGATATATAGGTAGATAAATAAACAAATATAATGTTATACAAATAAATAAATAGATAGATAGATAGATAGATAGATAGATAGATAGATAGATAGATAGATAGATAGATAGATAGATAGATAGATAGATAGATAGATAGATAGATAGATAGATAGATAGATAGATAGATAGATAGATAGATAGATAGATAGATAGATAGATAGATAGATAGATAGACAGATGACATAAACTAGACAAAATGCTAAGAGATCCTTTGAGGAATTACAAAATACTCGGTGGCAATTTTCTTTGAGAAAGTGATGAATACAAGACAAAACATTTATTCGGCGCTTAAGGGGATAAACCTAAGATATATTGCATAATCATCCACGAAGAAAAATGTAATAAAATAAATCAAGAATAGATCTGGTTCAAGAGTGATGCGGATCTAATAAAGCAATTATTTTAAGGATTTGAATTAAGAACCTTAGTGGGCAATCAGATAACTTCAAGGGGGTGAATTGATTTCAGAACATATTTTTTATGTTTTTTTAATTATTTTATGAATAGTTGCTCAATTTCCTCATATCCCTCTTACACCACATTTTTTTCTTCTTAACAAGGTAGCCCAAACTAGGTCTCATAGAGTCATTCTCTCTTCATTGATTTTACCAATAAATATTACTAATAGATGGGAGCTCAATATGTTGATGATTTCTATATGAAATGTACATCAAATTTTTTTCGCAAAAAGGTAAGTTGTGCTTTGTGTCTTTTTGACCCCCTATTACTCTAGTATTTGAAATTTGATGCCATTAGAGAATTATCAAATAAAAAAATTAGATTCATCAAAAAATGTAGAAGTACCTTTAACATCTTTTTTCATCATGTAGATTCACATGCATATTTATGTTTCTAAATATAATGGCATGGATAATTTGATGATAATTATGAAGCCATAAATGCATCAATATACAAATAAATATAGTTCAATTTATAAAATAAACTCATAATATATATATATGCCTATCTCCATTCATATGGATGGTCATATTCTTACCTCCCATGAACACCTACATGCCCATCACTTACCTCAAGGTTTACCTACTCGAGCTTTTTTATTTTTAGAAGTCAACTACTCATTGAAGCCACAAGTTGTCTATGGGACTCTAGGTTAGCTTGTAATCCATTTAGTTTTGAGGACAAGATCATCAATTAAGAGTATGATAATTCATGAAATGGTTGATTATAGGTTGACCTTCGTGGCCTTGGGATAAAAAGTTTCCTAAAACATATACAATTTCATAAAACATATATGGTGGATCCACTAGGAACATAAGATTGGAATCAACAAATATTTTTTGAATGATTAAGAAGAGAAGAGTTGGGAAAGTAGTAGATGAAAAGATCAGAAAGAAGATATCATATAAAAAATGAGTACCATATTTAATAAGTGGCTTTTCGACAGATATGTTGCTTCAGAGTAAAAATTAGAAAACCAATTATAATTTCATTTTTGTTTTAACTAATATTTCCCTAACTATATTTTTTTAATTTAATAAAAAAATTAATTAATAAACATTATAGGTGAGAATTCTTGGAGCATCTAGAAATGAGAGTCATTTGTCTTGATCCATTAGTCGCATCAATAAGTGATGATCGATTGCTTCAGCCAGGGGGTCCCTCATAACCTTCTAGAACAAAAAAATGTCTCAATTTAACACTAATTATACTATTAACCAAGAAGTCATCATTACATTGTCATTTCACATTGCTAGCCCCATTACTAAGTCAAGGATGATTACTATGAGGGAAATGAAGTTGAATTTATAGAATTCTTCTTCAGACTCCTACTCTTGGAGTCCTTTGTGAAAAAATTCTTTTTTTAGAAACATCCCTCTCGTATTGGAGGGTTGCAATTATTTTGGATTCCTTGTCATGAGGATCTAATTGTGAATTTTCTCCATCAATTTTCTTCTTATCATTGAAATGTATTAGATCAAAGGAAAAACTGTTGCTTACTGTTGTATGTGAATCAATAGACATGCTCTCCATTCACTACTCTAGATCCTTGAATTAAGCATTTATTTTTTTGTTCTTGGCCTTGAAAAATGAAAATATTCAATGATCTTTCGTGCTCAAGTGTCAATTTTTTTTATTAAGATCCCTAGTTTATGTTGATTTTCAATGATCGCAATCTTGCCATTGTGTTGATGATGGTTTTTCCATTGGATCATTTTTTTAGTTGGATCATTTGGTTCCAATGTTTCCATGTAATGATTTTCTTTAATTGATATATATCCAACCCTTTTCACTATTTGTTCACAAATTTTGTTGTTCTTTTTATCCTCACATCATCATTCCACCTCCACTTTATTTTATTCAAAGTTTCTTATTTCATGTGGCACAGGTGTCCCTAATCCCACACTAAAATAAATTAAAATAATTAAAAAAAATCTTAGGTTTAGGAGCATTTTGAGATATGAAATCATAGTCTGGTCTAAGGGTGCCTTCCTACAAACTAGTCTATAAACACTTAAATAAATAGTCCCACATTGAAAATTTTAATATCTAAGTAGGAAATAAAGTTTGAATAGTCTTGTGATGTCGAATTCCAATGGTATTGAGCTCCATAACAGAATAAAATGGAGCAACAATATTCATGGAAGGGTTTGATGAAGTTAAAGGATTCTAAGATAGCCAAATCAATGGTGTCATAGGAAGGGAAACAAAACCCAAGTGGTTAGAGCTACACAACTAGTTGGTAAACAAAATGAACCAAGCTTATAGATTTCATCATCATCCCCCAAATCAAAATCTTGAAAGGAAACATGGGAATAATGGTAAAGGAAATAAAGGAGGTCAATAGTGGAAACACTAATATATAAAAATATCAATCGTAAGTCTGGGTACACATAATATTCTTGTATGTGATATAGTGATATAGTGGGATTGATAATGTCTTTTTTCGTGATAGAAAAATCATGACCATCTGAAATAGCAATGTCTCAGGATTGTAAAGATAAGATGTATCAGAGAAGAGGGTAGAAGTATGTGGCATATGAGAGGATGCCTTGTAGTTCATACTCCACAAAGGTAGGATGAGGGGATCAATAGAGTAGTAGCGCATCAATCGTTATTCTCTTCACTAAATTCCCAAAAACAAGTTGCTCAAGAAAAACATGGTTAATCCAAGGTTGTTTGACCTTGAAGAAATTTAAACATGATTAATGCACTGAGTTGTCATTAAATGCATACAAATGAGTATTTTAGTCAAATGAAATTATGAATGCAATATTTTCATTGAAGCATGGCAATGAGCACCATATTAAAAAAATTATTTATTATAATTGATAATGTGTCATTAATATATTCATTTTTATCATTATAAATAAATTTTAACGCATAATATAATGCAGGTTATCATGATTTTTAGTACTAATTAGGTAATATAATTAATTAGTTTATCATGATATAATGGATTTCTTGTCACTCATATACTCAACTTGCATCTATTTAGTGCTAATTAGGTAAAAAATTAAATATGTATTATCATTCATCATTCTTTTCAATGTCTTAAACCCTAAGACTAACCCTATTTGGTGCTTTCAAATTCAAGTGGTTGAATTCTCACATGTTCTACAAGTTATATATATGCGAAGACACAGGCACACAAGTACGAAAGAATAGATATGAATGAAAATATGAGGGAAGAGGAAACAACTCTCCACCAAATTTGAACAGTAATTCAACCTTATTTTTATGAAAGAAGTGGTAAATGAGGTTTAAATTTGGTAGAGGTATGATCCTAAGGTTTAAATTTCATCGACAATTATTTGGGAAGTAAAAGTTAGGTCAACCTCCTTATTTTTAAGGAGGTTAGACCAAACTTAATTTTTATTAAATGACCCCTTAATTTATTTTCATGATTTTAGAAATTTATCAATGAAAATATAGAGAATTAAATTCGTTATCAATTGGAGAAAATTTTTCAGAAAAAGGAGTTGTATTTTGTGAGATATTGAATTTCTAAGTTAAAGGATTTTTCTGATTTTTTAGGGATTTTCTGATTCTTAAAGGATTTTTTTCCGATTCTTAGAGTATTTTTACAAAAAACCCTTCTGATTTTTGAAGTAAAATTTTGTAGAAAAACCCCTCTACACCTATACAGGGTGACACACCTTTTTGTGCAATAAGAGTGTGCCACATGGCGAGTTCTGATGCACGATCTCAATCAATAGCTAGGATTTCTCTAAATTAAAATCATGATATCTCATTATATAGATGGAGTTTTGAGTTAGAATTTTATGGCTAAATTCTCTTTTAACCCTCTATCCATCCATGGATCAAAGAATCGAGCTGAAAAAATGATTTTAATAATTGGACTCTTTGACCCCTCTTTAACTTCAAATCCTAAGAACCCACCGACAAAAGCCTTAATTTTTCTCTCTCCTCACATTTTTTTGGCTCTCTTTTATCAAGAAACAAGAAGGAAAGGGAAAGGAGGTCAAGGCCCAAGGAGGAGCATTTTATTATGCTCAATCTTGTTATGGACAAGGGAGCAAGCAAAGATCATTACCGGAGCGAATCAAGCATCACCCTACCTAGGACGGGCACCCTAATGGGGTTTGTGCAAAGACTTGGATTGAATTTGGCTTGTGAAAATATCCATATATAGTAGACATGTGTTTAATTTTTATTTTTATTTATTTTTTCTCTTATTTTAGTAGCTTTGACATCATCTAGGAGTGCATCTCTCACTCTCACTATCACTGCACATCGATCCATTTTTACTATCATCTATCCTTCTAATTTTGCCATCATACCATCTCTATTTCATCTCTTTTAATCTCATTCTCTTATCTATTTTATAATTTCTATCTTAATTCTAAGAGGAACTCAAAATTATCACTCATACTCAGCTCCACACGCTCCATTCTCACCTGTGCATATTCTCTTGCCTTCATCTTCCTTTTGAAAGCCTAACCTCATTACTTTAGCTTCCTATGGATTCGACCCTTGCTGACGCTATGATAATTAAGGAATTCTATTTTATTGCATGAAATCGACACACAACAGTGAAGAAAAACACACGTGATAGAGATCATCAACAATTAGTTAAATAATGATGGAAAAGATCATAAAAAGACACATTATCTGTGTTTTGCATGCAAGAGAGAGTTTAGATTGGGAGAGGCTCATGTTATTGGATTTTTTTTGTTATATATGCTCCAAGGTACAACTGATGCTACGTCCAATCCACTCATTGGATCATTCTTTTGATTAAAATTACACCCAATAGATTTCCTTATGTGAGGATCAACAATATGAATTTGCATCACATGTCTCCCTCTAGTTTTCAAATCTTGAATCAAGATTTCCTACCACTCACTAATGAACACGTGTAATGGCTAAGTGAAGTGATAAGGTGGATCTCAAGCATCAATTAGAGGTTTCTAATTCATCCCTCCCTCATTCACCTATCATAATGTCATGAGTACCTATACAAGAATTAACCTTAAATGCCTCCCAAACGTTTGTGTTGTCCACATTTGCATCATGTGGGACAACTAGATCAAATCGTTTCTCCAAAAAAACATTGAAACCCAAATATGCAGTGTGATTATGCTCCCATAGTTGAATATACTCCCCAAGTTGTAGAGACATTTAAAGATCCTCCACCTTGAGAGAAACTACGAGTTGAAGGGCATCGGAGGTGACCAAGCTCACGTCATTGACAACCTAGGCAGAACTGATTGAGGAGCTTTGACACCACACCATGCCTTGGCATCTCATTTTCTTAACAAGAACTTCATAGAGCATTGTTGACAATGTCAAATTCTTGGATTTGTGGACATAGTTCAAACTTAACCCTTTTAAGCACAGAGGTCATCAAGCATTGGAAACACAAATGTATGAGGGCATGAGGCAAAACATTAAGTGCTCCTTGGTGTATGTAGAGTCTTTTTTGCTTATTGTAGACGCATGGACTGCCAAGAAAGATATTGATTCCTAGGGGTCACCACCCATTAGGTTGCCATGAAGTGGTAGCACTATGAGCAAGTTCTCAGCATCTAGGAGCTTGATGGAAGGCACAGTGGTGACCCCATGGTTGAGATCATCATGTAGATTCTTGAGGATTTCACCTTCATAGAGAAGGGATACTTTGTGGATTGCTTAAATTTTCTACTACAATGCTAAATTTTACATAATCATTTTTCTTAATTTCTTGAAAGTATGTGACATCATGATTGAAAGCACCTTTAGAAACAAGAGGATGTTATCATTGATAGCGAGGATGATAAAACCTATGAACCCACAATTCACTACGAGGAAACATGCGTTTTATGCCGCCCATATATGAAATCAAGTGGTCAAAGCAGCAATGAATGGCTTCGCCATTACTTTTTCACACCTCTCAAGGTGCAGGAAGGCAACATGTCCAAGACTCCCAAAAACTACAACATCGTAAAAGATGAAGAAATGGCCATGGGGATTGGAGAGATTGTATTGGAGGATGTTGATTCCTCCCAACTTTGCTTTATGAGCCTCGAAGATGCATTGTCCAAAGTTAGGACTCTAGTTCATACCATTTGGAGCTCTGATAAATGACAAAACGAGTATGTTAGGCTCTGTGATTAACACCTCGACAACAGCAAGATGCTGATATTGGATTGCCCAACCTACTGGAACAACCCCTAGAGGACGCTTGTTGGCAAGAACCAAGATCTGATCAGCAAGCTCTCCATCACTTGCACAATTGCGGGTCGATGGACATCCTCAACATTATAAGAGACTACACGACCACATCAATGTCTCTCCTCATGCATGAAGCATTTGCAAGTAGAGGGACCGATCGTTGATAGAAGATACATGCATTGCAATGAAGACCAAGATGGATTGATATGCGGAGGTGCTACTCGCCAACATGGCCATCAATGCAGCGATGTCATCCTTGAAGATGTAGACAATCTGCCACAAGTAAGTCGTCATATCATTAATTTCATTATCTACTTTATAAAATCACATCCTTGATCTAGATTTTTTCAATGTTACCATCTGATCAATACTTTTCATGACTTCACCATGCACGACATGAAGAAGTGTTGAGGGGCTTGTGATGCTTGACGTTCTTCCCACGCGAGGAACCACCAAACATCTGACAAGGAATGGGGGATGGACCATTGAGAAATGAGGAATGGGGGATGACGAGAAATTAACAGTTAATTTATTTCTTAATACTTTTCAATTTATTTCTTGATAGGGTTTCTTCAATTTTTTAAATGGAGCTCTATCATTTTTTTTTAAAAATGCCTAGTTATTTAGCTAAACATTTTTTTCTAAAAACTAACTGATTAAATGGCTAATCAGAGGTCAACTAAAGGTTTCCAAAATTATAAGGTTTTTCATATTTTTAAAATCTTATTACAATTGATTCAAGATCAAATTTTAGAAAAAATTCAAACAATTTCACCGTTGAATTGTTTTGTGGAGGTTAATGAAAGATTATTTCCTCAAATTATAAGGGTAAACTTTGTAATCTTATTAGTATTCATTGAAGATGAAGTTATAGAAAATGTTCAAATAACTAATAGACTAAATAGTTGATCGAGGCTAATTAAGAATTATTTCCCAAACTATAGGGATTTTTCTCCTCAAGACAATTAATTGAGGATGAAATTTTCACAATCAAACAATTTCATTATTAAATGGTTTGATTTGAGGTTAATTAAAGATTGTTTTCTTAAATTATAAGGTTTTTTAACTTCTCAATCTTAGTAGGATTTCAATTAGGATACTTTTTTTTAGAAAATCTTCGCACAATGGTTAATCAGCCTTCAATTAAAGATTATAGGATTTTTAAATCATAGGATTTTTAAAAAACTTTTCCAGGTTTTTGGGATTTTTATAACTTTTAATTCATTTTTGTTGGAATTTTCGACGATTTCCAACAGTCTCCATAAAAGTTTTACAATATCCAATGTATCCATCAACAAGATCATCTGACATTCGACATCTTCTGTCATCCATCTACATCATTCAGGCTACTATTGAGATCCAATGTCCGTCTGATATCCAGCATCCAGGGACATCATCCACCACCCGGATGAGGTCTGGATATCCAATGGTCAAACCCTAGTTTCTTGACTGCCCTAATTCATCAAGAATGTTTGTGTCACAGCTTCATTCCTCTATCTCAGCTTACTTACTCTGTAGCAAGCGAAACGTGTTCGTTATCCATGCTCTGACTCAAGGGGCAATTTCAAAGCTCAATAGGCTCATACCTCTTTCTCCCCATGAACCCTATGAAGGACAATCAAGTTAACCCTAATCAGAGCCCTATTTTCTCTTCTCTTCTTCTTCTTCAACGATCCACAAAAAAGGAGTCCCCAAGAGGTCGAGATTCACATCATGAGCAAATTCATAAGATAATTGCTTGATCTGTATCTGCATCACAATATACTCCAGTGTCTGTACTCAAAATTTTCATCAAATTGATCTATAGATAATCTTGATAATCGTTCCTGTGCATTCCAGTTATCAGTGAGATCTTGTCATCATCTTTCTGATCATCATCTTCAAGATCATTGTGATACTTTCGGATCTGCTGATTATAATAATCATCGATATCATTCTGCTCTGAATCATAAAAAATACCATGATCTGCTCTATCATCAGAACTGCATCATTACCTGATCATCATTACGATTAGATCTTCAGCATCACATGATTATCATCAAATCATTTGAGAGTATCTGCACCGTCATAAAAAAAGAGGACCATTATGATTGATTTCAAGGAGGTTTAATTGAATCTACTGATGTACATGACATATATTTTCTTATGATTCTAAGCTTTTCTCAATTACTTTTAGAAGTACAATTTACCCATCATACTGTTCTATTACTTCACCATTCTCAACGTTTCCTCACATGTCAATAAAGAACCTAAAAATACCGGCACAAAGCTAGCATTAAGGAAAGACACGCAGAGAGTCAAGCCCCCCTTGGCTGTTAGTTTTAGGGAGAGACGCTGGATTAATGAGAAAGGGGAGAGAGAGCAGAGATAGTTAGAGAGAGGCAACTTGTCAACAAGCTATGATCTACAAAAATATGAAGTCAATTTCCCATCACAATCTCTTGAAATAAAGTAATTTAGGTCAACTATGTAACTGTTATACTGTATGTGCACAAGGATCAACAATTTTCAACCGATCTCGTTAATGCAGAAAAATCAATGTATTCTTTTTTACCAGTGACAGTATCAAAGTTATATCCAGTCGACTAGAGATATACCCATAAATCAAAGTCAACGCTAGCATTTTTAACAAACTCCGAGGAGAAAATTTACGGCAATTATTGGACTGAAGATCTTGCTTGCAACCTTCTCCTCTCAAATTCAAGCTGTGCAAAAAAATGGAAAAAATATAACCTATTATTACGATCTGGATTAAAATTAATGAAATTCATGAATTTCCATTAAAAGTGAAAATGGAAAATAAAATCTCACCACTTTTTTAACCCTATCATTTGCAGCTGGAGTACCCCCGATGACATTTTCAGGGAGATAAGGGCTGCAGACACGCACTTGATCCATTACTACTATGTCAGTTTTGTCCCAACGAATTGGAAGTCTGGCAAAACAATTAAAGCAAATATTTAAAGATGATTAAATTTGTGAACCAAATTTTGAAGAAAAACGTATCATAAATTTGAGCAATAAATGATAAATATCATTTGAATTATTGGGTTTAACTTTCTTCAGTTAATGGAAGAGAGAGAAGAAAATAAGAAGGGCAATATTTTTCCAGGATATAAAAAATCCAGAATCCAGAAACAAACTTAGTCAAAGATAAGATTACGCCATTAATCATATCATACAATGCTATAGTGAAAAGTAAATACAATTTAGTCTAAGGAATTATACATCCTCACAAATGGTTAAGTACTTAGCTGAAAAATACTATATTTCAGTAAGATGGGCCCAAGCTGTTTGTCCAACATGTCTGCTCAACTGAGGCCAGGGGCAACCTTAACATTTTTTTAGTACCTCCATTGTTTTCTTCAATCTAGACAGTTGAGTTATATGCATGTTAATTTGCCAGTCCAAACTACTCCGTTTGTGGCTACTATTGATAGATGGGAGTGCGTTGGTGGGAGTGTTCTCAGACATTGACAAACAAACAGTACGTCACAGAAACTCTGAGTCCTCATTTCGATATATTCCAATCAAATTCAGAAACCCATGGATTTAAAGATTCCCTTGAACAAAGAAAGAAGCGAAACAATAAAAACCATCTCCAAAGCATGGGAATGAAAGCAATGAAGATGTGGTTTACAGCCCAATTAGTGAGGACAGTGACATTCTGAGCCCTGATGTGTCCCCAAAGTTTCATGGGCTGCATTGGAAGCTTCCCCTACATAAGTGCCCCTGGCCAAATTGGCTGTCTCTGCCTAATTCCCCTTCTTCCTCCACAACGTTTGGTGGTAATTCATGGGAACATTGTGATACGATCCCCCTATGAACCTATATGAGGAGGCGTCACAGTCGAACAAGTGACAACGGCTGCATAAGCAAAATGAATCAGTAGACCCTGCCGAAGTGACAAAATTCTCTGACCAAATAATGGAAACAGGCAGGAAAACAAGAAGAGAGAGACCTATAAGTAAAGAAGAATCAAGAAAGATGGCATCTTTTCAGAAGGTAGATTTTGGGAAACTGGATGAGAGCATGAGCCACTCTCAAAGGAGGCTCCAGGGGGAAGAAGCGTCCTCGCATGACCACAGGTCCTGGTTCATTAATCAGTCTTTGATCTCAACTAAACACAAGATCATCCTGGTACCCATCTTTGATCCTTGCATTGAGGATATTTTGATTCATCTCACATTCTAGAAACTTGAATTTCAGAACATATCATATTGATGCCCATTGCAATAGAATCAAAGCCCTTAACTCATCGGGAATGCATCTCTACCTAGTCAATTGACAGCGATACTTTAAGACTTGTGGATTGACAGATGCTGGAGTGTTGGGTTTATCGCACCTCAATGAATCCCAGAGGATTTTGCCCTGATTAATGCTCAAAAACCCCTGCCCCATGCGATGTTTCTTTTCAGGACCCCTGTCAAGTCCTCATAAGAGGGAGCCCAGCAGCCCAAGCCCACTGAATGGGTGAGGCCAGCCTGGCCTATCAGAACACAGACCACTAGAAGCCATAGAGAGAGAGAGGAAGAGAAATGGAGAAGCGAACAATCAAAAAAACTTGGCAGTTGGAAACAGGGAGAAATCAAATGAGAAATTTACAAATAGACGCAAGATAATATTTTCTGGAGCCCAAATGCTCTTACAACTGTTACCGCATATTACAACTGTCAACTGCCCTTACTCCAAAAAATTTCATGCATGGAGCGATGATGTTTTTTATTGTTGACAAGGGAAAGATCATTGCCACAAATATTATTGGTGTTAAGATACACCAAATTCAGGGCATTTGCCTGATCCTACAGCCCTGATTTAAAATACACCTTCAAACTTAAAATGAAGTTTTTTGCAGTTGAACGGGAAGAGAGATCATTTCATCTAGATTTGATCTGAAAAAATGGCATGTAAACCTCGCAACTGGTTTCATAGCTGCCAATTCCAGAACAGACTGATCAGCATCGATCCCTCGACAGATCAGTTGTGCATGAGATAACCATCGATCAACCATTAGATCCAATGATTGCGATGATCAACTGATCATGAAATTCGGCCTCGGCCCCTTAACCCTACTAAGGTGAATCAATTCAAATCAGAAGAGCCAAAAAGAGAAGACATGCAACAATATGGGGTTCTTGTTCTTGCAGGAAACCCTAAAACCCAAGTAAACTGAAAAGCAAGCGGCTGTTGCCTTTGAATTAATAAAGGAGGAAGAAAACCGCAAGACAAGATTATTACTCACGTTTTACACAAGGCATCAAAAATACTTTGACCTTCTCCAGTTACCCCAACCCCAATTCTCTCTGCGTCGATCTCCGCCTGACTAAAAATCCGAAGACCAACACATTCAAACCAAATAAATTCATAAAAATCAATCCAATCATTTAAAAAAAAAACTTCACCGGATCGCGGCATCCTCCCGAGCTTGAATCGAAGCGAGATCCAGATAACACTTGGAGAGATCGAGAGGATCCTCGGCTCTTCCAATCAGGGTAAACTCTTTGATGTAATTAGCTTTGAGGAGACGGATGGTGCGGCGATTAGAGGACGTGGAAGATTCTTCTTGAATGACGAGGAGGTTGGAAGGGCGATCGAAGGTGATGACGTGTCCCTCGAAATCCTCTCCGAGAGTTGTTTTGATGGCGAGGATGCAGCCCACGGCTAGATCGTCTATAGGGATGTTGATTCCGTCTTCCATTTTAGGGATGCGGAGGTAGAAGACTTGATCACTCCAATGGCGGGAGAAGAAGACAAGAGGAGACTTGATCTCTCTCTCTCGGTCTTCTCCACTCTCCAGTTGTGAATGAGAGGCCGAAGTTCGATAAAGGAAAATGGACTGTTATGGAGAGGACGAACCCGAGATGATCGTGGAAAGGAATGCAAAGAGTTACGGCGGCTCTCTCATATCACTCACTTCTCTCTTCGTCTATGTGAAAGTCCAAGTTCAACCTTGGATAATATAATGGAATTGACTTATGGAGTCTCTCTCTCTCTCTATCCTCTCTCACTCTATGTGAAAGCCCAGGGTCAACTTTGGATAATATAATGGAATTTACTTATGGAGTCTCTCTCTCTCTCTCTCTGAAAGCCCAAGTTCAACTTTGGATAATATAATGGGATTGACTTATGGAGGCTCTCTCTCTATCCTCTCTCACTCTATGTGAAAGCCCAAGGTCAACTTTGGATAGTATAATGGAATTGACTTATGGAGTCTCTCTCTCTATATATCCTCTCTCTCTCTCTATCCTCTCTCACTCTATGTGAAACCCAAGGTCAACTTTGGATAATATAATGGAATTGACTTATGGAGGCTCTCTCTCTCTATCCTCTCTCACTTGTGAAAGCCCAAGGTACACTTTGGATAAAATAATGGAATTGACTTATGGAGGCTCTCTCTCTATATGATAAGCCCCAAATCCAACTTTGAATAATATGATGGAATTACAATGGCACTCGCTCTCTCTCTCCCTCTTCCTCTCTTCATCTCTACGACAAGCTCAAGTCCAAGTTTTCATTATGGAAGGTTGTGTTTTGATAGGTGATCTGTGTTATTGATAGTATCCATGCTATGTGCTTTAGGCTAATGACAGGTCATTATCGATGCTGATTAAAAGAATTCTTGGACTCTTTGCCGCTAATCGACTCCCAACCTATCCCTTTTCCAATCCTCATGCTTTTTCTCATCTCCCTGGCTCCCCCCGCCCTAATCATTGGTGTCTAGCTGAGCAATTTCGAAAATATAGTGTCATTTTTACTGACGATGATAATCATCGTAGTTCTTTTTTGTGCACTAAATTGCAAGTTTCCTATCAACCATGTAATATTAAGTTTTCAAATTGTTCCCATGAACTAATTGTGAAACCTAAGAGTGTGAATTAGGCCCTTCTTAATCATTGTGGTGGAAAAGACATAGTTATTCCTCTCTATATCCTCACTTTTTCTAGCGAATTCAAGTATGACTCTCTTGATGTCTTTGATTTGTTTTCTGATAATCGAATTTCATTTCTCTAATAAAAGAATTGTTAATTTTAGTCAAAGAAACTCTTTACCAGGCAAGGATATTTCAACTTCAAAAAAAAGATTTGTTTCATCCCAACCATCTTAAATAGATTTTGGATTTTTAAACATTCCTAATGACATGTAGGTTGAAAGTGTTAAGGGTTCTCCATTTTGATTAAGGAAGTTTTCAAAGACTATTTTTGTATAATAAGTGGCCTTCAAGTCAATTATAATATGCATATTTTGTTCATTTTATCACCAAAGTTTTATTCATGAATATACATGTGTGATATAGGCATTTTAAAATACATAAATCATGATGAGATGCAAATTATATGTCCATCAAATCTAGTTTCTTATTGATGTCATTGGTTTCTTGTAATAACTCCCTTCTTTGTATCATCCCAATGGTGTTCTAAGTTTTTTTTACTTGTCTACTTTTGAAGGCATGAAGGATGACATCAGTTTTGATATCATTTGATAAAAAAATGTATGTAAGGGCTTAGTCACAAAGGATTCATCATTTTTTCAATAAAATCATAAAGCAAACTTCTAGATGATAATAACTTTTTCTTAATTTTTGGTCCTAAACAATAATGCTCCTTACTTGCTAATTTTTCGTTCCTTGAAATCACTGTGCAAATTAACAAAGTAATTTCATGCGGTCAACAAAACCACATGTCCACGCGTCAAAATAATTTCCAAACTCACTATTGTGGAGATTTAATCATGAATTGAATTTCATAATGGTGAGTAAGGGTTAAATCCATGAAAAATTAGGGAAATTTTTTAGATGTCTTCAAAATTTTGATCAAATTGTATGATGAATTAAGGTCAAAAATTAGGGAAATTAGTATTTTTAGAAAGAGAACTCAAAGATGAATCCATGGAATCATAAAATCACATGACTTAGACTTGTATCTGTAGAGAAATCAAAGAGTGGAGTAAGGAGGTAGAAATTGATCACAAACAGAAAGAATTTGATAAATTTCATAAAGCTAACCTAATCTACAAACTGAAATTAAAATATAATGTTATTGGATGAGAGATTCAGAAGAAAACACGTAATCTAACCTTAATTGTGCTCAAAATGATACAATTAATTGTCGAATCAAGGCTTTTCATTCCACATTTCAAAAAATGGATCTTAAGAGTTCAAGTGGCAAATTATTTATATTTCCTTGATAAAATCTTGATTTCAAACATCATTGCCCACATCAGCGTGCACTTAAATAATATAATTTTATAATAATTTAAATCAATAAAAAGTCTGAAAAATTCATTTAAAGTGAAGAAAAATTTAGAAAAATCTCCCAAAAATTAGAAAATTCATAACTTATAAAATAAAATTACTTTTTAATCCAATTTGTGTATTTAATTATAAATTGAATTATCTATCATTTCAAAAATTCAAATTTAATAAATAACTAGAGAATAATTTTTTATCTCAAAAATACACTCATTTTCTTTAGAAAATAAAACTAGAAAAATAAATAAGTGTATATAAAAATATTTATCTTATTATTTGTAATTAAAACTTAATTAAAATCTCAAATAAATATGGAAAGAATCTGCTATAAAATATAATCTTTAATTATGCATGATTATCCCTAAAATAATGCATTTTGTAAATTATAACTCTAAATTACATTGAATGATAGATATGCACTCAAAGTATGATAACATGCATAAGAATGGAATTTTTTATGCCTTATCATGTAATTACAATTATAAGTTGCATGTTATCATAAATAAATATTTTCTTAGTATTTAAATCTTACTTTATATAAGACAACAACACCAAATTCTCTATCATCATCAAATTTTTGTGTTTATGTTTTATTTCATCACTTAATTTATCTAGGTATAGAATGTTTACCTTTTGTTTCATTTGATGAAATTGATGAAGAAATCAATGTGATCATAATGAGTGATGAAAGGTATACAATGTTTATATGTTGTTGCATTTCTGAAATTGATAGATTTGCCCATTCAACCACCAATATTTTCAAGACTAAATCCTATCATTTTGTCAATATAGTTGAGAGAGCTCTAGAAAAAAATCATTATCATTCTTGGTTAAGCTAGGGAAACAAGGGAACAAAAGAAAAGCCACAAAAGGCAGTAACCCACACCAAGAATGTCAACCTCAAAAAAAAAATGAAACCTTACCAAGGGATCACATCATGAATAGGCTCAGATTCATTGCGAATAATGATAGAGAACGTTGTCTTCAGTTAACCATAGTACATGTGAGATCTATGAGGTGCTTGTTGACTTCTAGCTATAACATATTTATATGCCTAATTGATTTCTCTTCATACAGGCCTAAATGGTTCTAATCATTATTCAATTTTGAGTTTTGTGACTTAATGAGGCTTGGCATTGCCTTAATAAGATAGAAATGAACCACAAATTAAAGACTATATCATGAGATAATACTGAAAATATTCTTTAAAGAAGATATGCATTGAAAAAATGTAGGTTTGGCTTGAAAGAAATTCAGAAATGTCAATCAAAAGATGGAATGAGTTCAATAAATTTGATTATGAATTATGATTGATATATCATGAGAATGTTCCTTGCAAGTGTCAAGATAAGGTCCGATTAATCTTGCTCAATAATATTAAGAGTACTCTTGGTCAATAATCTTGGTCAGTAACATGAGATTTCAAGGGAAAATGTGATTCTAGTTGTTAAATATATATTTTATAATCTTGGTCACTAAAATGTGATTGCAGTTGTTAAAATATATTTTATATGTGCTCTCCTAATATGCCTTTGATTTAATCTTTTGTTGAGGTGAAAAGGATACTAAAAACCATTGTTTTCTTATTAAACTATCCAAAAAAACAATGAAAAGATGGAATATTGTGTGCATTTTTATGGTAACTAGAGAAATAAAGAGAGATATAAAAGAAGAGGGGAAAGAAGGAAATAAAGAGAAATTTTTTGGAAACACAAAATTGAAAATCAATTGAGGTCACCCAACTCTCCAATACAATTAGTAGATATATGGTAACTACACGGTTGTCAATATAGCCCCCCTTCCCGCTCTACATGCCCATTGACACCATCTTTAAATAAAACCTCCATATCGTGTTCTACTCCATCTACTTACACCGGCCTTAACTTGAATGCAACCTCATTATGGTGTAGCCAAATTTACCATTACCTTGCAAGGATCCTTCCCCACTCTGTCTCCCTCCTAATTAATCCATCCAAGAGAGCACCCCAAGAAACCTCATCAAAGGTGATGTCCACCCATGAGATATTCTGCCTCCTCTTGACCCTCTGGGCCAAAGGGCACTCAAAGAAAAGGGTGAGAGAATAGTCTTCCTATCCCTCTTGTAAATAACACAATCTATTGAGTCTTTCAAGAACATTCTATTTTTGAAAACACGCTTTATCAATCTGCGCCTTAAGGGCAGTCTAGCAAGCCAAATTTGTGTGGTCATTAAAAACACATGCCACTACTTAAAACAAGTCCAAACTTACTTTTCATTATGATTAATTAAATAGAATTAGTGAGAAATAGTCTAATCCACAGAGCACTAGACTTAACTTTTGAGAGGCTTTTGACTTCAATCAAAGTGACTATAGATGTAGATAGAATTTTAAGGAAAAATATAGATTTAGATAGAGAACTCAAATTTTTTTCCAAAAATTCTATAATCGCACAAATCAAAGTTGAATCAAATGATGTATTTCCCTAAAAAATACTCACCACCATACCAAAATTTATTTTTATTTTTTCCCTAAAAGTCACAATTTTATGGGAAAAACGTCATAAAAAATAATTAGAGCCATATTTACCTTGTATACACGAAAACTTTTCTCTACCTAGACATATATTTTGATAAAGTCAAGGTGATTTGAATTTAGCAACTGAGTCCATAGAAATTTTTCTTGAATATGTATTTATCTTTATATTGTATTTATGAAAACTGATATCCAATCATTTTTGTGGATCAAATGAATCTAATTTTTCTAATTGGATGCAATTCTTGAGTTTTATGCTTAACTCATGATTTTCACCTTCAAACCATGGAACTTATTAATTTCTATACTATTCAAGACAATAATAATTAGCATTTTATTGGTCAGATTTTTTATCATACATTCAGTTTTGATTTCTAAGAATCACTCAATTTGTGCAAAAAAAAGAGCATTAAAGAGTCTATATGATGCCATTGAATTTCATGCTTTTTGGGAGGCAAATCAAATCCTTGTGTTTTGATTTCGTCATGTCTTGTTTTATGTTGTGTTTTGTGCGTTCTTGTGTTCATCTCTTACCATGTTTTATGTTATATTTGTGTTTTCTTTGATTATTATTGCTAAGATTAATGGAGCATCAAAAGAAAGGAAAAAGAATGTTTTGAGGATGAATGTCACGTCCAAGAAAATGGCTGCAACAAATTATCATTGATCAATGAGTTCTTGTGAACCCACTTTCTCAACAATTTTTTTATATCGTGCTTACATGACATGAATCATTATTGTCATCATGTAATAGTGCATGCTTATATTATTGAGGAAAATAAAATTCTTAATTTGGGGGTGAGGGTTTCATCAAATTTCAAAAATTGAAAAATTTATGAGATATGCTTTAAGTGTGAAGAAAATTTTCAAATCAAATCATATTTTTTAAAATCAAATAAAATCATATTAAAATGAAATAAAAGTTTCAAAAAGTTTAATTATTTTTCAAACCAAGTTGCATCAATTTTTCTTCATAGATTAATCATTGGTATCATTATTTTAAACATGAGAATTAATAAAATCATATTTTTAAGTCACACGAAGCTTTAAAATTGATCATTCACCCAACCATTGCGAGTTCTCTCCTAGGAGATCCTAGAGGTGAAGATGTAGAAGTTAGGCTCTCGTAGTGGATTGATTTGAATTTCATAAGGATACAATGATGAGATATGAGGTCGATAAGTTTCTGAAATTTTTTTATCAAAACATCAAATGTAGCGGAATTCATTAAATTGGATATTCAAAACATTAAGGCACCAAGAACAGATGATCCTATTGATAACATGCTATATTTACATCATAAAACATGATTTTTCATGCATATTAAAGCATAAATGATTTCATTTACATGCATGTTATCATATTTCTATGTATTTTTCTATTATTCTCTTAAAAAGTCATTATAATCTCAAAATAGTTTAAATTAGGGTTAATTTTTATAAATTAGAGTTTCATAATTTGATAACCCATATTTTCTTGAGATTATAACTGTTTTTAAAGATAAAATAATGAGAGAAACAACTTTTATAAACATTCATTTTATTTTCTAAAGATTAAAATCTTAATAAATGAATGTATTTTTGAAATAATAATTTTAACTCTTATTATTGAATTAATTTGACCTTTTAGAATAATAGATAATTAAATTTTGGATCAAATGAAAGAAATTTGGATTAATTTGGAGTTATATATTAAAAGTTATGAATTTTCTATTTTTAGGAATTTTTTCTGGATTTTTAAAACAGTTTTTTCTTATTTTATTTTCGATTTATAATAATAAAAATAAATAAAAAATTAAAAAAAAAGGGGGCGCGGGGCCGGCGTGGATGCGACGTGGCATGCAAGGCCACGTGGCAGCGCCACGTGGACCCTCGCAGCGCGCCTACGTGGCGCGAATATATTTTATATTATTATATTATACTTATATATAAAAGAGGTCTTTGTCCTCCCCTATATGGGGAGGGTCATACCCATATAAACGGTCGGGTATTATATACCCGACAGTTTCTTTAATAAAGTCCGTGTGGGACTAATTTTATAACTTACTTACCTTGCAGGCGACGTGGCGCGACGACAGGCGTTGGATCTCGCGACCGATCGATCGACGGACGTCGATCGCGTGTACCAGCGGACCACCGGATCACGATCAAGCCACGTGCTTCAATTTGAAGCGTTATAACGGCTGAGATCAATCGGCGCGGATCGAATCTCAGCCGTTGGATCGCGATCGAAGGGGCGAAATCAAAGGCGTTTTATAACGTCTCTCTGACGATCAGATCTGAACCGTCCATCACGATCGGACGGCTACGATATTTTTGAAACGGTCCACGATGGACCGTTTCATCGTAACCGTCGATCAAAACGATCGGACGGTTACGAATTTTCGCCCTATAAAACTAAGTGTTCTTCTTCGTTCTTAGACATTCGAGTTGGAAATCAAGCCTTTTGATCTATTTAGACACCTCCCCACTTGAATCTTTTGATCTCCTCGCGTTCCCACCTCATTTCCGCACCACCGGAGCCTTGGAAATCAAGAATTGGTTGAGTAAATCGAGAGAAATCGTAGCTTGAACATCCTCTTCGCGTTCTTCGTTTTCGTGGTGATTAATCGATTTAATTACCTCATTTCTATCATTTCATGAAATTTTAAGTTATAATCTCAAAATGCGTTAATTTAGGGTTAATTATGATAAATTAAAGATTCAAGATTTTATAACCTATATTTACTTGGGATTATAAGTGGTTTTTAAAGTTAAATAATAAGAGAAATCATTTTTATGAACATTTATTTAATTTTCTAAAGTTAAAATCTTAAAGAAATGAATGTATTTTTGAAATAAGAATTAAATCTCTTGTTATTTAAATAATTTGACTTTTTAGAATGATAGATAATTAAATTTCAGATCAAATGAAAGAATTTTGGATTATTTTGGAGTTGTATTTTGAAAGTTATGATTTTTAAAAATTTTAGGGATTTTTTCAGGATTTTTCTGATTTTATTTTCGATTTAAATCGTTTAAAATAAATAAATAAATAAATAAGTAAAAAGGGGGTTTATTTTTGCGCGGGTCCCACATGGGTGCGACGTGGCACGCAAGGCCACGTGGCAGAGCCACGCGGGCCCACGCGAGCGCCTGCGTGGCGCGGAGGTGACACGTGGGGAATATTTATATTTATCTTATATAGTATTTATAATATATATAGGTCTTCCGATTATCGCAAGACAAATTATTAAACCCACTTATTCGTCCCCCCTTATATGCCCAACAATTTCATTTTATTTTTACCGTGTGGGACTATGTTCCACATGTTTTGTTTTAATTGTAGGCTACATGGATCAACGCTAGGCGTCAGATCAAGGGTGCGATGAAGATCGCGCGTGGATCGCATGGATGCGCGAACCACCGATCATTGATTGCGCACGTGTCTTTAAAGCGGAGTTATAACGGCCATGATTTAACACGCGGAAACGCATCAAGATCGTGAGATCGCGATCCAACGGGCGCAGTTTGATGTGTTTTATAACGCATATCGCGAGGATTCATCTGGAGCGTCCATTCGCGATCCGAAGGCCGAGCTTTAACCATAACGGTTCATCTTGATGCGTTTAATCTGGACCGTTGATGAGGATTAAACGCATCAATCGGACGGTTATGCCCAATTCGCTTATAAAATAAGGCGTTCTTTGATCTTTGTAAGACATTCTCGAAGGATTTCGCTTAATCGATCTATTTATACACATCTATCCTTGAATCTCTCACTTCTAATCTCTTATAGACTCAATTCCGCGTCCACGGAGTGATTAAAAGTGAGATTTTGTCGATCGATCAAGGAGAATTTGTCTCTTGAACACTAATGCTCACGTTCGAATTCGCAGAATGTATAGCCGTTGATCCAGCGATCAATTGGATCAATTCGATTGTTGTCTCGGGTTAAAAATCATGTTTTCCCTCTAATCTATCGTCATATATCATCAATTTTTAATTTAGGATAGCAATTTAGTTTAATTTTTTTTTTAATTTCAGTTTATGTTCTTCCGATTTTCAGAAATTTCATCTCACTTCGCTCTCTGATTTCTCTACGATTACTAATCCAAATCGAGTGATTTTTGATTATGTGGATACATCTTTGAGTTATCCTTCTAAATCTACCATTTTCCCTAATTTATGACCTCAATTCATCATCCAATTTGATCAATTTCTAAAAGATCTCTCAAAAATACCATAATTTCATGTGGATTTGACCCTTATTTACCATTCTGCCCTTCAATTCGATACATTTTCATCAAATTGGTAAGTTCGGAAACATTTTTGACACGAGACCATATGAAATCAACGACCTCGCGGTCCCGTCTCGTCACTAGCCTCTAGCGGTATCCACACTGTCTTCGAATGGTTTGATCTCCTCTTCAAAGCTCTTCACCAAGAGAGAATGAGAAGAAAGGAGAGAATTTTCACAAGGCGTGCATCGGCACCTCTAGTTGTGGTCGTTCTCCCCCTATTTATAGACATTTGGTATGAGGTTTTTTTCATAAAAACCCTCATAATTATATCTATATCCACCAACATCCATAGACCTTGTGTGTGTAACCCTCTAGGTCACTATATCTCACTAGTTAATAACTCTATAAACCAAATAACATCTTATTGGTCAACCTTAATTAATTATCCACATCCACATATAAATTAATTAATCAAGAATCAATTTAACCCAATCGATAAGTTAAGTTGCTCGGCCGTTGGGTGCCAAGCTGCACCACGTACACTAAGAGATATGGAGTATGTAAGAACTCACTTATGGAACCTTCTCGGCATCGATCACTTATAGAACCTTCCCGTCATCACTCATGTATAATCCTTCATCCACATTAGACTTATGAATGACTTAGGGTATGGTCAACTGTCAAACCCTAATAGGTCACTCAAGTTAGTAATGATGCGTGTAGAAATCATCGAGAACTCCTTCGATATTTATACTACCTTGGCCAAGGATTTCATCGCATCTCATTCCTTGAGTCAATCTCCTCAAATACCGAGGGTGGATGATCCCATCTTGATCACACAATCATCTTCGCGAACTTCATGCCATATCCAATATATGATATTTTAGATATCACATGACTAGGGATTCATAAGTCATAATCAAAACACGATCATATATCCACAAGATTTCTTTAGCATCTCAAGTCAAAGGACCACATACACAACCATGACATGAATCAACCTGATTGATAGTTTAGGTATAATACCATTCATGGATTCATAAAGATCAATTTACTAAACTCTTTCTCCAAAGAGCACCCACTATCTATCCTTAGTGTCTCCACACCGATGGCTATAGGATCAGCCATACTCATCATATGGGTTGGATTAGATAATGTTATTCTTTCCGGATAATTTTATGTCCTTCTCGAATATCCCACGAATACGAATGTTTAGAACATATGTGTAAAGACTAGTGGTCACTATATTCTTATCTCATCATAATTCACTTAGTAATTGCACATGCTCATGGACTTCATTGCAAACATTACACAAGAATGACAATGAATAATTTCATTTCAATGAACATAAACAAGATACATGAAAGTGTGAGTGGCTTATAGACCACATAATATCCATCATAAAAACCATGGGATCTAGATAAAATACATGACTATTATTAAATGGTTACCCTCTTTTAGGTAGGTATATAATTGGTGTTGGGATGTGAGGCTCAACAGGCCCTCAAAATTTTAACTAAAACATCAAACACTATGGAAGGCATTGAAAGGAGCATTATAAAGGATGAGGAACTAAAATCCAATGATCATATCATCTATTATTTACCAAAATCTATATTTATAAGGTTCATAAATTTGTTGAAGTGTTCAACCCCTAGTGGCATCTACATGATCATTAAATGATTGGATCTCCTCTTCAAAACTCTTTACTAAGAGATAACAAGAAGAAAGGGAGAGTTTTCAACAAGGTTTACGTGGGTACTTTTAGGTTTGTTTATTCTCCACTTATTTATATATACTTGGTATATGAACATTTCATAAAAACCCTCAAAATTATGTCTATATCCCCATATATCCATAGGCCTTATGAGTATGGATCTTTATGTTCATATATCTCTCCAGTTAATAGCTCAATAGATCCACTAACACTTATTGGTTAACCTTATTAATAAAGTATATCAATATATCGATTAAGTCGTCAAGTATCGATCCAACTCAAATGACTATCTGGGTTGCCACCTCATTAAGTGCCAAAATAAATCACATACCTAAGAGATATAAAGTATATAACAACTCTCTTATAAAATACTATTGTTATTGGTTGTCATCTACTCATAACTGTTAATCTACAACATTGTGATGAATGAGTTATGGTATGGTCAACTATCAAACCCTAATCAATATCATGAATATATTTTTCTTATAATTTGAATTATCTTGGCCAAAGATCTAATCACGCATCATTCCTTGAGTTAATGTATTCTTATACAAAGGATGAATGATTCTTCTATCGTGACCACACAACAACCTTTGAAGACTTTGTGTCATATCAAATCAAATCACATTTAGAGATATGGAGTATATAAGAACTCTTTGTATGAAACCTTAACCTAACTCATTCATCACGTATAATCCTTTCGGTTGCACGAGACTCATGAATTACTAAGGGTATGGTCAACTAGTAAACCTCAATTGGTTGCTCAAGTTAGTACTGGTGCTTGGAGGAAATTGACGAAATGAATGCGTATGGTCGTTGAATACACACAATGTCTTGTCAAATTAAAGTCCAAACTTACTAATTTAACTATTAATTCACGAATATAAGGGTATGATGGTAAATAAGGGTCGAATCCACAAATAATTAGGGAATTTTGAGAGATATCTTTGAAATTCGATCAAATCAGACAATGAATTGAGATTAGAAATTGGGCAATTTATGATATTAATAAAGATAACTCAATTTAAAATCCACGGAATTAAAAATCGAGTGATTTAGATTAGAATTCGCGGAGTAATCGAAGTTTGAAAATGAGAGAAAATTCGATCGTAAAATTTGATTAAAAACCGAAATTCAAACTAAATTAAACTTAATCTATGATTCAAAATGTAAAATTAATGCTAAATGATGAAAGATTAAGATAAAAACACGCAATCTAACCCAAATTCGCACTGGAAATGATCCAATTAATTTCCGAATGCATGGCTATTCATTCTGTGATTTTCAAAGACGAAGATGGCATTCAAGATGTGATTTCTCCTGACTCCCTCGATCAATTTTCAATTTCAAGCACTCCTCGGACGCAGAAACATGTCAAGAAGAGAAATAAATCGAGTGACGCTTGAATTGTGGTGTCTAGACAGTTTGATTAATCTCGAAAATTCAAGAGTGAGTTTCTGTTTGCGAAGAACAGTGAATTTATAGAAGAATTGGGCGTAACCCGTCAGATTAACGATCTGATCGCAATCAATGGTTGAGATGACACGTCGTTTGATCGAAACGGTGCGATTAAGTCACGTCCGTTCGATTGGCGATGGAGGGTTGAAGTGCATTCACGTCACGCGAAGAAGAGGCGCTTTGATTTGATCCATACGTTGGATCTTAATCGAACGATCGCAATCGATCGGAGGTCCATCGGGTGCATCGAATCTCGACCGTTATAACTCCGGAGATGGACGGCTGCGATTAAGCTCTATTTAATTGAATCGGTGTCTCACGAGATGTCGTCATGTACCCCTCGAGTAAGTGACATCCGACGCGTGTGATTAAATCACGCGATCGGACGTTTTAACTAACGCCACGTCACCTGAAAATAAAAAAACAAAAGAGGATTAGTCCCACATGAAATAAATTAAAGCTTTTATTCAGGTTTATAATATACTACAAACGTAACGGTTAGCGAATTCCGATTACGGGATGCTTATACTATATAACAATATATATACATAAATATTGCGTGTACGTGTCACGCATACACATGTGTGTCATGCACACATCACGCATACACACACACGTGTACACACACGCCCGCGCGTCCGCGCTTCGCCACGTGGCAGCGCTCCGCCACGCTAGTGTGCGGTAAATTCAAACCCTTTTTTAATTCTTTTTAATTAATTTAAAACGCAAAAAAATATGGTTAAATAAATTCATTCCAAAAATTTCCTAAAAATTGTAAAAATCATAACTTTCAAAATACAACTTCAAATTAATTCAAATTTGTTTTGTTGGATCAAAAATTGAATAATATATGATTATAAAATAGTAAGAGAATGAATTTTAATTAAAAAAATACTTTCATGTATTTTCTAAAAATAACTTTATAAAAATACATGAATGTTAATAAGCATCATTTCTCTTATCATTTAATCATGAAACATACTTATGATCTCAAATATAATTAGGATTAAAAATCATAATATTTAATTACATATAATTATCCATAAAATGATGTATTTTTATATCATAACATGAAATTATGTGGAATGATAGAAATATACTTAAAATATGATAACATGCATACAATTAGAACAATTAATGCTTTTATTTGCATTAATAATCATGTAAATTTATGTATAAAATGCATGTTATCAGAAATCATTAGGAAATCTTTCTCTAATATTTTAACTATCTTAGCCAAGAATTTTATCGTGTCTCATTCCTTGAGTTAACATCCTCAAATACCGAGGGTTGACGATCCCATCTTGACCACACAATCATCTTGGAAGACTTCATGCATTATCCAATATATGATGTTTTAGAGATCTCGTGGCTAGGGATTGATAAGTATAATCAAAACATGATCATTCATCCACAAGATTTCTTTGGTCTCTCGAGTCAAAAGACCACATACACAACTATGACATGAATCAATCTGATCGATAATTAGGTATAATACCATTTAAAGATTCAGATAGATCAATTTAGTGAACTCTTTCTCTAAAGAACACCAACTATCTATCCTTAGTGTGACCACACTGATGGCTACAGGACAAGCCATACTCATCATATAAGTTAGATCATACAGTGTTTTTTTTTTGGATAATTCAATGTCCTTTTTTAATATCTCACAAATAGGAATGTTTAGAACACACGTTTAAAGACTAGTGATCATTGTGTTATGAGCTGATCATAATTCACTTAGACATTACATGTGCTCATGAACTTTATTACAAACATCACATAGAAATGATAATAAATAAATAAATTTCAATGTACATAAATGAGATACACGAAAAGTGTGATTGGCTTCAAGGCCACAGAATATTCATCAGATTTCACACTTCATGACATACCCAACAACATCTTAGCATGATGCAGAAGTGTCAATGTGTCATGTGAGTGGTTCCGTCAAGTGGTTTCCATTTGGCTACCTGGTGTGCTGCCACATGGCTACTTCACCATGTTAGTAAATGATAACATGAAAATTAGTGCATGAATATCCTGTGTTTTATGTCTTTATTTCTATGACTTTTATTGTAAATTGATGTTATCTAATAGCATGCTAATTATACATGATAATACATGATTATTTATGCATATTAAGGCATAAAATATTTCATTCCTATGAATTTTATCATATTTATGAGTGTTTATCTATCATTCTATTAAAAATATTATAATATAAAAATAAATTAAATTAGGGTTAATTATGATGAATTAAAGATAAATAATTTTGATAACCCATATTTACTTGAGATTATAAGTAGTTTTTAAAGTTAAATAATAAGAGAAATCATTTTTATATACATTCATTTAATTTTCTAAAGTTAAATCTTAAAGAAATAAATGTATTTTTAAAATAGAAATTAAATCTATTGTTATCTATTAAATTTGATTTTTTTTTTTAGAATGATAGATAATTTAATTTATGATCAAATGAAAGAAATTTGAAGTAATTTGGAGTTATGTTTTGAAAGTTATGAATTTTCTAATTTTTAGGGACTTTTTGGATATTTTCTAATTTTTTCTGAATTTTTAAAGATTTTCTGGAATTAAAAATCAATTTTTCTAATTTAAAATATATTTTTGATTTATTAGTAGCGCGCAGGTGACGTGGCGCAAGTTGGAGCGTCCGATCAATCACGATCTATGATCAAGAGCGGGATGCGACGTGGCGCATTGTGGGACGCTCAATCACGCGATTAAATCGCGATCGTTGATCTTCACTTAAAGGCGCGGGGTACGTGGTGTGATCTGATTTGTTGGGAATCATTTTAATCTCATTTGTTGATCAAGAGGAGTTATAACGATTGAGACTAATACGACGAAAAACGCATTTGAGCATCCGATCGCGATCCAACGGCGGACGTTACATGCATTTTTATAACGCACGTGACGTCATTTCTGCATCCACGGAGTGTTTGAGAGTGAGATTTCAACAATCGATGAGAAAGAAATCGACGCTTGAACTCCACGATCACGTTTCTCTGAAATTTTGATGAATAGCCTTGATTTCGGCGATCAATTGGATCAATTTCGAGCGTAATTGCGGGTTAGGGATCGTGTTTTATCTTAACCTATTTCCGTACGGCTTTAGATTTCATTTTAGAATCGTAATTTGAGTTAATTTTGTTCTTAATTTAGGTTTTCACGATTTTTATTTTTCGGAAATTTCACCTCTATTCATTAGATGATTTCTCCGCGAAAATCAAATCCACATTTAGTGATTTTTGATTCCGTGGATTCGTCTTTGAGTCATCTTTTTTAAAATATCAAATTGCTAATTTCTATCACCATTTCATCATCCGATTTGAACAAATTCGAAGAGATCATAAAAAATTTCCCTATTTCCTTGTTGATTCGAGCCTTATTTATCATTATACCCCTAAATTTGTGATTTAATCTTTAAATTGGTAATTATGATTGGATTTAGGCCACATAATATCTATCAATCTCCTACTAAAAATAATCAATCACCCTTGTCTATCAACTGCTTGGTTCTACGAGGAAGCTCAAAAACTTCTTGGCTAAGGGTTTTGTTTGTAGATCAAATCATTGTCGACTGGTAGAACTCTTTCTATCACTAGGTCTCATTTGGCGATGATCTCCATAATCAATTGAAATGTGATTTAAATTTTTATGGGGCCTTGGATCTTTTGCTTGTGCCATTGAAATATTGTCGTTGCACAATAAGATAATAGGATTTAAGATCGTAGGGATGACACCAAGGTTATGATGAACTTATTCAACTAGACTACTTCCTTGGCAACGTCACTCATGGTCATATACTCATGGTCACTCATGGCAATCTTACTCGGGGTCGAGTCTAAAGTAGTGGTTTGCTTAGAACTCTTCGAAGACACTACTTCACCATTCAAAGTGAATAGGAATCAAAGTGTAGATTTACTAAAATTTGAGTCCAACTTAAAACTTGAGTTAATATAATCTTGAAGCTTTAGCTAGTCTCCTCCGTAGACTAGAAATAAATCCTTAGCCCTTGTCAAGTACTTAAGGATACATTTAATCATTTCCTAGTGTTTCTCACCTGAGTCAAGTTAAAATCTATTCAAAGTATTGAGAGCAAATGCTACATCTGGTCTTATACATAACATAGCGTATGATAAACCAATTTTAGGGTTTAATTATCTAATTTAGGTAAATCAAACTTAGAAAATAATATTTTGAATATTTTCACCTTAATCACAACTAACCAAGTATAGAGTGACAAAGAGGTCAAACCACAAAGAGATTGGGTGCTAGATCAAAATAAATGGATCCGATTGATGAAAAGATGAGAAGTGTGCAATGAGTGGAAGCCATGTGAGATGATCCAGAACACTCAAAACTCCCATTAAAGATCAAAATATTTTAGATCACAGATGATGATAGAGTTTTTACAGTGTTTGATGATGAAGAAGGTTGAAGATCAAAAAGGACTGAAACCCTTATCTATGCATGATCAAAATATTAACCTAGTGATGCTCTTGGTTGGATTGCTTGTTCGAGCGCCCCAACATTTTGCGTGGACTTAGCCTTTTGTATCCATCACAAGGAATGACAAAGACAAGGAAAAATTGTACTACAAGTGATGTTTTGATCACAAATGATGATTTGTCGCAAAATTTGATCAAACAAATTTTTTAGAATTTAAAATTTTATTTTAAAAATCATTTTGACTCCCAAAATATTCCAAGAAAAGATTAAAAAATCCATAAAAATCATTACTTATGTCTAGAAAGAATATTTAGTCATTTTCACACATGATAACATGCATGTGTACATATTTTCAAGTGCATAAATGTATTTTAATGGGAAAATAAATGTAAACTTTATTTCATGATATAAGAAAAATTATTTTCTTAATGAATCAATGTCATATAGTGCTCATAAAATGTTATCAAATCATGAAACTTTAAGAAATATCCTTGTAACATAAGTATTGTGAAATTAATTCTTGATAATGACGAATCGAGACCGTATAGTCGTTGAAAACACACAAATCATTTAGAAACAAACAAATAATTGATATTTTATAATTTGTAAAAGGGATTGGTGACGTGACGGTCCGATACAAATAATGAAAGAGTTTAGAGGTTACTTCCAGGAACCATCTCGGAGCTTTCTAAACATATTCACGATAAATGCCAAGAAATTTTTCAATGCAGTCTATCCTACAGAGACAGATTATTAATTAATCCAAAACTGTGAGAACCGCGCAATTTTCCCCGTCCAAGTTGGATATTTCCCGTCATTGTCAACGCGTGATCTAATAATGGCTGATAGTTACGTACGGAAAAAGCCATTGACCTTCGTAGATGAGACAGAAAAATACCAATTCTCTCTCTACTAGAGAGTTGATGGAGTCGGGAAGAATTGACAGCCGACCTTCGCAGCTCGGCTGTCAATTCTGTATTTGAACAAGCTCACGTACTTTATTTAAAGAAGCTCTGTTCTTCTCTCCACCATCGTCAAGAAACCCGAAAAGAGTTAAGCTAAGAGAGATGGCCAGAGCATTGTTAATGGCCGGTGATGGCAGCCCAGCATACGTGGTCACTGGGTCTCTCTTTCTATTCTGCATGGTCGTGGTTTCTCTCTCTATCATTCCCACAATCCTCTTTGCATGCAGTCGTCGTTCCGGCGGCAAGAAGAAGAAGAAGCGTCGCGAGGAATATGATGTGAGCGTAGATGGTGACTGTGGCTGCTGCGGTGGAGGCGACGGTGGCGGTGGTGGCGGCTGCTGCGGGGGAGGCGGCGGTGGCGGCTGTGGCGGCGGCGGTGGCGGTGGATGCTGAGGCGACTCTATCATTAATTCTTTGCTCTCTCTCCTCTCTCCATCTACCTATCTATCTCTCTCCCTCCACTATATTCGTCACTTCACGCTCGCAACTTTCTCGTTTCCTCTTCTTTCTCTTCTCTCTATTCTCCCCCTCTCCTAATTCTTCTCTTTTTTCTCTTCCGCAAGTTGCGTCTCTGTCCTTTCCTCTCGTTTCCTCCTATCTGTTCTCTCTCTTTTCCTCACTCTGAAATCTCTTCCCCGAATATTTCTCACTTCTCTCTCCTTTCTATATTTCTTTCGGCCTCTCTTGTTACATGCTCCCTCTCCATTCTTTTATTCATCAGAATTCTAGTTTTTACTCTCAATGTGAATAAGAAAACATTCTTTAAGGAAATAAATTTTTCTTTATCCATTTCTGCTTCTAAATGATTATATTTTCAATTTTTCTTCAAAACAAATGTCGTCCATGTACTTGTAAATGATCTGGCCATGAATTCTAGGGAAATGTACATTATTGAAGATGTGTAACAAGTCAAATCATGTCTAGGAAGGAACTAATCAAATCCTTATTCTCAAATATAAGCATCATCGCATCCATCTTAAATAACTAAGCTGCGCTATAATTCCAACAAATTGCTCATTGTAACTGACAAAACAAATTTGTGTGGTTGTTGAAAACATATAAATTCGTGTCAAAATAAATATTAAAATCACCAATTTGAATGTTTAATCACGGATTAACTAGTATAATACTAAATAAGGGTCAAATCCACGGAGAATTAGGGTATTTTTTAGATGTATTTAAAATTTGATTAAATAAGATGATAAATAAATATGAGAAATTAGGAAAATAAGTATTTCTAGAAAGAAGACTCCAAGAAAAATCTACTAAATAAAAAATCACTCAATTTGCATTAGTATTCGTGGAAAAATCTAGCAACGAAATCAATAGAGAAAAATCAAGAGGAATCGGTGACCTGACTCTGTTAGACAAATGATGGAGTTTCGGAGGTTGCTTTGAGTAATCATCTCGGACCTAATTCGACGCGTAGAAATTTCCGTGATTGTCAACGCGTGGAAATTTCCCGTGCTTGTCAACGCGTGATATAATTATGGCGGCTAGCTCCGTACGGGAAAAAAACCACTGACCTTCGTAGACGAGAGAGGAAGATACCAACTTGCTCTCTACCAGAGAATTGATGGAATAGGGAAGAAATCGAAATTCGCAGCTTCGCCGTCAATTCTGTATGTTATCTTTCGTTCTTTATTTAAAGAAGCTCTGTTCTTCTCTCCACCATCGTCAAGAAACCCGAAAAGAGTTAAGCTAAGATAGATGGCCAGAGCCTTGTTAATGGCCGGTGATGGCAGCCCAGCATACGTGGTCACTGGGTCTCTCTTTCTATTCTGCATGGTCGTGGTTTCTCTCTCTATCATTCCCACAATCCTCTTTGCATGCAGTCGTCGTTCTGGCGGCAAGAAGAAGAAGCGTCGCAAGGAGTATGATGCGAAGGTAGATGGTGACTGTGGCTGCTGCGGCGGCGGCGATGGCGGGGGAGGCGACGGTGGCGGCGGAGGCTGTGGCGGCGGCGGCGGAGGCTGAGGCGGCTCTATCATTAATTCGTTGCTCTCTCTCCTCACTCCATCTACCTATCTACTATCTCTCTCTCTACTATATTCGCCACTTCACGCTCGCGACTTTCTCCTTTCCTCTTCTCTCTATTCTCCCCCTCTCCTAATTCTTCTCCTTTTTCTCTTTCGGAAGTTGCGTCTCTGTCCTTTCCTCTCGTTTCCTCCGGTCTATTCTCTCCGTTTTCCTCACTCTGAAATCTCTTCCCCCAATATTTCTCAATTTTCTCTCCTCTCTTGTTACGTGCTCCCTCTCCATTCTTTTATTGATCAGAATTCTATGTGAATTCTGTCCATGTGAATAAGAAAACATTCTGTCAAGAAAGAAAATTTGCCTTCTTTATCCATTTCTGCTTTTAAATGATTATATCTTCACTTTTTCTTCATAGCTAGTGTTTTCTATGTACTTGCAAATGATATGGCCATGAACTCTAGGGAAATGTGCATCATTGAATATGTTTAACAAGTCAAATTATGTCTAGGAAGTAACTAATAAAATCCGTATTCTCAAATAGAACCATCATCACATCCATCTTAAAAAATAACTAAGCAGCACTAGAATTCCAACAAATTGCTCATTGTAGCTTACGAAACCAATCGGTGAGATCATTAAAAGTACACAAATTTGTATCAAAATAAATGTCAAACTCATCAATTTGAAGGTATAATCACAAATTGACTAATATGATGGTCGAATCCACGGAAAATTAGGATATTTTTTTAATATATTTAATATTTCTTCAAATCAAATGATTAATTGAGCTGAGAAATTAGGGAAATTCATATTTTTGGAAAGAAGACTTCAAGGAAAATCCACAAAATCAAAAATCTCTCTATTTATATCAGTATTTGAGGAGAAATTAACAATAGAAATCAAGAGAGAAAAATCAAGGGAGAAATTAACTAAAATTAGTAAAATTAAACTAATGTATACATCAAAATTGAAATCTAATATTATATAAGAAAATATTAAGAGGAAAACATGTAGTCTAACCCAAAATAGTGTTTGAAATGATCCAATTGATCACCGGATCAAGGCTTTTCATTCAGTATTTCGAAAAATAAAATTTCATAGTTCAATTGGCAAATTCTTCATATTCTCTTGACAAAATCTTGATTTCAAATACTCCTCGGATAGAGATATGAGTCCACATGAGGAATAAAGCAAGATATTAAAGGATTATGACTTCCAAATTTTTTGATTCTTTGAAATATCCAAGAATGTTCTAAACCATCAAAGAAAGAAAGTATAAATAGGAAAAATTAGGTGTGGCCGTTCGATCTCTCTATTAATCTTCAATCAATGGCCGAGATGAAACACTAACAAAAAGAATTCATGCGATTATTGAAAACACTCAAATGTGTGTGAAAAAAATTACTGAACTCACTAATTTTATATTTTAATCAAGAATCAATTAGTATAATGGGGAATAAGGGTCGACTCCATAGAGAAATAGGATAATTTTTTAGGTGTTCTTCAAATTTGATCAAATTGGATAAAAAATTGAGGTGAGAATTAGGGATTTTAGTAAATTTGGAAATAAGAATCTAAGCTGGATCCAAATAATCAAAAACTACTCAATTTGGATCAATATTCGCAGACAAATCAATGAGCAAAATCTAGGTAAAAAAGACTGATCTCGAAGAGAGAGAACACAGAAATTTTATAAAATTCAACTAGTCTAAGCTTTCAAATTAAAATATAATGATAAATGATAAAATATTAGAAAGAAAACACATAATCTAACCCAAAATCACGCTCGAAATGATTAAATTGATCGCTTGATCAAAGGCTTTTCATTTTGTGTTTTTGAAAATGATTATTCAGAGTTCACGAGGTAAAATCTTCAAATTCTTTCGACAAACTCTTGATTTTAAGCACACCCTTGACGCGGAAATAATTCTAGAAGAGGAAGAAAGAAATAGATTCAAGAATTAAGATGTCTAAATAGTTAGATTACTCGAAACATGTAAGAATACATTTTTCAGCAAAGAGGGAGAGTATAAATAGGCTAAATAGGCTACATTTTTCAATTTGCCTCTTCATCTTCAATCAATGGATCAGATTTTTCCACATCGCGAGTGAAGAAGAAGTGGAAAGAATCCATAATTTCGCTCAGATTTTGCCATGTTTTGTTTTATGTTGTGTTTTGTGTGTTCTCGTGTTCATCTCTTACCATGTTTTATGTTCTATTTGCGCCTTGTTCCATTATTATTGCTGAGGTGAATGGAACATCAAAGCAAGGAAAAAGAATCTTTGAGGATGAATGTCACGTTCTAGAAAATGGCTGCAACAAATTATCATTGATCAATGAGTTCTTGTAAACCCACTTTCTCGATAATTTTTTATATCATGTTTACCTGACATGAATCATTATTTTCATCATTTTTACTAGTACATGCTTATTTTATTGAGGAAAATAATTTGCTTAATTTGGGGGTGAGAGTTTCAACAAATTTCAAAATTTTAGAAATTTATGAGATATGCTTTAAGTGTGAAGAAAATTTTTCAAAATTTGTCATTATTTTTTCAAACCAAGTTCAATCAATTTTTCTTCATAGATTAATCATTGGTATCGTTCTTTTAAACGTGAGAGTCAATACAATCATAGTTTTAAGTCACACAAAGCTTTAAAATAGATCATTCACCCAACCATGGCAAGTTTTCTCATTTGAGATCCTAGAGGTGAAGTTGTAGAAGTCAAGCTCTCGTAGTGAATTGATTTGAATTTCATAAGGATACAAACCATGGGATATAGATAAAATAAGGGATTATTATTAAATGGTTAACCTCTTTTAGGTAGGTATATAATTAGTGTTGGGATGTGAGGCTCAACAAGCCCTCAAAATTTTAACTAAAACATCAAACTTAATGGAATGCATTGATTGGAACATTATAAAGGATGAGGAACTAAAATACAATGATCATATCATCTATTATGGACCAAAATCTATATTTATAAGGTTCATAAAGTTGTTGAAGTGTTCAACCCCTAGCGGTATCTACATGATCATTAAACGATTTGATCTCCTCTTCAAAACTCTTTACTAAGAGATAAAGAAAAGAAAGTGAGAGTTTTCAACAAGGTTCACATGGGTACTTTTAGGTATATGAACTAAAAGTACTGGGTATATGAACACTTATTTATTCTCCACTTATATATATATATATATATACTGGGTATATGAACATTTCATAAAAACCCTCAAAATTATGTCTATATCCCCATATATTCACATGCCTTAGGAGTATAGCTCTTTATGTTCATATATCTCTTTAGTTAATAGCTTAATAGATCCACTAAAACTTATTGGTCAACCTTATTAATTAAGTATATCAACATATATAGATTAAGTCATCAAGTATCGATCCAACTCAGTTGACTGGCTGAGTTGCCACCTCATTAAGTGCCAAAATAAATCACATACCCTAAGAGATATAAATTATATAAAAACTATCTTATAAAATACTATTTTTATTGGTTTTCGTCTACTCATAACTGTTCATCTACGATATACTGATGAATGAGTTAGGGTATGGTCAACTATCAAACCCTAATAAATCACTCAAGTTAATAATAATGCCTAGAGAAAATTATCAAGAATATATTTTCTAATAATTTTATTATCTTGGCCAAAGAGCTAATCACATCATAATATGATTTTCTAATAATGTGTTCTTATACAAAGGATGAATGACTATTTTATTTTGACCACATAATCACTTTTGAAGACTTTGTTTCATATCAAATCTATGACATTTAGATATCTCATAGCTAGGGATTTTTCAGTGATAGCAAAGACACGATCATCCATCCACGAGATGTCTTTAGTGTCTCAAGTTAAAGGACCACATGCACAACAATGACATGAACCAACCTTATGGAAAATTATGTATAATAGCATTTAAAGATTCATGTAAATCAATTCAATGCACTCTTTCTCTAAAGAGTACCCATTATATATATTTGATTTCTCAACACTTATGGTCATAAAATCAATCATATTATGATGTGAGTCAAAATTAGATTATTCTTTCTGGATTTTTCAATGTATTTCTCAAATATTCCTTGAATAAGAATATTTAGAAAATATGATTAAAGACTAGCAATAGTTGTATTATGATATCATGATAATTCACTCAATCATTTTTTATATTGAAAAACTTCGGTACTAACATCATACAAGAATAATAATAAATAAACAAATTTCAACAAATATAAATGAGATATAGAAGTATGATTTGGCTTATAGGCCACATAGTATCTATTAACAAGCACTAAATAAAAATGAGATATAAGAGGTTTGAATTGATATTGGTATGATTTGGAGAGATTTGAGAGAAGTTTAAGTACATTTCATTCCCAATTTTTCATCAATCGATCTTGCTTGGCTTGGGGATTCTCACTTTCAAACTTTCCATGAAGACTATATAGAGACTTAATAATTTACTCACCAATTTTAAGCCCCTTTGTCCACTACATCTAATTCTACATTTTCAAACACCCCATTTTTTATCTATATTCAGTCTCACTCGTGAGGATCATGCTACTAAACGGCTCTATTGATAACAAATAACATTCATTTCTCCTTTATATTCTCTCATGACTTATAAATTGCCCATCATTTCTCAAGTACTTCATTTCCAAATGAATGTTATAGTTATGAGACAAAAGCGTTTCACGAAAAAGAAAATAAAATAGAAAAAAGAAAAAAATAATTAAAAAAAATAAGAATGATTGTTTTTAGGGGAATATCGTTACTTCTTTTTTTTTCTTCTTCCATCCACCTGCATCACTCACAGCCATTCGTTTATATTATTTGGAAGTATATTTTTCATGGTCATATCCATCTCATTGCACAAGTAAATTTTTCGTTACCATCTCATTACACTATGACCATGTTTTATCATTTTAGTCCTTGTAGTCGACCTCTCACCTGATTCCACCTTTGTCAAAAATTCGGATATACTTGTATATTGCTTTCTTTTATACGGATGTAGATGACTTGAAGGGAGTCTTGATGCTCCAAGTAGCCACAAAATGAGTGAACAAGCAATGTGGATATTGAGAGGGGGGGAGGAATTACATCCCTTCATGAGAGAATAAGAATATTTTCATGCCCATAGCACAAGACCTAGGTATTTGCTCAACCTAAATTGCAATTGAAGATAGCCCTCAAGCATTAGTTGTTGAACACTACACAAACATGCCTAGAAGTCAACCTAGAGAGGGGAATTTGGATCACCATGGTTGATACTATACACGAAAATTCAACCAAAACTGTACACACTTTACACCTCAATTTTTGGATAAAAAGATAAAAGGACTATCCAAGGAGAACCTGTTGGACATTGCTAAGGGACTAGAAATTAGTAGGCAAGTGAGATAAGATGCATTTCATGAGTATTAAGTGATTTTAATATACAATTTATGTCATTATGATACATGTTTTCATGTTTTTGTTCTATTTTCTCAAATCCCATGTCATTTCACTCAAACTCTCAAAATGCACTTTCTAAGGCTAATTCAAGTCTAATAATAAATTTGGTCAAGTTTGAGATCAAAATTATTATTTCTGCATAATTTGGATTTTGAGATTTGTGAAGATTAAATTTGGAATGAGAAGATTTTGATCTAGATGCAATTTCAAAGTTACAATTTTTATTTTTAAGGAAATCTAATAATTTTTATGGGAAAATACTTTGATTCTCTTTAGAATTTTGGAATCAAATGATACAAAATAAAAAGAAAATAAAAATAATTTCCCATGACCTAATCTAATTGAGAAAATTGAATGGAAAAAGGATTTCTGTTTTAGAAACATTTTGATTTTCTAATATTTAGGGATTTGTTAGAATTTAGTTTGAATAGGAAAAATCAAACTATGTCAGCCATGTCACAAAGTTGACATGGCATGTGCACCATATGGGCATATTCAACAGGCCATCTAGGCAATGAGTAGCGCATGTAGCACTGACATAGCCATGATTCAGCCCCTACTTTGCACACATGGGTTCCACAACATTGTGCTTCTTTAGAGCCTACGTCACACTTGCTTGCACCATATGGACCTATTCAGCTCTTCTCGGGTCACGATTAAGGAGAGTCATTAGCGCTAAAGAGGTTCCCTAATGGGTTTACCCAAAATGTGTTAATCATTTTGCATTTTATAGCTAAAATATCTGCAAGATTACCAATGTGAGACTATTTTTATTTTGTCTCTTTATAGGCAATGTGGTGCAACGTCCATCATTGAATCAAGCGATAAAATCAAAATCATCTAATTTCACTCACTTTAACAGGGAGAGTTGTAGCCATGTCTTACTTTTCACGCAACTCCTGATTGGGTTTTGAGGTCGATAAACTTTCAAAATTTTGATCAAAACATCGAATGCAGCATCATATATTGAATCGGATATTCTAAACATTGAGACACCAAGAATAGATGATCCTATCATCTAGTATGAATGAGAAAACATATTTACAGGGTTCCCTTGAATGAGTTTTTGAAGCTATTCAAGTGTCTAGCCTCTAACGGTATCCACACGATCTCCGGATGGTTGTATCTCCTCTTCAAAGCTCTTCACCAAGAGAGAAAGATAAGAAATGAGAGAATTCTCAAAAGGCTTGCATGGGCACCTTAAGTTGTGGTCTTTTTCCCCCTATTTATAGACATTTGGTATGAGGTTTTTGTTGGAAACTAGAAATTATGCATCATGATTCATCAGAATAATCAGATTGTAAACACGTAATTAAACGCGTACCTGGATTCACCGGATTGATCTTCATCAATGTAGATTACTGAATCGGAGAATAGTCTTCTTGAATATCCCTGATGTAACCTCCTGATCTCTAGAGGAAATGGGATTCTCTCTTGAGGGTTATGAGCATCAGGTTATCCAAGTGGACTATGGCCTCCTATTTATAGGGATAGAGGAAAGCTTAAGCCTCTAATCAGTCATTAGACAGCCCATTATTGACTAATGACTGATTTACTGCCTCTACACATAATTAACCTCCACACACATAAATGAATGTCGTAATCCCCAGATTAAACATAATTGAATCACTTAATGGGATTATAATGATAGCTAATCCACAATAATACATAACTATGTCCACTTAATGAGATTAGATCTAACAATCTCCCACTTGGACAAGATATGTATTAACTGAATATTGTGAATTATCACTTTATGAGCTCAACTTGATGCTATCATTCGCGAACATTCTCATCAATCTCGTCCATCATCAAACCAGCAACGAACCAAGGGGATTTTCGTCACATTGAGCGTAACTAAACCCAAACAATGATCACATATACTGATCGGATGAATGACATAGATCGTGTGTGGATGTGTAGCATGAAAATTACATGAAATGTGATTCATACATGTACATTTTCAACTTAGTCCTCTGAAGTCTGAAGAGAGATCAACTGAAGTTAAGTTCATAATGGTACACTTAAACAACATGTCCATTACATAGTAAGCACACGAAATACACCGAACTCCCACTGAAATTACATATCGTCATATGATTTGAGACCCATATATGCAATATGTTCACGAAAAACTGAAGCTGGGACTGCTTTAGTAAGTGGATCTGCTACCATGGAGTTTGTACCGATGTGCTCAATAGATAGTTGTCCATTCTGAACTCGTTCTTTAACAACCAGATACTTGATATCTATATGTTTAGATTTTGTCAAGCTCCGATTATTATTGGCAAACATAACGGCTGATTGATTGTCACAATAAAGCTTAAGTGGTCTTTCAATTCCTTGAACTACCCTTAAACTTATGATAAAATTTTTCAGCCAATTGCCATGATTTGATGCTTCATAGCATGCTATATATTTTGCTGCCATAGTGGAAGACGCTATAAGTGTTTGTTTAGCGCTTTTCCATGAGATAGCTCCTCCGGCTAGCAAATAAATATAGCCTAAAGTAGATTTTCTGCTATCAATGCATCCAGCAAAATCAGAATCTGAATACCCAATGATCTCTAATTTTTCTGATTTTGTGTATGTGAGCATATAATTCTTTGTCCTCTGTAAATATCTCAAAACTCGTTTTGCAGCCTTCCAATGTGCCATACCCGGATTACTCATATATCGACCCAAAACCCCCACTATATAAGCAATATCTGGACGCGAACAAACTTGAGCATACATAAGACTCCCCACCACTTGTGCATACGGACATTTTTGCATCTCTTGGATTTCTAATGCATTCTTTGGGCATTGATTGAGACTTAGCTTATCTCCTTTAGCAATTGGGGTATCTAGTGGTTTACAATCCTGCATACCATATCTTTGGAGAAGCTTTTCAATATAACCCTTTTGCGACAGTCCTAAGATATCTTTAGAACGATCTCAGTAAATCTGAATGCCTAAAACATAAGAGGCATTACCAAGGTCCTTCATTTCAAAGTTGTTTGACAGAAACTTCTTGGTATCACGTAGTAAGTTTAGATCATTAGTGGCAAGTAAAATGTCATCGACATATAATACTAGAAAAATATACTTGCTCCCACTAAACTTATGATATATACATTCATCAGCAGGATTCATGACAAAACCGTACGAACTGATGATTTTATGAAACTTGTGATACCATAGGCGAGGAGATTGCTTTAGTCCATAAAGAGATTTCTTTAATTTGAAAACAATGGACTCTGCATCTCTTGTCACAAAATTTTCAGGTTGTTCCATATAGATGATTCCATCAATTTCTCCATTTAGAAATGCAGTCTTTACACCCATTTGATGCAACTTAAGATCAAAATGAGCTACAAGTGCCATTATGAATCTAAATGAATCCTTCAATGATACTGGAGAAAATGTTTTATTATAGTCGATGCCTTCACGTTGAGTGAAACCCTTTGCAACAAGACGTGCCTTATATCTTTCTTTATTACCTTTTGAGTCCCTCTTGGTTTTAAAGATCCATTTACAACCAATAGGTTTCAATCCTTCGGGTAACTCAACATAATCCCAAGCGTCATTTCATCTCTTCATTCATAGCATCAATCCACTTGTGAGCATTAAAGCTCTGCAAGGCTTGTCCTAAATTAATAGGATCATATTCCTTTACCTCCAGATCAAACCTCATGTTCTTGAAGATATATACTCAAATAATTTAAGATCTGAGTTTCTTCTTGAAATGTGGATTCCTTTAATGGCGTTTCTTCTTGAGGATATACAATTTGACTATAGGAAGCTGAAGGACACAAAACATCTGCTTGAACACATGAAAGAATTAGATTACCTTCTAAATTAACAATATCATCGTGTTCTTCCTGAAATTCAGTGTCTCTAACTTTATTTCCCCCATCAAATTCAATATCCTTAAAGAAATATGCATTTCCTGTTTCAAAGATACCTCTAGTGCTAGGATCGTAAAACTTGAAACCCCACGATTTTCCTGAGTATCCAACAAAATAGCAACTAATCTTTAGGGACATACGATCATGCTTGAGCTGAACATCCCCAGATATGAAAATGTTTCAAACTGGGTTTTCAACCCGTCCATAGTTCGTATGGTGTCCAGTATAGTTGCTTTGGTTGGAACTCGATTCAATAAGTATATAGCTGTTTTAAGGCCTCACCCCATAACCTTATGTGAAGCGATGATTCAGCCATCATACTTCTCACCATATCTTGAAGTGTCTGATTTCGCCGTTCAGCAATGCCATTCATAGATGAAGTGCTTGACATAGTATACTTAGGAACAATTCCTAATTGCTCGAGATATCAGGCAAAATTTCTTGGGCATTGCTCACCAGATGCATCATTCCTTCCATACCACTCTCCACCAGGATCTGATCGCACATGCTTGATCCTCTTGTTGAGTTGATTTTCTACCTCTGCTTTAAATATCTTAAATGTGTCCAAGGACTTTGATTTATCACGGATGAGATAAATATAACCATATCTCAAATAATCATTAGTAAATGTAATGAAGTACCGATGACCATTTCTAATTGCTATAGGAAATGGTCCACACGTATTCGTGTGAATTCACTGTAATAACTCTGTTGCTCATGAAGATCCCTTTCCTGTGGTGCGTGTGTTCTTGCCTTTTATGCAACTAACACACTTCTCAATATCCCCAGACATCAAATGGCTGAAGAATTCCTTCTATGATTAACCGATCAATTCACTTTCGTGAAATATGACCGAGTCTTCTGTGCCATAAGGAATAGGAATTCGAACTAGATGACTGGAGTTTTCTGCCTCTCATGCTTGTATATAAAATTAAGTTGGCTGGAGAAACAACATAGGTTATTGTCCTGTAATTAAGATCCAGTTCCCATAATATTGCCTTCATACTTGATACTAACTTTTCTATTTCCAAAAGTACAAGTATGACCAAATTTATCTAGAGTAGATACAAATACTAGATTGCGTTTAAAAGTTGGTACAACAAAAGTATCTATCAGATAGATAAAATGACCAATGTCTAGAAGCAATATAAATATTTCATACCTTTCTACTCTAACTAAAGTGTCGATGCCTATGAAGACATATTTCTCCTCACTTACTGGCTTCCGACAATGGAAGCAACCCTGCATTGACATACTTACATGAATGGTAGCACCAGAGTCTAGCCACCACGTATCGGTAGACACTGAGGCAAGATTAACTTCTGTACAAACGAGAGTAATGAAATTACCTTTCTTTTCTCTCCACGCATGATATTTTTTACAGTCCTTCTTGAAATGACCAGGTTTACGGCAATGGAAGCAAGTCAATGCTTTATCATGCTTTTGCCTCTTATGGTCCTTTTGGAGAGCACCTCGTTGATTGATCTTTTCTTGCTTCCTTTTCTTTGATTTGGAGGTAGAAGTAAAATTTGCGCTTTCAAAATTGACTTCATTTAAGCGGAGTTCTTCTTGAGCACATAACGAAGTAAGATCTTCAAGACTCCATTTATGCTCCTGGATACTATATGTCAACTTGAAATGATCAAATCTTGGTGGGAGAGACTTGAGAACAAACTCCATTAGCATCTTGTCACTTACTTCCATGCCCAGTTGTCCTAGCTTTGCTGCAACTGTATTCATCTGGTAGATATGTTCTCAAGTTTACCTTGATAAACCTCTGGAATCACTTATTTTAGAGTCATTAAACATACTCTATCTGAAGTATTCCATGCCTGAAATTGCTTAGTATCTTTATTTGGGGGTTTAGGGTCGGTCATTGCTGAGTCAACATTGGCATAGGCTAGTGCAATCATGACATCATTCTTCCATATTTGTCTGAATATATTGCATAAGGAGGACAAAGAGTGGCTCACTACTGAAGTTTGCAAAATTTAAAATATACATTTCCCAAGACATCAGTGCACATTAATGCGTCGTCTTTGGACAACAACATCAACTGCCAGCGACATCTTGTATGTGATGAATGTCATTGACAATAAGTTCCTGTCAAAAGGCAAGCTATCTTTTGACCGCATTACCCTTCACAATGAACAATTACTGAATAATTGTCACATGACAATTCTCACGAGTGTGTATAATCTCGTACGACCGTCGCCTACCTTTGGGCCAGCTAAGGCCTACATAGACATACACACCCCATCTAAGATTTGTAATAAAAGACCTAAACAAGAGAGCCCACTTTTGCAGGATGTTGCTTAAATCTAGAAGTCCATAATCATAGACATGTATATATTTTGCAAAGTGAGAAATCTCTTCTCTTTCCAAGCCTTCCTTAAGATATTAAGGCCTTTTAGCCCTTTTTAGGCTTTGGAAATGAAGTAGATCCTCAAAATAACTCATTATTGGGCCAAAATTTGGACCTACTTAGCATTATTGGCCTTTAACAGGCCCTAGAAATGCTTATAAGGCCAAGAAACAGGCCCAAATTAACATTAGTGGGTTTTAATAAGCCCATTAGCGCTTATTAGGCCTAAAATCTATCCAATTTTGCATTATTGGGCCTTAAATAGACCCTATTTTTCTTATTGGTCCAAGAAATAGGCCCAATTAACCAGTATTGGGCTTTAATAAGCCCATTTGCCTTTATTGGGCTTCAACAAGGCGAATTAGCCCTTATTGGGCCGAAAACCAGCCCTATTTCCTTTAATGGGCCAATTTTAACCTAAAGCTGGCCTCATTTCAACTTAATTGGCCAATTTTAGGATTAATGGGCACTTTCATAGGGGTAAACGGCCGATTTTATACCTAAAATCGGTCCTCTCTTCCTCAATCGGCCTGATCATTTCTTATAAAAATGACCCCTTTCTTCGTCACTTTCTCTCTCCTCAAAATTCATCTTCTTCCTTCTCTCTTCGTGCTCATCGTATGAACAGGGCTTCAAAGAAGGCGGTGGATTTGGCACGATTCTTGAGGAGAGGTATCGGAAAAGCTCCACCGTCTTGGACTGGCGGCGATTGCGGCACGAATCTTGAGGAGAGGCATCGGAAAAACTCCACCGACCTTGAAATTTCGGTGGAAATCACCACCGACTTGGAATTTGCGGTGGAAATTTCGGCGGCTTGAGGTGATTTTGGCGGCGGATTAGACATCTTCACCGACTTAATGAGTTGGTTCGGTGATTTTCCGCCGAAATCGGAACTTGTGAAGCCAAAATCGCTTTTGATTTCTTCCGAAATCAAGGTAATCGATGGATGAAGCGGTTCCGTACGCCGTTCTTGATTACCGCCATACGAGGCGGTTCTTACCTTCATTCTCAAGAAAGATTTTCCCCTTCGAAAAAATGACTTCCATTACCGCCATAATAGGCGGTCCAAGAAAATTTTGTTTTCTTTCACAGATAATCTGAGGAAGACGAAGACTGTTGTCGGTAACTTGACTGTTACCGCCTCATTTTGCCGAGACAGAGAAGAAGACTGGATGAATTTCATTGAAGATTTCTTCCTCTCGCGAAGCATCGTGACAACCTTCTTCTAAAGAAATTCTAGCGGCCGAGAGAAAATTCAGAAGAAGAAGGCTTCCCGGTCAAGGCTTCCCTCTCGGCGACATTTTCTTTATTTCCGCGGTGGATGAAGGACCGTCATATGAGAAATTTCGACGAAGATCGTCACATTTCTCCGCTTCGTCGAAACACGAAATCTCTCAGAGAAGATCGGAGAAGGCGACGCCTCGACGTCAGTTGACCGAGACCGAGACTCTCCTTCCCCCGTATTCTAGTTCTTAAGAATAAACTTTGTTCTAAGGAAAAAAACTTGTAAACAAAATTTCAACGATAAAATTCCCTTTCCCTAATAGATGATTGAATTAACCAACTAACTTCAATCAATCTAACGTGAAGCGGATAACTTCAACAAGGGAAGAACAATTAAATGAAGTTCCCCCCGAAATTCTAGAAGATCCGATGAAGTATTTCCTCTAGATTTCATCGAGATAAAGAATAGGAAAACCTTAAATATCTCAATGAATAGATGAAAAAATCATCTGATCATCCTAACGAACAGATGCATAGATTGGCTCTGATACCAATTGTTGGAAACTAGAAATTATGCATCATGATTCATCAGAATAATCAGATTGTAAACACGTAATTAAACGCGTACCTGGATTCACCGGATTGATCTTCATCAATGTAGATTACTGAATCGGAGAATAGTCTTCTTGAATATCCCTGATGTAACCTCCTGATCTCTAGAGGAAATGGGATTCTCTCTTGAGGGTTATGAGCATCAGGTTATCCAAGTGGACTATGGCCTCCTATTTATAGGGATAGAGGAAAGCTTAAGCCTCTAATCAGTCATTAGACAGCCCATTATTGACTAATGACTGATTTACTGCCTCTATACATAATTAACCTCCACACACATAAATGAATGTCGTAATCCCCAGATTAAACATAATTGAATCACTTAATGGGATTATAATGATAGCTAATCCACAATAATACATAACTATGTCCACTTAATGAGATTAGATCTAACAGTTTTTTCATAAAAACCCTCATAATTATGTCTATATCCACGAACATCCATAGACCTTAATGTGTGTGACCCTCTAGATCTATATATCTCACTAGTTAATAACTCTATAGACCAAATAATACATTATTTATCAACGTTAATTATTTATCGACATCAACATATAGATTAATTAAACAAGGATCGATTTAACCCAATCGATAGGTTGAGTTGTCAGCCCGTTCGGTGCCAAGCTACACTACATACTCTAGAAGATATAAAGTATGTAAGAATTCATTTATAGAACCTTTCCGTCATCGACTACTATGTATGTATAATCCTTCATCCGCATGAGACTCATGAATAACTTAGGGTATGGTCAACAGTCAAACCCTAATCGGTCACCCAAGTTAGTACTAATGAGTGTAAAAAATCATTGAGAACTCCTTTGATATTTCCAGTACCTTGGCTAAGTATTTCATCGCATCTCATTCCTTGAGTAAATCTCCTTAAATACCGAGAGCAGATGATCCCATCTTCATCACGCAATCATCTTCGTGGACTTCATGTCATATCCAATATATGATATTTTAGATATCCCGTGGCTAGGGATTTGTAAGTCATAATCAAAACACGATCATCCATCCACAATATGTCTTTGGTGTCTCAAGTCAAAGGATCACATACACAACCATGACATGAATTAACCTGATTGACATTTAGGTATAATACCATTTAGAAATTCATAGAGACCAATTCAGTGAACTCTTTCTCCAAAGAGCACTCACTATCTATCATTAGTATCTCCACACCGATGGCTACAGGATCAGTCAAACTCATTATATGAGTTGGATTAGATAGTGTTATTCTTTTTGGATAATTCGATGTCCTTCTTGAATATCCCACAAATAGGAATGTTAAGAACATATATTTAAAGACTAGTGACCATTGTATTATGATCTCATCATAATTCACTTAGTCATTGCACATGCTCATGGACTTCATTGCAAAAATTACACAAGAATGACAATGAATAAATTTCATTTCAATGAACATAAAAAAGATACATGAAAGTGTGATTGGCTTATTGGCCACATAATATCCATCACTCTCTACTCTCTCTCCTCTGACATAGATTGCAATCCTCCATCAAAATCTCATGCATTGCCTTTTCTATTTTAAATAAATTCTGAAGAAACCCCAAAACATTCCTACAAATATATAAATCTTATAAATCAATATCATTCAAAATCTAAATTTTTTTTTCACCAAACTTTCTTCAGTAAATTAGGAATTTAATATTTTATCTTTTATGTCATTTAGTACAAAATTTCTAAAGAAAATCAAAATAATTTTTCACAAATATCACTAGATTGCCTTAAAAATAGAAATTATAACTTTGAAATAGCATCTAGATCAAAATCTTCCCTTTACTCTTCAAAATTTGATCTTCTCAAAATTCAAATATTAGATTACTTATAAACAATATTTTTTATCTTAAGTAAAGTCAAATCCATTATTTGGATAAAATTAGCCTCAAAAGGTGCATTTTGAGCATTTGGGTTTGTGGAATTAACGATAATCAACTAACATAAAGAAAGAAGGATGTTTTCTCCTCTTATACCATGCTAGGAAACCCTACATAAGAAAGAGAGTACATTATCGAAGTCCTATTAAATTCCCATATTCACTTATAGCCCCCCTCAAGCATGAGAAGAGAGGTCAAACAACCCCAACTTGCAAGAACCTAAGTGGTACAAAGTCATGATCGATCCCTTGGTGAAGGTGTCAACAAGTTGGCTAGACTTGCCAATGTGAGGAGTGATGATTAACCCAAAAAGGGCTGATAACATGTCATTGATGCATTCATTTTTATCATTATATATGGATTTTAACACATAATTTTTGTTAATATAACGCACCTAATCAAGTCTTTTATGATATTTTTACATTCATCATTTCATTCCACTCATATACTCAAATTGCATCTATTTAGTGTTAATTTGGTAAAAAAAATGTTGTATCACGTATCATTCTTTTCAATTACTTATACCATGAGACTAACCCCATTTGAATCTTTCAAAGTCAAGTGGTTGAATTCTCACATTTTCTATGAGTTATATGGATAGACGGACATAGGTACACAAGTAGGAAAACATGGATATGAATGACAATAAGAGGGAAGAGAAAACAAATCTCCACCAAATTTGAACACCAAGCCAACCATATTTTTATGAAATAAGGGGTAAATGAGGTTTGTATTTCGTAGAGGGATCATCCTAAGGTTTTTAGGATAATCCAAGATTGATTTAGGGTAAATATTAAGTCAACCTCTTTATTTCTAAGGAGGTTAAACCAAAATTAATTTTTCTTAAATCAAACCACAACTTTTTCTCATGACTTTAGATTTTTTTTGGATGAAAAGATAGAGGATTAATATATTTATCCAATGGAGAAATTTTTGTGGAAAAAAGAGTTGTATTTTATGAGATATTCAATTTCTAAGCTTAAGAATTTTTCTTGAATTTTTCTAAATTTTTTTACAGATGTTTCTAATTTTTTACCATTTTTATAATAAAAACCTCTCCGATTTTTTCAAGTCAAAATTTGTAGAAAATCCCCTCTGCACTTATAAAGGCTAACACACCTTTTTTGGGTGCCATAAGAGTATGTCATGTGCCATGCTCTTATTGCACGATCTCAATCAACAGCTAGGATTTCTCTAAATTAAAATCATGATATTTTCATCATCTAGATGAAGTTTGACAAAGCAAGACCATGAGGCCATTGAATACATACGAACTCGCGTAAAAAATTTTCTAAACTCACCAATTTAAAGAAATAATCATGAATAAGATAGTATAGAGGTGAATAAGGGTCAAATTCAAGGAGAAATAAGGTATTTTTTAAGAACCATTTTAAATTTAATCAAATCAGACAATGAATTGACGTAAGAAATTAGAGATTTTAGTATATTTCGGAAAGCGAACTCACAGACGAATCCACGGAATCTTGATTTGGATCAAGATTTGCGGAGAAATCAAAGAGCAAAAATTAGATAGAAAAACAACCGCAAAGAGAGAGAAATCCGCAATAAAATTTAAAATTAACCTAATCTACGATTCTAAATTACAATCTAATGATATAAGATAAAATATTAGAAGAAAAACACATAATTTAACTCGAGATAGCACTTGAAATGATCCAATGGATCGTTAGATCAAAGGCTTTTCATTCCACAATTTTGAAGACGATCGTCGGCATTCAAAAGGCGAATTCTCCATATTTTTTCAACCAAATCTCACTTTCAACAACTCATTGGATGCTGAAATGAGTTTAGAAGAAGAAGATAGCGAGAGATTCAAGTATTGAGATTTCTAAGCAGTTCGATAGCTCGAAACATTCAAGAATACATTTTTCATTAAAGAACATTTATATAAATAGACAAATTTGCCCGTAACTGTCAGATTTGACATTTAATCTTCTATTCAACAGCTCTGATGTAACACTCGGATGTGAATCGTTACGTTTAAATCGTGTCCATTCGATCAAAGATGAACCACTGAGATTTCATCACGTCACTCGTGAAGAAGAAACTCCATGAAACGCCTTTCGTTTGATCTTCATATGATGCTTTGGATACATCCACATGTCCACAAGGTCCACCAAACGGTTTTAATCTCTGTTGTTATAACTCTTTAGATGAAAGGCTAAGATTAAACCGTTTTAACATGATTCGTTGACGAATCAGAGTGCACTTCATGCTCCCTCACTTAAAAGATGATCGACGATTACAATTAAATCGTGATCAAACGCTCCACATGCCACCACATCAGCCACACATAAAAAAAAATAGTCTCACATGATGGAAATAATTAAAATCCAGCGGGTTTATAAGTAATGTGAGAGTAAAGAGATAATGAAAATCTTGAAAAGGGTGCTTATTCTCATTAATCACACATGAGTTCACATGTACACTGTCTGACACGTGGCATTCTCATATGCTACCACGTGGTACCGCTATTTTTTCTGTGCCACGTCAGCTACCTGGCGAGACGAGATCGTGAAGTCGTTGATTTCACATGGTATCACGTCAAAATAATTCCAAACTTACCAATTTGATGAAAATGTATCAAATTGAAGGGTATAATGGTAAATAAGGGTCGAATCCACAGGGAAATAAGGAATTTCTTGATGTAATTTTTGAAATTAATCAAATCGGATGAGAAATTGATGGTAGAAATTGGGGAAAATGATATATTATAAAAGATAACTTCAAAAAGAATCCACGGAATCAAAAATCATCAAAAATGATCTTGATTTCGAGGAGAAATCACAAATTGAAGTGGAGAGAAATTTTTGAACGTTAAGATCGCGATTTTTAGCTAAAATTCGATGAAATTAAATCTTAAATCCTAATCTAAATGAAAATTAAACCTAAATGGAAGATTAGGAAGCAAAAACCGCTTCCACTAACCCACGATTGCAATCAGATTATCGTGATTAAGTCTCTCAATCACCGAAAACAAGAAGAACGCGATCGTTGGATTCAAGTGGCGATATCTCCTTCGATTCTCCACCAAATCTTGACTTCAACCCCTCCGTGGATGCGGAAATGAGAGAGGAAGAGGATGGTATCAAGAGAAATGAGAGAGAAGGTGTCCAGACAGCTCAATTAGATCAAATTCTCAACTCGGATGCATACAAATGTCGAAGAACAAGTCTTTTTTACAGGGCTTTTGATCGTAACCGTCCGATCGAAACAATCGACGATTACGATGGAACGGTCCATCGTGGACCGTTTCAAATAAGTCGTAGTCGTATGATCGTGATAAAGGGCTCAGATCGATCCACAGATAAGCGTTTGAAAAATGCTCTTGATCGTGTCCTTTAGATCTTAATCTGACGGTCTGGATGCTCCCTGCGCGGTTCAATCTGGACCGTTATAACTCCCCTTTAATTAACACGTGTGTTATTCCAAATGAGTGGGTCGCGGTCCACTCGATCGGCGCGCTTCGATCGCGATCCGACGCTCCGATTTCAGCCAAGTCACCTGCATTTAAAAGAATGTGTGGGACTTAGTCCCACACGGAATAAAACAATGGAAATCGTCGCATTTATAATATGCGGCATTTAAGAGGGTTCGAATACCCTTCCGATATACGGAAGGCCGAACCTTATGCCTTATATAGTATATATATAAAATATATGTAAATAATATCGCGCCGCGTAGACGCTGACTGGGCCCGCGTGGCGCTGCCACGTGGCCCGGAGTGCCACGTCGCATCCACGTGGGACCCACGCGGAAAAACCACTTTTTATTTTTTATTTATTTAAAAACGGTTTTAAATCGAAAATAAAAATCAGAAAAAATCCAGAAAAATCCCTAAAAATTATAAAATTCATAACTTTCAAAATATAACTCCAAATTAATCCAAATTTCTTTCATTTGATCCGAAATTTAATTATCTATTATTCTAAAAATTCAAATTTAATAAATAACAAGAGTTTAAATTATTATTTCAAAAATACATTCATTTATTAAGATTTTAAACTTTAGAAAATGAAATAAATGTTTATAAAAATGATTTCTCTTGTTATTTTAATTTAAAAACACTTATAATCTCAAGAAAAAGATGGGTTATCAAATTATTAAATTCTAATTTATCAAAATTAACCCTAATTTAAAGTATTCTGAGATTATGATGACTTTTTCATATAATAATAGAAAAATACATATAAGTATGATAACATGCATGGAAATGAAATCATTTATACTTTAATATGCATCAAAAATTATGTTTTATGATATTAATATAGCATGTTATCAATACCACGTCAACACGCAATAAAAATATAACTTTTTATTCATTTTAATTCAAAATAAATCAAATTAAATTCATAAAAATTCATAAAATTCTAGAAAATCCCTAAAAGTTTGAAAATTCATATCTTTAAAAATACAACTCTAAATTAATTCAAATTTCTTTTCTTGGATCAAAAATTAAATAATATATTATATTAAAAACTACAAATTTAATAAATAACAATAGAATAAGTTTTTATTTCAAAAATACACTCATTTCTCTTAGAAATTTAAACTTAGACAAATAAATGAGAGTGTAAAAAGTATTTTCTCTTGTTACTTAACATTAAAACTCAATTATAATCTCAAATATATATGGGAATAATCTAATTTAAATTATATTATTAAAAAATATATAATTATCCCAAAAATAGTAGATTTGAGATTATAACTTAATATTGCAAGAAATGATAGATATGCACTCAAAGTATGATAACATGCATAAGAATAAAATGTTTTATGCCTTAATTTGCATTAATAATCATATAATTGCATGTTAAAATTGCATGTTATCAGCGTTTTGAGTTGAAATTTTATGGCTTGATTCATCTTTTAACCATCTATCCATCATAATCTTGGATTAAAGAATCGAGCTCGGAAAAAAACTATTTTAATGATTGAACTCTTTTACCCCTCTTTACACTCAAACCCTAGGAACTCACCTATAAAGCCTTCATTTTCTCTCTCCTTATGTTTTTCGGCTCTCTCTTACCACCAGTCTACCAAAAGGAAAGGGAGAGGAGGTCAATCCCCAAGTAGAAGCATTGTTTGATGCTCACACTTGTAGTGGAGAAGGGAGCAAGCAAATATCGTGATCTGAGTGGATTGAACATCACCTGGCCTAGGGGCAGGCACACCAATGGGGTTTATGCAAATATCTAGATTAGATCTTGGATAGTGAAAATCTCCATGTATAGTAGACATGTGTTTTATTTTATTTTTTCTTTTATTTCAGTAGCTTTGACATTATCTATGCGGCATCTCTCACTCTCACCCCTAGTCGTGCATTATTCATCACTATCATCATCCATTCTTCTCATTTTTCCATCATATTATCTCCATCTACATCTCTAATTATCTCATCTCTTTTCTATTGTCTATCTTAATTCTAAGATATACTCAAAATTATCTTTCATACTCACCTCCACGTGCTCCATTCCAACTCACACATCTTCGTCCACCCTCATCTTTATTTTGAACACCTAACCTCTTTACTTTAGCTCCATGTGGATTCAAACCTTGCTGATACTATATTAAGTAAGAAACTATATTTTTATTGTGTGAAATCAATGTACAACAACGACGAAAAACATATGCGATTGAGTTTATCAAGGACCCAATAACAAAATGACATGGCAATAAATTTCAATATGTTTGATGTGCTTGTGAAAGAAGAGGTTATTTGTGATAAAGGTAGCAATTTCATTACCACATTACATTGGCATAGCCTCCTATAGGGGACGACCAAGCTACTCCATAATCTAGTTCTCAACTAATGCACTACAGAGAGAGATGACTCGTTGTTTTTTAATCCCCTCAAGAAATAGTCTTGGTTTGAGAGGAAAACATGTTCGTTGAGGCAGAGTTGATGATCCCATCATGTTCTCCAAACTTATGCCAACAATAGTCAAAGCGATGATCATACTTTTGACAGTGTTCCAACGGGGGATCTCGCCCATGACCACACCCTTGGCCATCACAACCTCAGCCTTGCCCACCTGCTGCACCTTGGTCTTGCCCTCCATCTAGTCCTTTCCCTTTTCGATGAGCAAAAGGGTTATAGAATCAAAAGCAATAGGAGGAGATAGTGTAGGCATGGTGCTAGTGGAAACTTGTAGAACATTGGTGAATGTCTCACCAAATGCAGACAAAAGCATTTCACTCAAGATTTGGCCACATATCTAAGAACTGATCAAAGACTTAAGATATATAATAAAAAGGGTTGTGTCACAATATTGGTTGTATATGGCTGATAAACTCTAGGTAATTCAAGATTATCCTATTATCTAGTATAGAATAAAATTTATACTTATAGGGATCATCCAAAGGAATTCTTCAAGTTGCTCACGTGTGCGGCCTCTAGCGGTATCCACACGATCATTGGATCTCATCTAGAGCACTCGACACCATGAGAGGAAGAGAAGAGAGGGGAGAGTTTTCAAGTAGGCTCGCACGAGCACCCTTATTATGGTCGTTCTCCCCATATTTATAGACTTTGGGAATGATAAATTTTCACAAAAAACTTTATATTTATGTCTATATCCACCAACGCTCATTGACCTTATGTATGTGACCCTCTAGGTTCATATATCTAGCCAATTAATGACTCCATCAACCCAATAATACTTATTGGTATTCCTTATCAATTAACTGTATTAACATATAAATTAATTAACTAATGATCGAGTTAACCCGATCGCCAGCCCAGTGGGTGTTAAGCTACACCACGTGCTCTAGGAGATATGGAGTATATCAAAACTCTTTTATGGAACCATGCCATCATCAGTTACCATGTACATATAATCCGCTATCCTCTCTAGACTCATGAATGACTTAGTGTATGGTTAACTATGAAACCCTAATCGATCACTCAATTTAGTAATAATGTGAGTAGAAAATCATTGAGAATAACTTCTCTAATACTTCCACTTTCTTAGCCAAGGATTTAACTGGTTCTCATTCCTTGAGTTGATCTCCTCTTATATCGAGGGCAGACAATCCCATCTTAACCACTCAATCACCTTTGAGGACTTCATGTCGTATCCACTCTATGAAGTTTTAGAGATTTTGTGGCAAGGGAGACGAGACTAAATCGTATGGTCGATGATTACACACAATTTAGTGTCAAAACAAAGTCTTAAACTTACCAGTTTAAGATTAATCAATTCAATTAATTAGTATAATAGTAATTAAGGGTCGAATCCACGGAGAATTAGGGAAATTTGAGATATATCTTTGAAATTTGGTCAAATCAGACAACGAATTGAGAATAGAAATTTGGTGTTTTAGTATATTAAGAAAGATAACTCAATTGCAAATCCACGGAATCAAAAATCAGGTGATTTGGATTAGAATTCGCTGAGTAATCAAAGTTTGAAGTTAGGAGAAAATTCGTATCATGATTTTGATTAAAAACAGAAATTAAACTAAAATTAAACTTAATCTACGATTCAAAATATAAAATTAACACTAAATGATAAAAGAATAAGATGAAAACACGCAATCTAACCCAAATTAGCCTTCAAAATGATCCAATTAATCGCCGGATGCATGGCTTTTCATTCCGAGTTTCCGAAGACGAAGTTTGAAGTTCAAGATGTGAATTCTTCCTTCTCTCTCGATCAAAGTTTTGTTTCAAGCATTCAATGGATGCGTAAATGCATCAAGAACACCAGGAAACAAAGGGCACGTGAAATGGTGGTCTAAACAAAACGAATTTGACGAAAATCCACAGGCACGTTCTTCCATTGCAAAGAACAGTTTTTAAAGAAGCGGATTTGGGCGCAGCCGTTGGATGAAGAGGATGATCACGATCGACGGTCGCGATCACGCGTCGTTTGATCGAAACGACATGATTATGTTGTGGTCTTCCGATCATCCATGAGTGGTCAGGATGCGTCCACGTCGCGTTGATGAAGAAGCGCTTCATTGGATTCGTCCGTTGGATTTTAATCCAACGATCGTGATCATTCTGAGAATCCATCAGCCTCGATCAATCTTGGCCGTTATAACTGGTGAGATCGACGGCTGATATTAGTTCACTTAAACTGGAATTGAGCCACGTGCGCCTTTCTTGATGGGGTGGACTTCGTGTCCACCGCATCAACGCCACGCGTTAATCGCAATTATGATCTAACGCCTCTCGTCGCGCCACGTGTCTTGCAAATAAGAAATCGAAGGGAACTTAGTCCCACACCGAAGAAATTCTTGGAATTGATCGAGTATATAAGGTGCTTTGAAATAGAGGGTGTAATAAATTGTCTTCCGATAATCAGAGACCTATACATATTATTAAATACTATATATGATAAGTATAATATGTGCCACATGTCACCTCCGCAACACGCAGGCGCTCGCGCGTGTCCATGTGGCGCTGCCACGTGGCCTTGAGCGCCACGTTGCATCCACGTGGGCTCGCGCGATATTCTCACCCTTTTTGCGATTTATTTAAACGTTTTAAATACTAAAAAAATCAAAAATAAACTTAAATAAAATTAGAAAAATTCCAGAAAATTCTATAAAATTATAAAAATCATAACTTTCAAAATACAACTCCAAATTATTTCAAATTTGTTTTTTTGGATCAGAAATAGAATAATCTATCATTATAAAAATTCAAATTATTAAAAATAATAAGAGAATAAATTTTAATTAATTTAATACATTTATGTATCTTATAAAACAACTTTATAAAAATACATAAATTTTAATAAATATCTTTTCTCTTATATTTTCATCCTCAAAACATGATTCTGATCTCAATTATAATTAGGATTAAAGATTGTAATGTTTAATTATGTATAATAATCCATAAATGGGTATATTTTAAGATCATAACATGAAATAATACATAATGATATAAATATGCTTAAAATATGATAACATGCATATAATTAGAATGATTAATGCCTTTAATTGCATCAATAATCATATAAATTAATGTAAAAATAGAATGTTATCAAAGGGATTCGTAAGTTGTAGCCAAAACACGATCATCCATCCACAATATGTCTTTGGTGTTTCAAGTCAAAGAACCACCTACACAAATATGACATAAATCAACCTGATTGATATTTTGGCATAATATCATTCAAGGATTTAAACGAATCAATTCAATGAACTCTCTCTCTAAAGAACACCCACTATCTATGATGGCCACAAGATCAGTCATACTCATCATATGAGTCGGATCAAATAGCTTTATTCTTTCTAGATAATTCAATGTACTTCTTGAATATCTCACAAATAGGAATATTTATAACATATGTTTAAAGCTCAGTGATCACTATATTATGATCTCATCATAATTCACTTGATTATTACATATGTTTAAGGATTTCATTCAATTATCACGCAAGAATGACAATGAATAAAAGTTTATTTTAATGAATATAAATGAAAGATGAAAGTATAATTCGCTTGAAGGTCACAAAATATCCATGAGCATAAAATCTTGATGATGATGCCTAGATTGTTCTATATTGAATAACTTCTCATAAACATCAATCATGCGAGAGATATTGGACTCTTCGATACATATGAGTGGACTCATCCCAAATAGCCTTGGGCTGAGAGATAAGTTGTATATGCTTGTCAATGATAGAAATCATCATCACGAACATCCCAATTGTAATTTCTTGATCCTGAATCAGCCACTTCTCGTGTCATGGATCCTTGAGCAGTGGAGGGTCGTTCATGAGGAATGAGACACAATTATTAATTTTGAAGAAAATGATGAAAGTTGGCAGACTGTGTAATATAGTTGGTGTCATTACATATTGTGCACATGCTCTTAAAATGGTGGACGAACATATTCATCTTAGGATACAAAGAATGGGTGAGTAGAGTTATCAAAAATAACTAAGGAATGAGCACCAATAACAGGCAATGGAGGAGCAAGCGCAAGTTTTAATGAAGAGTCCTCATGCACCATAATAGAGAGAACAATGTCAATCAAATAGAAAATTGGCAATTCCGCAAGCCAGCTTGGTCAAAGTGGCAGGCTGATGAGGGAAAACCACCAGCTGGCTGGGCCAATGGCAAGCTGGCTACAGGTTGGCGACATGCTAGCATTTAGCAAGGACAGCAATGGCAGGGCCAGCAACGAGCAGTGCTAGCAGCAATAGTGCAGGCGACACCAATGAGGGTAAAGAAGGAGGAGAAAGAGGAGGCTCTAACATAATGTGAAAAGAGAATCTAATTTGAATAATGAAACATAGGATAGGAGAGTATATATGTAATGAGGAACGGGGAGAGAGAAGGGGATAAAATTACAAGAATGCCACTAGGGCCTATATTCTCTGACAATCTCAATTATCCTTAATTCTTCTTAACTAATAAATAATCAAGCACCAAATGTAAATATATATACATGAAAAGATATAAGTAATGAGTCAATGTAAATAAACTTTCTCCCTCTATCTGATAATGATCATTGACCCTCGAATGTGGTTGACTTTTGACTTTGAATGCAGCCCATCATCAAATTTACCTTCGATGAACCTTCTACTTCGCCTTTAATGAGTCTTCCTCATGGTCTTAAAGGTCCTTCTGCTCGGCTTTTAATGGGCCATCCTATTGGCTTTTGATTGACCTTTCTCTTGGCTTTGATGTCCTAATCGAATGTTCAAAATATATACCTTTCAATAAATATATATTAATCTATCGAAGAATATATATAACCCAGTTCTATATATAATGGGAAATTTATATTTCTCATTATAATATATATATACACTAATCTACCTAAAAAATATATAACCCACAATCTAAATATAAATCCAGAGATAGATACACTATTCGTTCTATATATATATATATAATTGAGAAATTGATGTCTCCATGGATCCAATCCAAGTACATGTGTATAAGTGTATATCAAACCAAGAATTCACTTAATCAAGACTTGAGATTAAATCGAAACATCAACTAGAACTATACCTAAATCAGACCTCGAAAGACTTTCAATAAATGGACCTAAAATTTGGTCTTAAATGGATTTCTAACTAGTTCTTCATAGAGCCCTTAGATCAATCTCGATATTGGCCTGAAATCATACCTAAAACACCACTAAGATAGAACTACTTTGGATTCTTAATCAAACCTTTAATGTTGCTGAATTCAGATTTAATACCATCAAAATGACAAATTATTAGTCTTAGTTTCTCTTTGCACATTTATTTGCAATATTTAAGAATAACTACTTCTCTCGTCATGCCTCGACATCGAGACTAGATATACATCAATTCAAACCATATCGATAGAAGATGAAAGGATCTAAAATCATCAAAAATCAACCTCGCCTCGCCGCACTATGCATGTCGAGGTGGATTGTCATTTTATTTACGATATATTCTTGTAGAGCCTAATCTCTACTGCATATACTTTTGAAACAAATGGCGAGTATCTTCGCTAAAAGTCTCGATAAAAAAATCTTATGATTTTCTCTATACCAAGTCGGGCATGGCCGACATCTATGACACAAGTCAAGGGAGAGTGTGAAGAAATTTGCGCATTTTCATCTCGAATAATTTGGTTCTTTGATATTGTATTATTTATCTAGGTGGACCTACTTATTTCTTGTATAATTGAGCTCTCCTTCGAGAAGAATATGACATTTATTCTTCCTTTTTTTTATTTTTCTTGCTCAAAAGGAGATAAATGTGTCCTTCACGCAATATGTTGACAATGAGAAGAAAGATAAAAAGTCAACCCATTGACGCAATATGTTGACAACATCCTCTTAAGTCAAATCATTGACCCACCCGCAGGTCAAAGCATCACTGAAGACCAGCAGGAAAAGGGAAGAAAAATGAAGAGAAAATAGCAGGAGAAAAGGAACGCCTAAAAGTCAGCTCACTAGGGAGCTGGTGTGTACGTATGGGAGGGAAGCAGCATCGAAATCCCTTCTCCAGCTGGTTCAGAGTGTAAGTATCTGCCTCCCGGCAGCGCCACCTTATTCGTTATGCTATATCACCGCCCTGAAGTCGACGCTGCCAGCCCGTCGCCATGCAGCACCTCGCAATGGAGGACATGTCCAGGGTAAGCTTGGTGGTTGCAGCATGATTTTTGAGGGATAACTCACAAGCAGCCACGTTTCCCTGAAGAGAGGAAGTCTTGTTTGAGGAACAAAGTACAGTGATGATCATCATCATGATAAAAGACGAGGAATACTAAGAGGATGCATAGATGATGTGATAGGAGAAGCTAGAAACCAGGAAAGATGTTGGAAGATTTTTTAGGGTGCCTCAGAGAGGCATTTAGAGTGTGAGATGGTAAGTCAAAGAGAATAAGGCAGAGACGAGAAAGATTCCGACAGGCAGATGGACTAATGTCTCTCTCTCTCTCTCTATATATATATATATAGAGAGAGAGAGAGAGAGAGGTAAAGAGATAAATAAGAGAAGCAGAGAGAATTAGAGAGTAAAGGTGGGTACAGAGAGACAAAGAGAGAGATGCAGAGATAATAATGAGAGGAAGACAGGATGGGAGACAAGGAGGGGTAAGTAACGGGAGGTTGACATCAACAGAGAGAGAGGTATAGGAGGAGAGATAGAAAATGTTATGAGGCTAAGAAAATACGAGGTGAAAGTCAGGAGTTACAAAAAACAGGTCAATGAGAGAGAGAGATGTACAAGTAAAGAGGCGCAGAAAGAAATTGACAGGTAGAAAAAGGCAGAGAAGGATAGAGGTGGAGTGCGGTTTTTTTTGGTGGGGAGGGGGGGGTCGGGGAAAGAGAGAGAGAGAGAGGCAGAAGAAGAGATGTCTAGATAGAGAGAGAGAGAGAGAGAGAAATAAAAAAACGAAGAGACAGTGAGAGGAAGAAATTCGAGAGTGAAGGGGGAAGAGAGGCAGATATAGAAACGCAGAAGAGAAGAGGGAGAAGAAGAGGAAGCTAGAAAGAGAGATAAAGAGGCAAATAGAGAGGGAGAGCAAGGAGTAAGAGAGGCAGAAGAAGAGGGAGAAGCAGAGAAAGCTAGAGAGAGACAGAGAGATCAAGAGACAAAGAGAGAGGGAGAGGAAGAAAGCTGTATCAATAAGCAGAAGAAGAGGAGAAGAAGAGAAAGCTAGAGAGAGAGATCAAGAGGCAAAGAGAAAGGGAGAGGAGGAAGAGAGAGAAGGGAGAAGATATAGATCAGCAGGAGTAGCAGACAAAGTTATGCGGAGAAAGAGAGAGAGCTATGCAAAGGAAGAGGGGAAGAGAGAGAGACAAAGAAACAGGGGAGAGATATATATATACTTTTGACAGAGGCCGTGCTGGAAGAATGCAGCTGCTGGAGGTGAGGGGCAGCCAAGCCATCGAGCTTCACCAACCAAAGAGCAAAGGCAGAGGTTGTCTGGGCCATTGTCTGAAAAACTACGGTCAGGTCATCGTCCAACCTCATGCCGCCCTTCCGCAACCAATCTTCTCTTATTGCCCCTACAAAATCTGCCATGATCTGCACAATTGGCAAAAGTCAGAGAAATAATTTAAGTCAACACAGATATGGCAACTCAACAAAAAAAAGGGAGGGGCAGCATACCTGAAAAAGTTCTGGCATTGATGACACCCGTCTGAGCCGATTGACCCAGAGCTTGCGAGCTGATCTTCTCCACGTGTCCACCAATGCCTCATCTGACATGCAAGCCTGCAGCTCCACAACGTTAACAGACAGTCAGGAAAAAGTCAACAAGTAAGCCAAGAATGAAATCACGGCAGCAAGGGTAAGTCACCTCAATGATGTGGACAGCGGCCTTGAGCACCTGAAGCTGGGAGGGTAGGACCCGGTGCAAGGGAAAAATGGAGGCACTGCCACCAGCACTGGCTGTCGCCGGCCGGCAGGTCGCAGCATGTATGAGGAATCTCTCCTCAAGGTCAAAGTCAAGCTCAAAAGTTACATGACAGGTGTTGCAATGCTTTTCATCTCGCCAAAAGAGGTCATGGCAGGCCTTGCAGCGGGCAAGTGAGTCAAGGCATTGCTGCCGCTGGGCGAACCTGATGGCATTAAGGTTGGAGTAGAAGTCATCCCACAACCAGTCATCAAAGGCCTGAGCTCGGGCCCACCGTTGCTGCCTCTGCTCTGCACATTGGCCACTCTCCGGCACGACTACCCCTAGTGGTAGGCTGTCGGTGTCTTCGCAGGGCAAGTTATTGTCAACATCAGAGATGGGTGACGATGAGCTGTGCCCACAGCTGGTGTCTGTGTCTAATGGGTTGATATGAGCCCTTCCACAGTTATCTTTGGATTTGGCCTCCTCTGCCATGAATGCTTCCATGGATTGCATGAGGCAGGTCTCCCTTTGCCTGAGTGCCTTCAAGAGGCGGCTCTCCCGTGCACCTCTGCCATCAAGTGTTGATATCAATGCGAACAGTGCCTGAAAGAAGGGAAGTGATGATATCGATTATGACGATGATGATGATGATGATGATGATGATAACAAGGATGCTGATAATAGTGGTGGATGATGATGGTGGTGACGATGAGAATGACTATGTAAACAACAATGGTTTGTTGTGGTGATAGTGATGATCACTATAACGAAAATGACTGTGATGATAATGATAAATGCGAATTAAGGATATACACACCTGAGCTGAGTCAATCACCTCCCAGTGGCCATCTTCAGAGGACTCAAAGTATACCCTCCTGTGGCCAGGGTCATCAAACCCACATGGCCCAAGGAAGAGCCAGTAGCCATTATACCGACGATCCCAGCCGAGGGAGATGGCCTGCTGTAAGTGGGACCCATAAACAGAGGACAAACCTCTGCACTTTAGACCGTGTTGAGACAGCACAGGCTTCTTAACACTTTGTGCCTTTCCTATCTTTCCTCCAGATCCTCGGCACCATGCTTTGGGGATGGTCGCCAATTGCTCCTGCTCAAGAAAAGAAAAATAACACTTAATCATAATAAATGAGAATGTATGGGTTTATAAGCAGTTTAAGTCCTATGTTCCAGTGACTTAAGAAAAAAACAAGTTACCTCTACTTTAAGGCTGGAGCAGCTGCTTGTGAGGTCAACAAGAGCGGTCAAAGCATCAAGCTTTTCTTCAATGGATAGATCAGAGTATTCGCCCTCCATCAATCCAAGCAGCCACCCTGCACCGGGAAAGCTCTCATCTATCTCAATTGATTGCACAATTTGCTGACCCCGTCTTTTTCCCTTGATATGAAACCTGGTGGGGGGACTCGAGCTTTCTGAGCCAGATAACTTGTCTTCACCACCACTACTAGAACTGGAGTAAGCTGAATTGTTGTAGTCGATACTCCCAGAGCACTCGGTGTCAGAATCTGAATCCTCCATTTCATCTTTAGAGGCATGGCCCTTGCGTAGCCGATATGAAGAACATCCGATCTTCTCAAAAAGGGTACAATCGCTAGAGAGGGTGCATCTTATGTGAGCCTCAAGCTCCGCTCGACTGGTGCAGAGGTCCAGTCCAACAATCTAAATGGAAGAGTGAGAGAGAAACATAGGTAAAGGAATTTAAAAGTAGTGTATACAAATTTAAAATCTAAATGTGTGTGCCAGAAAAAAAAGGGTAGTGAAATGCATAAAGAGAAAGACAGAGAGAAAGAGAAGAGGGGGAGAGGGGGGGGAGAGAGAGAGAGAGAGAGAGAGAGGCAGAGAGATTGACAGGAAGATAGGGATAGACTGAGAGACGTAGACAGAGTTGCATAGAGAGGTAATAGGATGGAGGTAAGGAAATATGCAGATAATCTAAAGACAAGAATCCAGCGACTGAAAATGGACGTTCAATTAACTAACAATGGGTATACCTGGGACGCCCTGGCGAGGTCATTAACTCTTGCCCCGCTGCTACCCTGCTCTGATAGAATAGTGAATAGCTCACCCTTCAAAGTGCGAGGTTTAAGTCCGTATTTTGTTAAAGTACTGCCCTTCTGAGAATTTAGATACGCATGAATAAATAAATGCACAAGTATGACAAATGGTTAAGACACCAAAAAGCAGTATCATCCTCTAAAATGGTGATATGACCGTTCATTGCATGTACTAGAGATGCAAGCGTAAGAAAATTGAGCTGGCCCAGGAAAACCCAGATAATATCTATGCCTATAAAAAGAGCCTCAAAGAACCCCTCAAGATAGGAATCAACTTGAAAGTTTCCTTGGCCTCTCTTCCCCTCTCAATTTGCACTCTCCTGGCCTAACCTCCTTCTTCAACTGGTTCTTCATCACTCCAAGTGGAGCTTGGCAGCACTCCCACTCTTTCTCTCCCTAGGATTTCCCCTATTCCTTTATTTGTTTTTCTGCTCTCCATACCTTTCATCATTGTTACTTTTTCAACGACTTAGGATTTCTGTTATGGTCGTTTGAATTGGCATTCCATTACATTTGAACAGACAGAAGAATCAGTAAGTTCCAAAGGGAACTTATCACAATCAAGCTCAAACAATAGATTAATTCTTCATCTAGAGGTAAAGTCAAAAGAAGAATATAAGTTTTTTTTTTAAAGAGGGAGGGGAACACCCGAAACTGGTGCCCCCTGATGTCATTGATAAAATGACGCAAGGATACAAGAAGAATATAAGTTGAAAAAACAAGGCAAAACATTACACTAAGTAGCTCACCTTGCCTTGGTCTTTCCTTGTTGACTGCTTTCTGGAAGCAAAGCCAGCTGATATCATAACCTGCCGGAGTATTTCAATCCATGTAAGAGGATTGAGGGACTGGCTCCAGAATTCAACATCCAGCTCTTGTTGCCTCACCTGGAGAAGGCATTGATGTTTTAGGTGTTGATTCTAAGAAAGCAAATACAAGTGAACACTTTTAAAAGTTTTGACTTACTGAATGCAGAAATCCAAGAAACCTGCAGTCTTTAGAACCTCGAGGAAAGAACCCATCAGTCAACTCCTTTTGGACATCAGCCAGAAGAAGCTTGAGAAGTCCGACATGAATTCTTCCTAATAGCATGGAATCCTGAAAGCATGTTTTTCACAGTACAAAAGTGTTGAGAGAAGAGCCACTGGAAGACAAAAATATCTCAAATACACAGTAAGAACAAAGTTGTGATGAGTTCAAAAGACAAAGTGGACCAGGCCCGTGGGACAGGCAAGGGCTTTTGGGGCCCCAGCCCTCTAAGGGTGCATCAGGGCCCTAATAAGAAGAAGCCCAAAGAAGAACTATCAGGGGGTTCAGTTGGTTCCACTTGCTGGAGAAGCTGAAGGTTCCTCCAGCCTCCTTCCCTTTCTGACAAGCCCAGCAGCAGAACAAGAGACTAGCATGGTGAGAGTTTACTGATGAAGTCGTCCCTCCAGTAGGGGTTCTTTCTTTCTCCTTTTTGGAGTTTTTTTTCTCTCCTGCTTTCATTCTCTGTTTCTTCTTCCTGCCCAAACACACACACTCTCAATCTCACTCTCTTAGGTGCTTTGAATCAAACTCACTACACATGGCCCTGTTTCGCCTCTGGCTTGGTTTGGGACTCATCAGTTAGCATCATAGCACATGACAGAGGAAAAGGAACAGAGAAAGGGGCAAAAGGAGAATGTAAGCAAATCGGACTCCAATTCACCTGGAGATGGGCACGGTATGAGGACGCCATCATCTGCCCTCCTTGGACCCTCCTATCGGTAACCAGAGCACCACACTTGAGTGGTGCATCAAGTCAGCCATTCAAGATGGCACTGGGTAGGAGTGCAATAGCGTCTGCCACATCACATCAAGTGCTCCTAATCTTGACGCATCTCAACCGAGGGGCCCCCTTCCTGAAACATCAACCAAGGCTTCATGGATGGAAATGTTGGCACAGGATCATGCATACATTGGCGTCCCACCAAGCATCCTCTCTTGTCTGAGAACGACCCTGCCAGGTGGATTGATCATGGTGAGCTCTATTCAGAGGTCTGAGGGACTCGAAATGATGTGAAATTGAAGCTCGTTGGGCAGAGCTAACCTGTCAAATAACTGATCTGCCACTTGAGGACTGATTTGAAGGAGCAGTTCAAAGAGTGGTGAGACATCTAACTTAGGGTTTGGTAGGCATCAGATTCCCAACGGGAACTCTTGTTTGAGTTTCAATAGGCAAGTACAGCCACAGTCTACTGATGTGACTTTGAGCTCCTATCTTCTGCCAATGACGCCATTCCAGGGGGAGCAACAGAGGTTGCATTCATCAAAAACCTTTGCCTGATATCAAAGGTGAGGTCGAGCAGTTACAGCCCACAAGATTAATCAAAAACATGAATGCAGCCCGTGCCATTGAACCTACCTCTACAGTGAATTTCTTACTCAAGTCTCTGGCTACATCAAGCTGAGACACACCTTACTTCCAAGTTGCCAAACAACTCTTCAGGCAGCAAGAATCATAAGGCAACCCCTTTAAGTTTACCTATGAGCCCAATAGGGGTGAAGCACCACCAAATATTGACACATGCAGTAGAGAAAATGAGGCATGTAAAAGAACTCAGCTTCTACCATGATGAGTGCTATACCACAGGGCATCATTGTCAATAGGGACTACACCTCATATTTCTTAAAGATGAAATAGGGGTATGAGAAGACGCTCATACAACTGAGGGTAACAACGTAACAAAGACTCCCAAAGATGCCTATATTGAGTCTCCATGCATTTTGCGGTGGAAAACTCCGAGCCCAATGCAATGTGGTTTAGCAGCAACATCAGCACTAAGAACATGACATTCAAAATTGATAGTGGAACTATGCACAATTTCATTGCAGAGGACCATGCAGATGAACTCCCACTGTTGCTCTCCCTCTCTAGCAACTATGAGGTAGTCTTGGACAACAGTGCAGAGCAAATGAATTTCCAACAGGGTCACCTTGTTTTTGTACTTTTTTCAAAAAGAAACAGACTCACCTTGAACTCCAAGCAATTTAAGTGGTGTAATATTACTTTCTGCAATGATTGGACAGCACAGATATCATCTTCAGAATGAAGTGGCTTTCAAAATTTGGATTAGTGGAAATTGACTGTGCACACTTGAAAATGCATTTCTGATCAGGATGTCAAGGGCGATGCTCCAAGGTGATCAAAGCCGAAGGGGTGGATCTCCACCCATGTTACCCTCAGTCACTGTGCCGTGCCACTCCCAACCCTATGGTTGGAACTTGGTAAAAGCCCATTTATAACATACATAAGATATGAGAGACAGCTGTCCCTCTCCAATTGGCTACTTAATAAGGTCTATGGGAGGAGGACACATCATTCCTTCTACAAGAAGATTCAGGGAGAAAACCTAAAAATAAAGAAGGCTAATTCTAACAAGGACCATCAAGAATCAGTTTCTGGTCTGGCAGAGCATTGGGAGGAGCTCTTGAATTACCCCTTCCACTGAGAGAGGAAAGGAGAGTCTTGTTTTTTCCACTTCATTCTTGTATTCCACTTCATTTATAACCATGCTCTTCTACTGAATCTTTTCTTTAGTTCTTTCCTTCAAGATTCTTAACAGAAAGAGAATTCGCGGGAGGTCTATGATCTTGCCATTTGGTACCAAGAAGAAGAGCAAGAGGGCATGGGAACTTGTTGTTGATGTAGATTGGACAGGTAATACATTGGCTCATTTTCCCCGGAAAATTGGCAATCTATTCAGTCCTATGTTCCATGATATTGAAGAAGTATGACTGAGAGAACACCATCAGCACCTGCCGTTGAGCCTCATTGACCACCAATTTTGCCCTGCCACAAGCTGGAATGGGCCACAACTAGCTGATGGACAACCTCAGACCAGCCATGAGATTCTGATCAAGCGGCAGGATGTGATGTACTCATTCATGAGGCTATGTGGGAGATAGTTTCCATACGTTTATGAACGGCATCATAATTCCACTGAGAAGACCAAGTGGCATCTGAAGCAGGCAGTGATGATGAGTTATACTAGAAAGAGTGAGCCAAACCTGTAGGGGTAGACCAAGGTTTTTAGGGCCTACACCTTTGAGAGGACACGACCCCTCTGAGGGCCTATCGGGGCCCTAACTAGGGGAAACCCAAAGGGCTAACCTGGGAGGTTCAGCTGGTTTCCCTCTCTATGGTGGGGATAGGGTTTTTAGAGCACCCTAATCCCTCATAATGCGCCCAGCAGCCTAGGAGGAGCCTGGGAAGTTGGCAGCTCGTAATTGTAGCAGTGCTTCTTGTTTCTTCCACTTGGATTGTCACTGTGGCAGCATCCTTTCTCCTGCACTCATTTTCTCTCTTCTTCTATAACAAACCCTCTCCCTCTGCAGCATGTTTGCCTCGTTTTTCAGATTTCCATCTTCCAGCGAATTCAAAACTCATGATTTGACTACACAGGTATTCCAAAGAATAATGATGCCATGAAACAGGCAATGGTCTCTAGGATTACAGGCATTTAAACTTTCCAGAATTTCTAGTTCAATAAAATGCATAAGAAAAATTATATTTTTATAAAACACATTTCTAGTCCAAAAATTAAAGCTGGAGGGTAGCTTGGTTGACCTTATCATGAAATGCCTGAGCCAGCTCATCTAGAGTGAAGGGACAAATGTCAATGGCCACTGCATGTGTGTACAGGAAACTGAGGACCTGATAAAAGGAATTAAACTGTAAATTTTTATGGGCATAAATAGAAAATCGTGAACTAAATTGAAAGGGACAACGGAAAGAAACCTTAAACAAATAAAATTAACCTCATTCTTTATTTGTCAAAGATGAGCAACCATGTCTAGTTCATCATCTAATGGAAGGACAACAATCACCAGGCGAGGGCACAGTAACTCTTAACTCTAAACCCTAACAAGCCATGAGAGAATGGCCCATTCAACTGTTCAATCTAATAGATTGCAGCACAAAAGCTCTTCTTACTAGGAAATGCAAGAACCAAAGCAAGAAATCATCTAAGGCATGTAGGATACATAAGATGCTAAGATCATAGTTCAGATTTAAGAAAACCTTAAAGAATCGTTTGACGATCTCTGGTGAAGAGTCCCAAGGATTTCCACTCAAGGGTGGCTTCATCCGCACTGATGGGGGAGGAAACCTTGCCAGCATATCTGTACCATGCAGTAAGCAAAACGATAAATAACAAGATTATTCACATGCACACACATGAGGAGAAAGGTGAGAGAAATAGAGAGAGAACCTTTGCATAATGGGCAACAACTTCTTCCTTTTGAGGCAATATGGGCCGAGCATCTTGGTGGACTGGACCAAGTCTGCAAATCAATCAACTCCAGTTCTTCATCATCCATCAAAGAATCAGGAGAGTCCGATTGCTCTAGAAATTTTGAGCTCTGCATGCCAAGATTGCATTCCACGGCCTGAGGCATTACCAACCATCAGTTACATGTGACCAGGGTAAAAATAAATCAATCATTGGCAACATCTACAACTGCAAACAAAAAAGGCCTAAAATGAATGAAAGAATTATGAAAATTTTATCCTTCATGCTTGATTTTGTTTTTAGCACTGATTTCAAATTACTCCAAATTGAGCAAACAAAAAATATTGGATACCTTCTTTTGCCTGGAAGACACTATCTTTCTTCTCTGCATGTTACCTGCCATATTTTTCTTCTGAAAAGTCAAAAGAAAAAAATGTCAGTGTAGTTCATGTCCTGAGATAACAAAAACAAAAATTTATCAGTTTACCTTAGTAACTTTGGCACTTGATGATTTCTCAGAGACCAAACGTCCTTTGGAAGCACCATTACAGTTTATGCATTCTTGATTTCCATCTTCACTGTCAGCATTTGCAACGTGCCAAACTGACATCAAGCCTTTGCCAATACCATGTTTCATGGTAGATAAATGCATATTGCCGGGACTAGATTCACAAGCCTATGTGACATCACAGAACTAGGTAAGACTTTTACCAGAAAGAATAAAAAAAGCTTGATTCAGACCTCTCATTCATTTGAAGATAAATGCACATTATGACTATTATTATAGCTGAAAGAAAAAATGATAAACATAATAACACAGTTCTTTGAAACAAAGGTGAAGGTTTAAAGCTTTCTCCATAAAATTGAATATTACTCTGCCATGATTCAATGAAAATTGTAGCCAACAGATTAGACATTATGTATCAAGTCATTAGAAATTGAGGAAATTTGATCATTGTCCAACCTTTTGTAATGGCAACTGTTTCAATCCAAGTAAACAATGTCATGTCACAAGAGAAAAATCTTTCTGAAAACTTCGGCAGCGTGATGCCAATCAAACCGACTATCTTTTTCATCGGGTGATCACCTATTTTGAGTGACCATCCTTTAATAATAAAGAAAGAGACTATCTTTTTTCCTCAGTCGCTTTAGAGATGGATCTCCAATTCTTCTATGTCACTGAAACCTGAGCAGATTACTTTGAATTTTATCAATAATTATTCTTCAACATCTACCAATCTTAGCGTCCTAATATAAGCTTAAAAATATATTATACCTTAAGCTAGACAGAATACATGTTTTTTTAAAAGTAGACAGAATACATACTATCTTGCTGAAAACCCGTAATTCATCGCACACATACCTGACTTCTTTCAAAGATCCTTTTGCTAGAGCGGCATGCAAGCAGGTGATTGTTAAAACCTGATCTCGTGAAAAAAATAGAGAACTTAGCTATTTCAAATTAATTTTTAACAACCAATAGTTTTATTCGAGTGAAAACAGAGTATAGCACAGCAATCAGATTTTCTGATAATAACCAATAGTTCAAAGTTCAAAGAAACCATACAAAAATCTCTCAGATAGTTTGAAGGAATTACAAAAAAATCAACCGTGCAGGTAGATTTTAAGACGAGTAAGAAGATCCCTCTTGGTTCGAAGGAAATGAAAGAAGAACAATAATTTAGTAAGGCCCAAATAATCAAGTATACAAGGAAGAGGAGTAAGAAACGGCCTAAGAGAATGGAACTGGCTGGAGCCTATAACCAGTCAGTGACTGGCACGTGTCAAGGGAAGAATAATTTTGCCCAAGCATTCAAAGGGGCTATAAATAAGAGGAAGCCAGGATCGAAAGGGAATCCAAGAATCAGTTACCAAGAAGGGAAAGGTGGAGGAGGTAGCTCTTGAATTTGTCCTTCCTGACCAGAAATCAGCTACCTTGGTTGAATCCCATCTTGTACTCTTTTGTTCTTTGCAATAGAGTTCTTGTCTTTACTTTCCAAATCTCTGTACACCATTTACCGGTAGAATCAGGGATCTTACCAGAATCTCAGCATCAGAACTTGGTGATCCCGAGAATGGGAAAGAACAAACTGAATGAAGAAAATTCAATGGCATCTTAGGTTAATCTTCATGAGAAAAAAGCTCCAATCTTTTCACATGAGTCGTGTTTTCTTGTTTCCAATCTTGCTTCAAGCAAATAGGCACCCTAATATGCACTCCTTGAAACGAAATATCTCATGGAAAAATGTGGGGTATTAAAATAAAGCATCTTCATGTCGTCTGCTTTCTTCCTCAATGATAACAAAATAAGACAGGAACAGAAAAATTGTTTAAAGTAAACTTCTGTAGAAAAACTGAAACACGAAGGAAATTTTTAGATGGTGTTCATGAAAAAACATCGAATTATTATCTGAAACACACCTATCAACGAATCCAGAATGATATTATTAGATTTCAAAAGATAATTATCAGAGGGATCACCTAATCTTTTCTTGGGCAGAGAGTCAAACACCACACCAAGAGGAGGACCATCTTTACGGAATATTTTCTTCAAAATGTAGTCTTTAGAGCGTAAAACTTGCAGACCATTAAGCGATCTCTCCAGCGTTATATCTTCCACATTATTAGCGGGCCCTTTAATCTGTTTCCGCACAGAACTTCCCTGCTGCCTCGTCCCAATGCTCATTAACTTCTGAACTCTGTAATTCTTTGATTGTGATTGACACGTCATCTCTTCTGCATATTCTCCTCTGTTCTTGGCATTTATCTTCATCTTAACTCTCGAACTTCCTCTAACTTTAGCAGTTTTGCCGTTCTCTCTCTTCTCTTTTCTCCTCTTTGTAAACCATAAACGGACTTGGTTGAATGTCAAGTTGAGGGCCGAAGCACAGTCTCCAATTTCCTTCTGGTTAGGATACTTGTTCACTGAAATTGGGCGGCAAGGTGGATCAATTTCTCTCACTAAACCATAAACGAAAGCAAGAAGGAAAAAGAGCAGAAAATAAACCTGAGAAGAGCTTCTCTAGAAACTCTATTTGGATTTCTGACTTCTTTACTAATACTTGATCTTGCTCGGCATCTGCAACTGAGTCCTCTACTGATCCTACAAGAGCAGAAATGTAAGGATAGGATGAAACGAAGAAAAGAAGACAACAGAAGCTATTGATCCAGCAGTTTCACAAACGGACATACAAGGAAAAAAAAATCTGAAACCAATTGCCACGAAGAAGATATAATATTTTAATGATAAAGAAGAAACATATCGCGCATGAGAGAGAGAGAGAGAGAGATGAAATCCTTCGAAAGGAAAACCCCACGCAGAAAAAGTCCCTTACGAGGCCAGACTCGCAAATTCAGAGAGGGAATTGTCTAAGTCTTCAGTATAAGACAATCATCCAAACTAGCAGGGTAGGAAACATGAAAATTAACAAACGCAACATCAATCCGAGACGACATAAAACCCAAAGCCGTGGAACAACGGGGAAAATTTATGACCGAGGAAAACAGAAAATGGGAAATAGATAGTATGCAACTGAATATAGAAACAGAGACGGGTAAAATTACCCGCCATCGTGACAACAACACAACAGCTCAGTCGGCAATATGAGAGTAGAAGTCAGCCTCCATTTCCAAAGTCTGAAGTTTCCTTCACCTTCATCCTCCTTGCAGCTGCACTCTACAGCTGAACCCTTCGAACAAAGGTACTCTCTCTCCCTCGCTCTCACTCTGAACACTCTCGTTCTCTGTCTTGCTGAGAGCTGACTTCTAAAAACCCTATATCTTCCGCTCGCGGCGCTTAAACCCCGAACAGACGTAAATATCTTCCCTTTAGGAAAAGGATCCCCTTGATGATACCGTATTTTACAGATTTGCCACCCCCGTCTCAAGAATTCTTCTGTTACTAAAAACCTGTCATTTTATTAAACTACCAATTGCTGATAGCCCCCAAACCTTTCTCTAATTGCTGATCTATTCTCTCCTAGCCAGTGATGGCCCTTTTTGATCCATCGGCGATCAATTAATCGGCCATTGATTTCCAGCGACAGACATTCACCGTGATCGGGATCGATCGAATAGAAAATCGACGAGTAATCGGATCAAGGGGATCAGATCATATCGACATGATCGAATCCCTCAAACCCTCAATCACCTGTTCATCCTCGAGCTGATTGTACGTCAGAGTGAAAGGAATTTTTTCGATCTTTCAAAGTTGAATCGTTTTTGATATCGTGATTGAATTTTCTATGATTTTTAGCGCACACTGTTAATATGATTGACAGTCGGATCGAGGATCAATTGATCATGCTGTCAGTTCGATTCGCTGATCGATCACATCAATGAAGCGATGAACAGTACTGATCCGGTCATCCGCCTGATGCAAATGACCGATAAATGGGATCAATCGACGCAAAATCGATCACAATCCACTCAATCAGAGCAGACTACCGATCTCTCTCTCTCTCTCTCTCTCTCTCTGAAAATGGAGCACGGGGAGCTCGTTCATGCTGCTCGAAAGTAAAGCAACAATCCAAAAGTCTTGTCACCAAAGCCTCAGACAAAGGAAAGATGGAGGAAACGCTCAAGGGTTCCCGGGTTTTCTAATAATTTAGTTACTTATTGGGGGAGAGAAGAGAGAGAAACAGAGGAGAGAGAAAGCTTGGCGGGAGGAACAGTTGAAGCCTAGGTAGATGCTCCAAGCTCGAGAAGGAGAGTATGGTTTGCTGCGTAGGAAGTGGGCCCCAAAAACTGAATTGGGCCTGGGCTTATATACCGGTTGTTGAGAGCCCAATCGTCTCTTGAGACTGCATACTTCAAGTAGGGAGCACCTAGAGAGAGAAAATGGAATAGAGAGAAAGAGAGACCATGATGGTCATATACCTGCATCAAGAAATATGAAATATGAGAAGGGTGGTGTACCATCGAGCTCCACCATGGCTTTCTTGATCACAGGCTTGAACTTCCCTGCAACGGAGAATTCATGCTTTCAGTAGAATGAGAAAGAGAACCAAAACGTAGAGAGAGAGAGAGAGAGAGACGGGGAGACAAACCATGTCGTCTCTCTACGTCCATCAAAGCTGTGAGAGCAGTTCCCCCTACTGTCCATTCTTCAACCGGAGCAGCCAAATTGGCCACCTGAGTGGAAAGCAATGAAACCAAAGAAAGATGGGAAAATTTTCAAAATGAAGCGTCTGAAATTCCAGTTTAAGTCCAGCAAATAATTATTCCAATATTAATGTACAATGCCCGCATGATTAGGGATGTGAAGACCAGATCGAAAGATAAGATCATGGATCCAATCTCAGTCCCCAATCGAAAGATCATGACTGCACGATCCATCTCAATCCGGATCAATGGGGGTATCTATCCCTCTGTTCTTCCCTTTTATCTTCCCTCCTTTTCTCTCTAATCCAGTTATGGACTTTCCCCACCCATTCTCTCTCTTCTCTCCTTTTCCCTCCTCATATCTCTTTCCCAATTTACTTCCTCCCATCCCTTTTCCGCCCTCTTTTCAGTCCCTCTCTCGTTTCCTTTCTCTATTTACTCTCTCTCGCACTCTGTCTCTCTCTCTCTCCCCCTCTTCCTTTTTCAAGCTTTCTCTCAGCCTTCCATATTATCCCTCTCCATCTTTCACTTTGGAACCCCGATCAGGATTGCCAATCATGCCATCCAGCAATCCTCAACCGCGAAAGTCAAAAGTTGGAGATTGGATCAAGATCCGTAGGATCGGATCAATGATCTGGTCATAATCGACCATCCCTAGGCATGAGAGGTTAAAGTCAATCCGTTGATTACCTATCTATTTTTTTAATCTCTGTCCTTTTTTTCTCTTTTTCAGACTTGAGAAAGAAGATTCAGGCACTCACCGAAGAGATAAGACCAGTCTTGCCAGCCTGAAGCAGGGCTCCGGCAGCATATCCCAGAGCATAGCAGTAAGTGGCATCAAAATTGGTGGGCATGCCGCATCGTCCCTCGTACCTGAATTGGTGACAGAAGATGAGCACTTGCCCTAAGAGCTACTCTCCGGAAATCTCCCTTCTTCTCTCCCACTCTTTTTTATCTCTCTCCTGAGAAATGTACCCAAAAAAGTGGGACTGCCCGTTGAAACGCCCTTTGTATGTTCCCGCAGCCGCCCGCTTCTCCAGCTCAGCCTCAACCATTTGGATCAGCATCTTCTCGGTCTCAATCTTCGCCACCTGACAACATGAGTGCAAAAGAAAGAGCATGAGAAAGATAAACAAATGTATGTAGATGTTATCGTAATATCCACTTTCTAGAGCATGAGAAAGATAGAATATGATCTGGGACAATTAGTCCCAAGCCTCTCTTTCTCATCTCTCTATATAAACAGTTGTGCTTTGGTCAATTAATCAATTCTAGGGTTTCCTTTTGTCAACATATATAAATGGAAGAGAACTTTTGGGAGATAGAGAGAGGATGCTTAGATCTACCTGCACATTTCCATGAGGATCTCTCTCTAGCAGCAGCTGTTCCTGAATCGCCTGAGGGAGAAGGTCAAAGAGCTCCTTTGACTGGCTCTGGAGCTTACTCTTCCACGCGCCCTCTTTATCAACAATGTCATGGGCGAGAATTTCGTTCAACTCTGCAATCAGCTGTTGGACCTGTAAATGTCAACAGATCATGAGTCAACACGCACTTTAACTTGAAAAAGTCAACCTGCTCAAGGATCATTGACCTGGATCATCCAATAATCAAATCATGAGTCAACGCACACTTTTACGTGAAAAGTGTGCCCATCCCAGGGTCTTCGACATGGATCATCTAATAATCAAATGATGACATAACTATTTGAAGTTAATAGCTCAAAGAGTCCTAGACCTCCAGCACTCCCTGGCAGATCTTCGACCGACTGCATCGGAGACCAACAAATGGGCTGGCTCCTGCTTCTCCGCTAGGACTGCCTACAGTCGGCTTGGTTCCGGACACTCTCCGGATCCACCCTCGACTTTGACAGCATTTCGAGTCATTTGGAAGAGAAAGATCACTCTCAAGGTGAAGATATTAGGGTGGCACCTTCTCCGGAGCCATCTCCCAATGTGACAAATGCGCAGTAGGTGGAGGCCCAGGGAATTGGCTACCTACCCCCTATACTCGAGGGAGAGCGAGGATTGCTCCCACCTCTTCTTTTGATGCCTTTTTGTTCAGGAGGCATGGGGATCTGAGGGGTCCTCCGGCATGGACACCCAGTCAGTGGAGTCCTTTTGGGACTCCATCCGGCGTGGCCCATACTGCTGCGAAGCCGTGGCAAAAACTCTTTGCGCTTCTCTGGGCTATCTGGCTTCACAAAAACAAGGTCGCCCTCCAGGGCCGCCCACCCTCAGCCATAGCTATCATATACAATGCCTGAGCATTTGCCAGCGCCTGGCATTGCTGGCTCTAGCCATCCTGCCACTGTATTTCATCATTCTTTGTTCTTCAAATGGCATGAGGGCACCGTTTTTGGGTGACCCTCTTTTTCTTTTCAAAAAAAAAAAGCTTAAAGAGCTCTGGTAAAATATTAACCATAAGGAGTATTTTAATTGAGATGAGCTGCAGAGAAAAATAAAGAAAAGAACTCAAACATTCTTATTGAAATATGCAAACATAATAATAGTAACTTTCCAATTTTCATCTCAATACAAATGCTCACGTAATTCAATGTCTTTATTCAAACAGTTTATTTGATTAAGTTAGACAATAACATATTATATTGAAAAATATAATCTGGTACGAACCTCAGGGATAAAATCAATTAAACCTTCGGGAATGAGTATAACGCCATAATTGTATCCAGAATCTGAACGCTTGCATATTATGTCGGTTATGTACTCTGTAACATTTTTCAGAGTTAGCTTCTTTGCTGCCACCTAAAATCACGAGCACAAGTTTTTATCAACATTACGTTGGAGAAAGATAAAGAGAAGTGTAAACTAAAAAAATCATTAATTCCTTCAATAACCGGAGGAAGTGAGGTCATCTGGAAATATAGGGTATTGTGTTCTATGACTCATGAGATTTCGACCCAGTGACATGGAGAAGAAGTAAATTCGTACCTTTGTGTAATCAGAAGAAAATTAACCGCTACTTTACATAAAATAAAGCACATCATTATAGATTAGGAAGGTAAGGTGGCAGAAACATATGATATGCCTACTAAAAAGATTTGTTGATAACATTAAAAATCATGACACGTGAGCACTGAATAATTTATTTATAGCTTCATTTTCATACTTTCACTCCCTATATTTTTTATACGTTCACATTGTGGATACATTAACTTGTACGTGTAATGAAGTCCCCTATTAAGGACGGGACACTTAGAGAAGTGTACTTCCTTCCAGCAGAATTCGCTTTCGTCCTTCAAAGGCAATCTAGGGTTCCAGTAGAACAAGAAGCCTTCAATCAAGGTGACATAACAAAGCAGTTCATGTAAAAATTGACAACAATTGGTCAAAATCCTGTCTTAAAGAAACAAGTGGTCAACATGCAAGTTTACCTCTTCTCCGATCATAGTAATATTGGGATGAGTTTGCAGAGCACACTCTAATGTAATGTGAGAAGCAGCACGTCCCATCAGCCTGACAACTGAACATCGGAAAGAAGTATTTGCAGTCAAATAAACATGATTGGCAAAAAAATTCATGAAACAAAACTTGGAGTTTTCTCTTAATCTCTCCAAGCAATTAAATTGCTGGCTCAGAGAGCAAAAACTCCAAGTTTTGTTTCATGAAAGATCTGTAACTGTTTTGAGCATAGAGAAGTAACTAGTGCTCTTCAAAAAAACTAGACAAGTAACTAGTAATGATGAGCACTTACAATGGTAATATTTTCCAGTTGATCTAGCATCAATCATAACATTCCCAATCATTTCAGAATATATCTGAAAAAAGAAAACAATGAAATATGAATAATCTTAGATAGATATATCCCAATGAGCATCATGCAACGTTGCAATCTATTTCAGGCTTCAGGTCAGACTATTGTGTTCCAATGATGATTGTTAAACTAGCAGCAGATTTGTCAGAGAGAGAAGAGGGAAGAGAGAGACAGTAATTCCACCAGCAAAGGATGATATTATTCCATTGGCATATGCTCCTTTTTATACAACAATTTCAATAGCTAGTTTAAAAACTAGCCGTTACCCAATGTTAACAGATCGGGTAACTCAGGTATTTAGGCCCATTAGTTTGAGCCTAATTATACCTTCCACTATTGGGCCTTTAGGCCCATTAATATGGTCTTACTTGGACCTAACTAGGTTAGTACCCTAACTAAGTTAGATTTTATTCCAACCCTATGCTATTACATTTACATCAAGGAAAACCAACTGGCCCATTAGCAGATAACAATGATTATGAATATAAGGTGATCTACCAACTATCGGCCCCCTAAGGTGAGGGATCAGGGGTTCGGGTCACTAATCTTAATCCAATACCTAAATTGTGCTTTGACCACAAGATCAGTCAGACCATCAAAACTAATCTTAACCTATGATTTTCGTTCATGTTCGTGGAGCAGTTGACCAAACTCAGAAATATACCGACACTCAAGCAAAAAAATGTTGAACGAATAGTCTGAAAACAGAAATAATGATTATAAATAAGCATACAAGTAGATAAAAGAGACTGCTGAAAGACTTCATGAAAAGTATGATTAATACTGCACGATGAAAATCATGAGACTCAATAAGGTCGATTGAATTTTTTTTGGCAGTTAGAAAGAAGAGCAATACCCCTGCTCCTAGTCCTCCCACCCAGGGGGAAAGTAGATGAGATGCACGTTTATTAAAAGTTTGTGACCCGGGCAAGCAGTTGCTCCAAGCAAACGTGATCCCAAAGCATTAACCCATGCTGGGAGGGATAGGTGAAGTGGTGTGTACTTTAATGTATGCAATGACCATCTTCACTAGGTACTAGGAATATGGGGTGGTGCCAATATTACCACCTTGGCCCAGGATGGTGAACTATTCCAAAGCATAGTGCCTCTCGGGGTTTCCTTCAGAGCACGAGGCCTATGCCTGCATTGGCAAGCAATGCCACACAATGCGCACTACTGTGGTGTGACAGGGATAAGCGTGCAGCATATGCACAGGGAAAGTATGCCGAGTTGCTCAAGGCAATGACATCCTCGAGCCTCAACAGGCATGTCTTGCTAGGATGACAAGGCAGACCTCTGATCAAAGCATACCGCATGACATGCAAATTATTGTATGAGTACTCTAAAGCTATTATGTGACATGCCTAATAATCTCTCGAGCGCATATCAGCGGGCCTACAAATCAAGAAAAATTTCTCCCCTCTCATATCTCCCATAGCATATTGCTTATCAAAATGTGTATGAGGGTGAATCCCCAAAGCTCATCGGCAAGTCGAGTACTCCCTCAAAGATCTCTAGAGGTTTGAGGGAGGGTGTACAGAGGAGGCCTAGAAAGCAATTCATAAGGAGTTAGTGCTAGCGCCTGCAACAATATCATTACAAACAAATAAATGCTCCACAATTTTGCTCCTCGATGGTGGGACAACAATGACATCAAAAAACAGACATTATGCCCGGTGGTGATCATGCAATCATCTACAAGAAGTCCTCAGGGTATCATTTTTCACATAAAGAAAGATAATTGAGGAAAGATAACCAAGTGCCAAAGGAGATCATCCAAAAATTGCTTTGGGGAGCAGTTAACAAAGTGATCCCAAGAGGAATTACAAGAAAAACCACCATCTAGTCTAAGTGTCCAATCAGGTTGATCTAAATTTAGGCCCAACTTGAATGACAAGATAGGAGATAAAAGGTTAAACAAAAGTCTGGGTCTCTCTGCAGAGACTTTTGAGTGTCTACCTCAAGGAGATGGACAAGGCCAAGATGGTGTGAAGTGAGGAGAATTGGCCAAGGTCACTTCTCCGTCCCAAATGTCATACCTTGGCCTTGGCCAAGGGCACACTGATAGTGCTTCATTGCACTTGTCAGTGGATCAGCAGCACCATCTCTGCCAATCAGCCCACTGCCCCTTTGATGTTGAGGATGTGAACCCTCGCCATACTTGGCCAAGACAAAGAAGGCCAACAGTAAGTTTGTGGTTCTCAGCAGACAAACTAGTTTCTTATGGAATTAGCATGTCAAGGATGTTGAGGATGTTCTTGTTCATCAAATTCACATGTCGAGGATGTCTTGGGGCCTCCTAATCCCTAGGCCCCCCTCATCTATCAATCAACATGCTTTCTCCAAAGAAACTCTACATTGGCAATGTGAACCCTCGAGCTAGTCGTCCCAAGTGTCATACATTTCCTACTCAAAGAGCATAAGACAATGTCAGGTACCTCAAACAGGCAAGTTGATGTAACATTATATCCATGAGTCTGCGGCATATCAGTTGGATGCAACTCTCAGGGATAAAAGCTGAAGCTTCCACTCCACAAATTTCTCCCTCAATTAGGTAAAGATGACCTCAAAGTAATAAGCCTAAGTGGATCTTAAGACGATGGGACATCTAAGGTAGTCAAAGGGTAAATGGTCACACGAGAACTGTTGACAATGTTCCATATTGTTGTAAAATGTAATAGTGTAAAGGAGGCCCATGGGAGTAGGCCCACTAGTGATAGGCTCGGCTTAATGGTGCTTATGTACAAGAACCTAACAAGATCATGTATGTGACATATGGTGCTTATGTACAAGAACCTAACAAGATCATTTATGTGACATATGGTGCTTATGGCAGTAGAAGGAGCTATCATACGACAAATCTTTAAGACGTTAATGTGTTGGGTCATGGCTCACTTGTGCCCCGAGAGTATACTCATCAATTCTCTAATGGATGCTTTACAACCATTGAGGAATAGTATCGCATCATCATCATATAATCATGCAACCCCTCTTCAAGTGATATGGTTGGATAAGTCTTTGCATGATTGCTCTGCAGAGAGTTCGGTTAATGACCTCTTCAACCAAAATGAAGAGGACACTGGATCACCCTACTATAGGCCTCGTGTGGGTGTGAAGAATGGGTAGAATTACTATTCACCAGCAAAGAAAAATGACTCTTCCTAATACATAAAATTGATTAAGTTGATGAAGTCGTCAGCAAATCCAAAGCAAAAAAGGTACGGAAATTCCGGTTAATCCTACCAAAGGCCTTTTCCATGTCAAGTTTGAATTATGACATTTGAACCACCGATATCATAATCCAGGGACTCTACTATTTTGTGTACCAGCATGATATTGTCATGAATATTTCTTCCCTTAACAAATCTGCACTGTTTTAAGGATATGAGTCTACCAAGTAAAACTCACAGTCACATTTTAATGATCTTGGACACGATTGTGTAGCATAAACTAAACAGACTTATACATCAAAATTCTCTAAAAGAGGTTGAGCTGCCACGTTTCATATAAGTACAATAAAGGTGGCTTTCCATCTCCATGGGAAGACTTTGCGATGAAAGATTTCATTGACAGCCTCTACAAAGTCTATGCTAATGATTTCCAAGCATACAATAGAAAAGCCAGCAACTGTCTGGGCCAGGTGACCTGTTCCTACCCATGGAGAAGACTGCATCTTGTGATGTTCAAGGTTTCTTGGGGGGTTACACAGGACATGATCGAAGAGAGCATATGCTCAGAGATCTCTATTAGCTAGGAGGTAAATTGGAATTTAAAACATTGCATGATTATACCTTGAAGTCATCAAGATGTTCTTTGAAGACCTCGTGAAATGCAAAACCAGCTCATGAAGCACCAGGCATATGCAAGACAGAAAGAAGGGAATAACAAGAAGAGCAATAACTGACAAGAGAGGTCTTAAGGTGAGAGATTTAGAGAGAGGGGAGTGGTGGGATGAAGAGAGGGAAGGAAGCAAGGGTAAGAGATAGATGGATGAGGTGGCAAAATAAAGGGATAGAGATAACCACAGGGGGGAGAGAGAGAGAGAGTGGATGTTAAAGAGGCAGCAGAGAGAGGGGGGTGAAAAGTGCGAGAATAGGCGGAAAAGAAAGAAAGAGGAGCGGAAGGAGAGTGTAAAGGAATGGGGCAGGGAAAGAGAGGAAGAGAAGCGCTAGGGGAAAGAGAGAGCGTGGAAGTGAGAGGAAAGGACAAGGTGGCAAAGGATCGAGAGAGAGAGAGGAAGGGGGGAGAGAGAGAGAGAGAGAGAGTTTGAAAGACCAAGTGAAGTAGGAGGCTAGCAGAAGAGAGCAAGATGGGAGAGACTTAGAGATTGAGAGTTTGTAAGAGAGTGGAAGGATCTGGAAGGGATAAGGGGATTCTCCCACACGTATGCTAGAGAGAGAGGCGGAGATGAGTCAAGGAGAGAGCTGGAAAAATCACGGGCGGGGAGGACGGCAGAGAAGAGACGCAGGGCAGAAGGAGCCAGAGAGAAAGCAGCGGGAATAGACAGAGAGGGGAAGGGAAAATGCTGACACAAGACAGAGTATGATAGTGTGGAATACAGAGAGGAGAAGGGAGGACACGGCCATGTGCCAAGGATTAAGTTTCACATTGGGTCTCTTAAGATTCTGTGTGTTACATGAGTAGAAGAGAACTTTTGGAAGATGATGTAGTGAGAGAGAGGGTGTAGTGGGATTATAAATTGGGTCTCGCATAGTCAAAACAGATAAGCAAAACCCAAACAAAATTGATTCTGAAATCATGGAATTTCTGCTTTCTGATTTCAACTGGTATATTCTAATCTCTTAATCTCAGATGATCAGTTAATGAAGAGATCAACCCCCAAAGCCCAAACTATAGTCTTGATAACAAGCAAGGTTTAAGCATGGTTCAAGATGCATGGCATTAGATGTAAGATGAGCGGAATGTTGTGAGCTGAACAACAGAAGTTAGAACCAAGAATTGAGGACGTTTAAATCTAATACATTCACTGTCCACAATTTCGATGATAGGTCAGTAAAAGACGCTAAGCAAATACTCAGTGAAAACCCAAGAGCAAAGCATGGAAAACTGACGGACACTAAGATAAGAGAACTCTAAAACTTTAACCAACCTTGCATGCCGTATCAAAACCAAAACTTATGGGAACTTCCTTGCATTTAAGATCGCCATCAATTGTCTTGGGGCATCCAATCACCTTTGTCTTCAATTTTTTTACCCTACACAGTTCAATTAAGATAATTAACAGAGGATATGGAACTCAAAACACCATAACATGAACACCCTTTCTAGGCTTTGTAACCAAAACCTCAGGGTTTAATTCTTAATTTTCTTGCATACAATCAAAATTTTCAATGCAAAATTAATGAAATTGCAAAGATTTTGAATCATAAAAAAGAAGGCAATTCCAAAAAGTCTGAAACTTCACCTAAAATATTCAGCAAGAAGACAGGCATTGGTATTTGAGTCATCACCGCCAATGACGACAAGGCCATCCAAGTCAAGTTTAATAGCTGTTTCTTCAGCTTGTGTGAACTGACCACACAAGATACAGGCATTAATTATATATAAGTAACTAAAATAATGTGAATTATCACGGGGCACCAGTTCGGGTGTTCTCCTCCCTCTTTTCAAAATAGGAAAACAAAAATGTGAATTAGACCTATAAATGATGATTGTTGAAAAGACTAACCTGTTCTGCTGTTTCAATTTTGTCTCTTCCACTGCGAATCATATCAAAACCGCCCTGTACTCGAGCCAATAGCAAATCTCAATTACTCATCATGGTACTTGATAAATAAAACAAAAGAACATGATTCAGGAGTTATAGGCACTTAAGAAGCATATATTGTCATTGTGAGTGGTTACTGCTTTGCTTTGGAACAGATCTTGAAGTAGACTCCAGTTATCAAGTGCACATTCTTAATTTTATTAGGCCTTTTATCCAACATTCTGAGGGACTCTTGATGTTAAAATCGGACACTCGAGTGGCATGAAGTTGATCTGATAACAACCGGAGCAAGAGAGAGGAGAGAGGGAGGTTGATCGGGGGGGAGAGAGAGTGTGGTGAGAGAAAGAGAGAGTAAGAGTGATCGAGAAAGAGAGAGACAGAGAGAGATAAATGGAGCTAAACTCAGCATTTATGTGGAGAGACATAAAACCAGAGAGAGGGCAGCAAAGAGCATCGGATGAGTGCAAGTAGAGAAGGAAAACCAGGAGATAGAGAGTGGGGAGAGGAGAGAAAGAGATGGCAGGGGGGGGAGATTAGAGATAGGTAGTGAGATGGGACAAAAATAGAAAGCAGGGAAGAGAGAGAGGGGGGGATAGAAAGCGTAGGATTAAGCTTGAAGGTAGATAGACGTGAAGACCAAAAAAGGTGTTGGAGAGAAAGAGAGCAGGGAAGAGAGATGGAAAGGCAGAGAGGTATGAGATAAAGAGCTGGAATGTAAAGAGACTGGGGGGAGGGAGGAGAGAAGGCACGAAGAAACAGAGAAGATGGAAGGACAAGAGAGGACAGGAGAGAAGACAGGAAAAGAGGCCAGGAGGGAGAGGGGGTGAACATGATCAACATCCAGTTCAATCATGCTCGTGATCATTGTCTTTTTTTGAAGTACAAAGCTCGTGATCATTGTGATTGGTATTGATCAACACAATCATAGAAGAGCAGGCCCGTCTCTTGGGCGAGCATGCTTGACTTCACAATCAATCAGTGAGATCGCACTCACAATCAATGTGAAAATGCAATCGGCTAAATCTCAACCCATGTTGAATCGACCTGATCATCAGATCCTAGGCAGGGAGAGAGGAAAGAGCATGATCATTCAATACAGACAATCACAGGGGTCTGCATTTCGATCCTGATTGAATGACACCGATCACACCTGATCGCCGAAGACTACCTCTAAGAAATCTGATTAATGCAACAGCCAAAGTTCTCTATTTTTAGTGGGAAAATAGGAACTGCAAAACAGTAGAAGGCTTTCATTAAATGTGGCCACAAATTCGGGTTCATTAATTGGAAGTGGATTCCAAAATCTCAGTTTCAAAAATCCAATCTTTTTGCATCTCGAGCAATGAATGTAAAAATCATTTCCACTGGTAAAGATCATTCTAAACTGGCATTTAAACAATCACCGAAGAAAATGTCAATGAATATAATAATCTTCCTCTAGAGTTTTTCCACGCCAATTTCTAGAGCATAATGAAAGTTTCCTCAGAGTTATAGTACCCCACAAAGGGAGTGTGAAGTTGTCGATGAAAGAGAGAGAAAGGTCCTTAAACATTAACGAGCGTGGATCCATCTGACCTGATTCCTGAATGGAAAGATGAAATCTGTCGAAAGCTCCACATATTTACACCGCATGACTCCTGCTGGGCCACCTTTAAACCCAAACACAGTGCTTCCCGGGGCCCTATCCTGTAAGTAATCTGAAAATCGAACACATAAAAAAATATACCGCTGCTTAATGATTTCAGAATGCAGATTAAGTGCAATAGAAATCGAGTTACATAGAATATTATCAATCAGGATCAAAATGCGCATACAGAGTTTCATAGAAATATGGTCGCATAGAACATCATCAGTCAAGTATCACAACAGGCTGATAAAATTAAATAGAAGTATAGTTTCATGGAATATTACCAATCCAGGACCGTAAGAGGCAGACAAAGTTACATAGTAATAGAGTGACTTAGTGATATGATCCCATGAAAGAGAAGCAAGTGGAAGCGTCACTCATAGGCTAATTTTTTCAACGTTACTCTCCAGCTGATGATAACCAAGACAGGCCCACTATCCGTCGAAACATTAAAAATAATGGGATCCCACCATTCTCCGCTGTCAAGGAATAGCATTGATTGAGCTTCTGTATCTCAAACCCTCAGTCCTCTCCTATCTTCATCTGACCCCTCCCTATCCGCAGGTCTAATCTCTATCTCAGTGCAGCTTGGTGGCACACCCTCTTTCTCTCCATCAGACCTCTCTTCTCACACTCCCATCTATCATTTCCCCTTTCCTTCCCTCTAGAACTCTACCGGTTCATGTGTGGATTTTTTCAACACTGTAGCATTTTTATAGAGTTCATTTGAATTTACACAGTTAGAAATCCCTAGATAGAATCCCTAGCAGCGTCGGATCACAGAGAATGTAATCAATCATGGATCAAAATACGCAAATAAAATACGCAAAGAAAATTATTGATCAAGCAGAAAAGTACACAGAAAGAGACACTGATAAGGAACAAAACGTACCGTAGATGCCACAAATAACATTGTGTCCTCCGGGAGCCTGACCACCGGAGAGCACAACCCCAACATTGAGCTTACGTCCCGCCTCAAAAGTAGACACATCTGCAGGCACCACCCTGGCAGACGGTTGACCGAAAAGATGCGGAAAAAGTTTTGCAATCTCATCTGCAAAGCAACAGCACTTCATAAACCCTAATTCGCTATAGAAATGAATAACAGAACAAGTAGAGATATTTGATGCATAAGCCAACAAACTTTCAAAAAAAAGTGACATAACCTTAATTCGCTTTAAGCAAAGCGAGAAAGAGTAACAGAAAAGATAGAAGTGTCAGTAGCATAAACCCTGATTCGTTTAAGGAACCAGAGAAATGAAAAACAGAGCAAGTACAAGAATTAGGAACATGAACCCTGATTCTCTGAAGAGCATGAGAAATGGATAACAGAACAAGCAGAAGAATTAGCAGCATAAAGCGTAATGCCTTTGAGAAACCAGATAAATGAATAACAGATCAAAAATGCATTCCCCGCTAGTATTTCCTAGGGATAAGCCGATCGGAGAAGTAGACGAAATATAAGAGCACTGACCGGGATTTCCGGCGGCAGAACTGGGGGGACCGTCGACGACGGTGAATGCAGGAGATTTGAGGACGGATGGGAGGAGAAGTTCGTGATCGAGTCGGCTCGTCTGGACTTCGCTGTAGACGGCGGCGTGGCGACCTGCGGAGGCCGGTTTCGAAGGAAGGTAACCGCCGTTGGTGAGCACGGACGCCATTCTCGCTTTTCGCCGCCGCCGGATTTCAGATTTTTCTTGTCCGCTTCGAGTACAAGATGAGTCATGGAAAATCTCCCGATTTCATCCACTCGTGTTTAATGCTGATCAACGTTGATTTGCATGCTTGTAATACGTAGCCATTGGAAATGCGTTTTTTTGTTGACGTGTCTTTTTTTAATTGGATCTAGTAAACTTGATGCATCGCGCTTCATACGACATGGAGATAAAAACCACTCTCGGACGATCCGCCGCAACGCGCCACTCTTCACTGAGAAGTGAACTCTGGGGGCGCAGGTGAGCAGATTTTTTTCGCACGTGACGTGAGAGAGGGTAATCACGGAAAATCTCCCTATATTTCGTCTATTCCAGTTCAATATAAATTGATTTGCACGTTTTGAATACGTAGGGATTGGTTTTTTCACGGGACACGATTTGATTGGAGAGATCAAATGTGCAATGCACGATGACTTGCACAGAGTACGGTGCAAGCCTCCTTGTAATTAAAACTTAGGAACACGTCTCTAGATTTTATTAGGCACGTGACGTTGGGAATAGTAAGGGAATCGCGATCAGATCGGCATGATCATCATTCACATTTGGCTGATCGATGGACCCGGTGAACCAATTGATGTGGATCATGGTCGGAAGGAAGTAGGTTGATCAATTATATGCTAGAAAGAGATTATCATATCATCAACGTCTGATCACCATCCAAATCATCAATCAGAGATGGTGATTAATCAAAGAAGATGTATAATTGATTTGATTAATTTCTCCAAATTGAGCAAAGTGAGGGTCAAAGTGAATGAAGGGATTGAACTAATAAAAGGAGACCGACAAGAAAATTAAGAGCACGAAGAATGCATGCAATTGCTTTGATTTTTTTCATGTTTCATCGCTTCGTGAGTCTCAAAAGTTCATAAGTGATTGAGGAAAATAGGGTTAACGCACTTGACACGAGCAAAGACATGCACAAATCAATAGAGTGAGGTTGGATCGTAGAAAGAGCGAGCGTCAATTTGACCTGGTATTAAGTGAAAGTATTTAGCTTCTTCGGAGAGACTATGTGATTATCAGTCTTTTTGAAAGAAAAAGTGGGCCACAATAAAGATCCAAATGGGCTAAGTATCATGAATAAATAGAGTCGAGGCAATGACAGTGCAAGGTGTTGACACGCAAATGGCTCATGTGCCACATCAAGCTTCTAGCATGACATGCATTTGGGATATATGCAATGCACAAAAGGGTGGATAGATGGGACAGAGTTGGATATACCACAACTTAGCAATGTGCATTCCATTTGGCATTGTGAGGAAGGTTGAATCAATCACAAATCATCAACAACGTTATATTTTCTTGGCATAGTACTTAGCAATCTATTATGTGTCTTCTACCATAGCCTTGAGATTGTGCAACAACAGCAAGCTTCATTCGTAGATTGAATTTTTTTTCAAGGATGATGAATATCATGATCTTTTCTTCTCAGCATTGCCACTACATCACAATTACCTAATCCCTCTTAAATTGATCAAGTGACTGATATATTGTAATGTTATTCCTCATCTATAAATTCTCTATCTTTGTAAGGTGGCCTATGCATAAGATCGATCAGCAAACTTGTTTCTTGTCAACTTTTTCACATATCTTGCGCAAAAATTTAATCTTATAAACATTTATTGTACATTGAACTCGTAACTTTCAACTTTATTTGAAGAAATCACATGGCTTTGCTTTATTTGAAGTGAACTTTTGTGTATATGTGCGATAATTGTTAGAATATGGCCCATTAGGGTTAGTCTAATAGGGATTTATCTCTTCCTCGATGGATATTACATGGCCTCTAAGCCAATCACACTTCCATGTATCTCCTTTATGTTTATTGAAATGACACGTATCCATTGTCATTATTGTGTTATGTTTCTAATAAAGTTCATAAGCATATGTTGTGACTAACTAAAATTACGACAAGATAATAATACAGTGATCAATAGTCTTTAAAAATATGGTATAAATATCCATATTTGTTGAATATTCGAGAAGGATATCGAATTACCCGGAAAGAATTACACTATATGATCCAACTCATATGATGAGTATGATTGATCTTATAGCCATCGGTGTGGAGACACTGAGAATAAATAGTTGGTGTTCTTTAGAGAAAGAGTTCACATAATTGATTCATATGAATCCCTTAATGATATTATAACTCTCAATTAAGTTGATTTATGTTCTGGTTGTGTATGCGAACCTTTGACTCGAGACACTAAAGACATCTTATAAATGGATGATCATTTTTTTACTATGGCTTATGAATCTCTAGCCACAGGATCTCTAAAACATCATATATTGGATATATTATGAAGTCCTCGAAGATGAATTTGTGGTCAAGATGGGATCATCCACCCTCAATGTTTGAGGAGATTGACTCAACGAATGAGATGTACTTAAATCCTTGGGCAATGTTGTGGAAATATTTGAGGAGTTCCCAATGATTTCCTACTCGCATCAACACTAACTTGAGTGACCGATTAGGGTTTTAAAGTTGACCATAACCTAAGTCATTCACAAGTCTCGTGTAGATAAAGGATTATACATTCATAATAATAGATGACATAAAGGTTCCATAAAGGAGTTCTTACATACTCCATATCTCTTAGAGTACATAGCGTAGCTTGGCACTCGACGGGCTAGCAACTGAACCCATAGATTAGGTTAAATCGATCCTTGATTAATGAATTTATATATTGATGTGGATATTTAATTAAGGTTGACCAATAAGGTGTTATTGGGCTTATAAAGTTATTGACTAGTAAGATATATGAGACGTAGAGGGTCCCACACATAAGGCCTATGGATATTTTAGATATAAACATAATTATATAATATTTTATGAAAAATCCATGCACAAAATGTCTATAAATAGCGAGAGAACGACAATAACTTAAGGTGTCTGTGCAAGCCTCATGGGCATTCTCTCGTTTATTCTCTTTCTCTCTTTGTAAATAGTTTTGAAGAAGAGATCCAACCATCTAGAGATCATTTTGATGTTGGGTTCTAATGTCGATAAGCCTTCTAAATTTTTTATCAAAAATCAAATGCAACGAAATACATTGAATTGGATATTTAAAACACCGAGCCACTCAGAACAGATGATCATATCATATAGTATATATAAAAAACATATAGGGTTCTCTTGAAGGAGTTATTGAAGTTATTCAAGTGTCGAGCCTATAGCTGTATTCAAACATTCTCTAGATACAGTCTCTATACCGTTTCTTATCTTTCTCTCTTTGTCAAGAGCTTTGAAGAGGAGATCAAAATATTTGGAGGCGGTATGGATACCGCTAGAGGCTAGGCACTTGAATAGCTTAAAGAACTCCTTCAAGACAACAATATAAGTATATTTTATTATACATAACATATGATATGACCATTTGTTCTTGGTGGCTTGGTGTTTTGAATATCCAATTCAATGTATTCCCTTACACTCACTGATTTGATTGAAATTCTATAAGGCTTATCAATCTCACAACCCGACATTTTTCACTCACAATCTTCCTTGTCTGTAAAGGTTCTTATTTATTTGGTTTATGTCGAAGGCTTTACTAATTCATGGCAATAATGCCTTTTGATTTGTATGTTTAATGACTTAATGATTTGTATGAGAACAAAGGCTTTAGAATGTTTAATGCCTTAATTTATATTAATTATCATGTACTTATAAGTCTAAGTTGCATGTTATCACGTCTCAAAAGCAAATATCGTTGACTTATCTCGAAGTAAGCGAAGATTTATGTTTTTTTCTACTCTAATGGTGGCCTCTAATATGGATTGATCTTTTATCCCAAATGATAATATATATATTCTCAAATTTAGTTTTTTCTGCAAAGCACCTTGAAAGTTGGATGGAAATATCTAAAAATATTGATTTTATTTAGGCAATACATGTACTCGTATTGTTTGAATTTATCTACTTGATGGATGTTATGTATAAGGAAAGAGGGTTTGAGTACTTGATGATGGTTCTCTATAACATTAACTAATACTACAAACAAGAATTGTGATTTGAAAATCCAACCCTCTCAATTTATATTATATTTTTTAGTAAAACACATGGTTTTTTAGTAACCAAGTGATATTGAAATTTTGATTAATTCAAACCAAAACACAATCAAAGCATAAGACGCGTATACATGCTTTAATATTTAGCGTCAAAAGTTCAATAAACATACTATTGAATTTATACAATCTATAACTCAATATCGGTACACATTAATTATAGTTATCTTATGCGTTTATGTTGATAAAGTGTGCATGAGAGAGAGAGAGAGAGAGGGTGCCCATTTAATTTTTCACTGAGCATGTAACTCCTCTGTACCGTGGAGACGATGAAGGCAAATATTTGAGAAGATAAGACAAGTGGCGAGAAGGTGAAGTGACGAGGAGATTGATAAATACAATACCATTAGGAATCTTTGAGGGAGAAGAAATGAATCTAGGGATTTCATACTCGATCAATCTCGGGATGCAATTTTCTAAGTGGCTAGAGCCTCGTCGAGCCTTTTCTCCCCCCACACATGAACACTGAGTATTTATCATGCATATCTAGGATAGCTTGCACTTGATTAGAAAACTGAAAAACAAGAGTTTAACCAAAATGCCATTTTGATTTCAAACACTCAGAATCCAAGGCAATAACAAACTCAACTGTAAGATATTTATTCACACAAACATGAATATATATTGTATATGGTAATCATTTATAGTGCCTAATCAAAGACATGCTTCTAAAATTCATCGAGGAGATCATAATGAAAAAAAATGTAAAATCCATAAATGATATAACTATGGTAAAAACACAGATAAATATAATGTTAACATACATAAACATGAATACTCTGCATATTTTACATGCTTAACTAGCATCAAGGCAAGATATATATTTATATGATAAATCAACAAAATTTCAATAGAAAACATTCAATTCATACCCAATAGAACTAAGGTTTAGAGTATTTATTTCATCAAATTATCATAGCTCAAATCCAATGAAAAGATATGCTAAATATCTTTTGAAAAAAATGAGAAAAATTAATTTTGCTCTTACATTCATGCCCGAAATGGTTTTTTGAGTAAATATTGAACTAGTTTGGCATCTGAAAATCGTTCCAAGCCGTTGAATTTTTGAGCTCCTAAATTCCCCCAACACCTCATTGCAGCCAATGAGGTGTTAGATTGCAGCCACTTGGGCTAGATTGCAGCCACTTGGGCTAATCGTTCCAATGATTAGCGGGCCTTGCATTAGAGAGCCCTTACCCGACCCGAGACTCTCTCTCTCTCTCTCTCTTCAGGGATATCACCGGGCTCTCTCTCTCTCTTTCTCTTTCTATATACACGGATATCTTCTATCCTCTAGCAGTCCATCTATCTAGGGGCCGCGGATAAAGCGAATCCTTGGTCGTCTCTCTCTCTCCACACATACATATATAATATCTATCTCTCTCTCCACGCATGAATGACAGCTAATCCCCTCATTTGTTGACCACTTATTTGTTTCTCTCTATCTCTCTCTATCTCTATATCCTCTAATTTTTTTAGCACTCCGTCATAAATCAAATCCTGTCATGGGTGTCTCTCTCTAGACATATAATTTACTTACACGGGTCTCTCTCTCTCTCCACATGTCGATGCGTCTATCATTATTTATCATATCTCTATCCTGTCACATTCGTTAGTCATAGATTGCAGGGTAGCTTATCTACTATTTTATCGTGGAACGATTATCTCAAATAAAACCAGGGTCATGTGTTACTCTTTCTCTCTCTACTCTCTCTCTTCACGTGTGCTAGTAAATTTTCAGATCAGAGGAGTACGACCGGGACACGATTGAGAAGTCAAGATTTGAGGCGTGATCTGGCGGAAAAAAGTGAGCGCGTGTGCTCTGATTGTCTCTCTCTCTCTCTTCCTTTTTCTTTAGTCTCCTTTCTTTTCTCATCGGATTTCGGGCAAAACAGGGCATCTCTCTCTCTAGCTGCGGATAATACAGCTCTATTATCGATTGAACCATTGCGATTATCTTCCGACTATCTCTCGCTCTCATGCTGGAGATGGAAATATGTAGTGGGTTCTATCGACTACCATGAAAATTTTGAAACCAAACGCTTTATCTTCTTTCTTAAAAGAGAGAGAGATGCCTTTTGTACCGAGGTGACAAGAAAGAGGAAGCATGTCGGAGAGAGAGAAAAGTGATGAGGAAAGATCCCCGGCAAGTGAAAGCTTTATTCTTTTTTTCGAGTTTATTCCTTTTCCATGTCTCCCTCTCCAAGATATCCTTGACGAAGCTCGTGTTCGTAAATGCGCCGCTCTCAGACCGTCTGGTCACTGTCATCTCTCTCTCCCGTGTATATATTTTCTCTCTCTAAATCTATCTCAGGAATAGACTTGCCCGTCCAGACGCGCAGGAAGTTTCTTCCGCGCAAAACTTCACGCAAGCCAGTTCTGAGTAGTCCAAGATCATAAGAATGAAATACTTCTGAAAAAAGATATAACTTCACGCGACCCAGAATCCCGGAGAAGGAAATAGCTCGAGAGATAGAGATAGAGGTAGTGATAGAGAGATTGATTGATTGGTAAGGAGAGTTAGAAATAGAGATGCAGATAGAGCTAGAGATTGAAAGAGAAAAAAATAGAGAGAGACAGAGAAATAGAGACAGAGGTTCAGAGAGAGATGACGATAGAGATAGAAGGATAGATCAATGGAGAGATGAAGATAGAGATAGAAAGATAGATCGATGGAGAGAGATAAAGATAGAGATAGAAAGGGTAGATCAATGGAACGAGAGAGATTAAGATAGAGATAGAACGATAGATAAGTAGAGATATAGAGAGGAAGATAGATATACAGAGAGAAATAAATAGATAAGAGACGAGGATAAAGAGAGGAAGATAGATAATGACAGTGATAAATAAATAGATAGAGAGATGAAGATAAATAAAAGATAACAAGATAGATAAATAGAGAGAAAAATAAAGAGATTGAGAGACGAAGATGAAGATAAAGGTAGAAAGATAGATAAAATAGACATACAGAGAGGTGAAGATAGATTACGACTGTCGTAATCTCTCCCTATATTTATCTGCCTTTCGATCTCTTTATCCGTCTCTCACTCTCTCTCTTCCTATCAGCATCTTTATCTCTCTATATTTACATCTTTCAATCTCTATCTTCGTCTCTACATCTACTCATTTATCTCTATCTTCATTGACTTGGACATGGAAGATCGTGCACTCTCGGTTAACCTCCCAAGTCATGTGTTTCATGTTCGTGGACTTCAACGAAGAAAGAGATGATAGATGGATACAAAGATAGTTTTTCTACAGACTGATGCCTACTATAATAAATTAAATTATAGCTAGATACGCCTATTTGTAGAGAGAGACAGAGAGAGAGAGAGAGAGAGAGAGAGAGAGAGACGGGAAAGAGAGAGAGATAGAGAATCCTCGTAGCGGGCTTCTCCGACGGAAGGAAACAAGCATTCGAGTCTCAACGTTTTAGTTGAGGAAGCTCTCCCGTGAAGGTTAGTTACCTTCATGGCTCCATCCTTAAAGCCTACGGCTGGCCCCTCATTTTGTCATCTCTCTCTCCTCCAGCGAGCACGTGTTCTTCCTACCTGCCCTCACGTGTTACTCAACTCCCCCGGTCGGACGGTCAATGCCCTCCCTGGGTCTTATCCGACTAGGATTTGACCTCTATCGATCCTAGACCGATCCGGTCCGACCGGCCGGGTCACTCAGATCGACTCTCCGGCCCGACCATCGGGCCACCCGGATCTCAGTCGATAGCGATTCAGAGTGCGGGCCCCTACAAACTCAATCGACCACCCATGATGGCCGATCCGACGGGCCGGGTCACTCGGGCACAGACCGTCATAGGGCCCTCGGATCTTACTGACTGGTGTCGAGACTGTGGGCCCCACAGGCGACCGGGTCAGTTGGACCGGCTTCCTGGCCCGACCGTCAAACGGCCCCCGGATCTCATTTGACTGCAATTGACGCTGCGGGCCCCACAAACCTCAAATCGCTTACGAAGAGATGGACGGTCAGGATTCTCTGGTCTGCATGTTTCCGTACAATCGGGTCGTTGAACGGTAGAAACACCGTCGATGAAGATTCGACGACCCGGGGCACTTTCAAAAATTGCCCCGAAGACAGAACAGAAAATGAAGAGAGAGAAAGGGGAGCTAGAGAGAGAGAGAGAGAGAGAGCCAATGGTGGAAGAAGGCGTGAAAGAGGCAGGCGGGCGGACGCTTCCAAAACAAATAAAACCCCCTCCATCGGCCACCTCTTTCCTGCTGCTTGCAGCCACTGTCGCTGCTACTGCTTTCTCTCTCCTCTAACTCCCTCACCCATAAACCATCCTTTCTCCTTCTTTCTTCGGCAGAACCAGAGAAGGGAAGACGATGGGCTCTAACCCATGAGACTTCCATCTCAGATAGATCCCCGATCTTGTTCAAAATGACATCTTTTTGCCTTCCTTCCGACTCTCTCACCTGCAACGATGAACACATCGATTTTTTCTCTGTCTGGGAGGAAGAAGAAAAAACCCAGATCCGCAACGAGGCTTACTCGTTTCAGCAGTGGGAGTTCAAGTGGGAAGACGGCGGCGGAGAAGACGAGAAGACCGAGTTGGCGGCGCTACTCTCCAAACAGGCGGCGCATGGCGCCGCCGCCGATGATTGCTTTCCGTTCCGCGAGAGATAATGCCGTTAAATGGGTCATCGCTTCTTCCCTCCGTCACGGCTTCGCCACTCAGACGGCGCTCCTCGCCGTTAACTTTCTCGACCGTTTCCTCTCCGTGACTTCTCACCAGCAGCCGTGGATGACTCAGCTCTCCGCCGTCGCGTCTCTCTCCTTGGCCGCCAAAATGGAGGAAATCCGCGTCCCTCTATTGCTCGACCTCCAGGTAATAATCATTTTTCAATACTACCCGGATCTATATTTTTCTGAATCGAGATATACTTCTGAAGTCGGAGGAAGCGAGATTTATTTTCGAGGCGAGGACGGTGCAGAGAATGGAGCTTCTGGTATTTTCTACTTTGGGATGGCGGCTCGGTTCTCCTACTCCGCTTTCCTTTGTCGATCATTTCCTTCGTCGATTAAGCGACCATGGCGGATCTCGCCATGACCATCATCTCTGGAAGTTTCAGGCCACCTGTCATTCTATCCTGCTCGAGCTTGCCTCTGGTATGCTTATTCATAAATGATCCTTCCCTAAATCTATTTATCGCGATGATAATTGTTTTTAATGTGGGATATTGTTTTTTTTGTGATGAAATCTCAGATCATAGATGGGTAGAGTTTCTACCGTCGGTGTTGGCAGCGGCGACGATGGTTCGTGCCATCAGCCAGATTCTTGATCATCCTCTAGCCCGCCATGAATTTGCAGAACCTACTCATGAGTCTTGCTGACGTCAGCAAGGTACCCACTTGCCGTATTTCAGTTGATAAATTTGTCTGCTATTGGGTGTTCATCTCCTTGAATGTTGGCGATGCTGCCGCCGTGAATTCTTGCTGGAATTTTAGAATTTGGGTCGTTCTGGTACGTTTGATTGTTAATGGATCCAATTTTTTTTCGTTCAGGAGAGCTTCGAGGAGTGTTGGGAATTCGTCTTGGCCGTCGCCGGAGAAGATAATCGGAGGGGAAAGCGCAGGCTACCCTCCCCGGGCAAGCCCTCGTGGCGTCGCTGACGTGGACTTCAGTGGCGAACGATCGCCGGCGCCGTCGTTGCCGGGATCTGTGTCCTCATCTCCTACGGCAGCGGCGGTGCCATTCAAGAGGATGAAAACCTTGGGCGCCAGTGGTGGCGGCGGCGAGCAGGATTGCCGGCTGCCAGTTATAGATGGAGTATTCGTCTAAGGAGAGGTGCAGGGGGAAGGAGAGATGAGAGGAGAATCACCTGTGTGGAGAACTCTTTCTATGATCTTGACTTTCTGCTTCTTAGTTCGTCGAATTTCCAGTGTTATGATTCTATCCGGGGGTGGCAGGGTGAAGGAGATTGATGTCGGAGAGTTAGGGCACATGTGTACAATGGAGCAGATTTGAAGTCCTTGAAAGTGATGACTGACCATAGAGAGAGAGAGAGAGAGAGATGATTTTCGGAAGAGGTTGACCGGCCATTTGGATCTGCTCCATGACACAGAGCGAGAGAGTTTAGGAGAGAGAAACAGATGATTAGAATATTGGCCAGGCCAGTCACTCCGATCATGCACAGCATGAGCGAGAAAGTTAGGAGAGAGATTTGAGAAACCAGGTGTGGGTCCACCCCGATAATGGTCAGCATAAGTGACGGAATTAAGAGAGAGAGAGAGAGAGAGAGGAGGTGATTATAGAAGATTTCCGGAAGGTGTTGACTGTCCACTGGGATAGTCTTCAGCATGAGCGAGGGAGTTGACTAAAAACCTGTTCACCGTCCTCTTTAGATCTTTTCGCGGGGAAGAGATAGAGAACTTAATGGCTAGAGAGAGAGTGATTAAAGTCGTCGTAAAGCTGTTGACCCACCAGCTAAATTCTACTTAGCCATTCAAAAAGGCTGTTGACCTGCCATCCATTGGAGAGAGAAAGTAGAGAGAGAACCCATCAACGACCCCTTTGCATCTTCCGCAGAATAAGCGAGATTTAAGAACTACAGAGAGGAGCGTTACGAAGGTTTCGTCAATGGCGGTTCTGCTATAGTCAACGACGGGTGGGGTAGGAGAGAGAAAGGACGAAAAAGATCCACGTGGAACGTCGACTAGGGTTCTGCTGACAGCTCAAAGGGGAACATCGGTGTGGTCGCCGTAAAATTCCGACTCTCTTTCGTTACTTTCGTATGTTTCAAGCTGGAGGGGAAGCTTTCTCTCTCGTGCTTTACCTCCCCATATCCCTCTTCTTTCTCGCTTTACTGAATACTGATTACTCTCGCTCATTCTCTCTCTATCTTTTTTGACCGGGTCGTCAGTCGCCACTCCGTCCGCCGGTGAAGACAAGAGGCCTGTCTCTCTTTCTCCCTCTACGTCCCGTTCTCTTTCTATCTTCATCTTCTCCCTCTACCTTGTGGGCCACTAAAAGACGTAACTCCTCTCCGAATGCCTCGTACGTTACCCTCATCTTCCGCCATGGCAGCTGGCAGGTGCAGCACAAGGGACAGCGTTAGTCGCGCAAGTTCTGGAGTGATCCCGGCACTCTCTCTCTGTATCAGCTCACTTTCAGTGGTCCACTGTTCTGAGCTGAAGAGAGAGAGAGAGCCTGAGAGGATGGGGCTGGGAAGAGCGAGAGCAACTGGGAGAGGGGATAATGAAAAAAATTTGAGAGAGCATGGAATCATGGATAGAGAAAGATAAAGAGAAACTAAGAAAGAAAGGGGGAGAAGTTGAGAGATGAAAGGGGCGTGAATAAAACCGGAAAAATCACCGACCCAGATTCACAAAATTTTGAATTGGTCGAACAATCAGAAGGTAATCGATACCCGATCCACTCAAATTCCCAGAACTGATTCCAAAAATTTTAATCTTTTTCCTTGATCCTCCCCGACTAACAGAAATCCAATTCCTAGTCTGGGTTTTCTGATTGAATCGATCAATCTTCGGCGATTTACGGACAATAATTTGAGAATTTCGTCTCTTTCTATCGCGTCGCCATTATCTTGTCGACAAAAGGTATTTCTAATTATGGCTCGCACATCACTGCCAGCAACCCTAATGATCGAATCGTTCATCCTCTGGCCAATTTCCTGCGGACGACGATTGAAGTACTCGATCTTCTTCTTCCCCCCCGTAATTTATTAAGAAACCTAATCAAAGCTCGACGACAATTCCCAGAAACCTTTGTCCGAGTAACCGAAAACCTAATCAAGTTTTCTGATCGAATCATTCCGTCTTTGGCAATTTTTCCGCGCAAGAAAACTGTCCAAATGACTGGACGAGAATTCAGGAATCTGGTCTCTCTCTCTCTCTATCCAATCTCCTCCATATATACCGATAAAGATCGGATGTCTGAGATCGAATCTTATCGTCATGATCTATGGCATTAAGGATGGTTTTTATCAGCAACCAAGCTTCTATGATGTGAAACCATGATTGAATCAGATCTCTGCGATCAAGGCAGGCAATTCGATTAATAATTCAAGAACATGCGACCGATTTGATCAGAGACCAAGGTTCCATGCTCGATTTCTGCCCTAGATTTATGATCGGATCCCATCGTTCGCTAATAATCTCCCTCTTTTTCTCTCCCTCCACTCTGTGAATGTCTCAAGTTTGGGAACGACGATCAAGGGTGTCGATCACTGTTTCTCAGTCTGATCGACAATTGGATTGAGGCGCCGCGATCCCATCGATGGCGTAATCTTTGATGCGATTGTTGATCAGATCGATGATCCGCTCTAACAAAAATATTTTAAAAAATCAAAATTAAAAAGAAGAAAATCGAAGTTTTTTAAAAAATCATTGATCTGATGGTGGCTCAAATTGAGGATAGAAGTCTTCGCCGCCATCAATACTTGGATCTTGATGGCTGATCGATTGAGGCTTAATTTGCCAGATTGACAGTCGGATCAAGGGATTCGATTGCGCCATTACGGTCCAATCTCGTCGATGATTGAATCGCCGCCATTCCATAGTCTAGATGATTAGCCACCAGCGATCCGATCGTGATCCATTCATGAACTAATCGGGTATCATGATCATGCGATCTGATTGCGATCCACATGATCATATATTCTTATCTCTATATTTAAAATATTCCCGAAATTTTGTCAGAAATAAACTGAAAAAATATATTATATTATTTAATAAAGATAGTAAATATTCTTTGTGGATAATTCGAACCACCAACTTGGGGCCCACCGGATTAATCCATCGTCCGTCGCGTCTCAGGCTCTCAGCGATCACGGGAGATCCGGCGAACGAGCCTCCTGCTTTTACTCAGGCCAGGACCACGACGAATCTCCATCAATGAAGCTCAAGAAATGTCTGCCAGCCTCTGCCTGACGATACCCGTCAATTTCCTCTGACCTTTCTCTCTCCAGATTCACAAGACTCGTGTGATCTTCGTCAGTTCATTTCCGGCGAAGGAGGAAAAGCCCAGAAATTCCCGCTTCCTGAGGTTCAAAAACGCCTCCTTTTCGGTCGATTTAATGGTATTGGGAAAGGAGAGCGGGGTGCCGCCGATCAACCCTCGGGAACTCCGAACGCCATTAATGGACGAGAATCCTTTCTTCCAACGAATCACCAGGCTGCCCTGATTTCGACAGGCTGTTATGTTCCTCGGCCTTCAATGCCGCCGTCAGAATTCAAGGGTGAGTGCATTTGGTCCCTCTAAATCAAGTAAAAGTCTGGATTTTTATCAGAACATTGAAATTTTTGACCGTTTGAGCGAACGACATGAATTAAATTGCATTGAGCTTAGTCGTCTACCCCCCTCAAAGTTCCGTTGGATTTTCGCAAGCGAACGGCGATCAGTGATAGAACAGCTCAGTCCAATCATAAATCGCATGAAGTTTTCTACGATCGATCAGAGATCAAAGTCAACGATCATTCGACGGAGTGATCGATCAAAGTCAAAGTCAAGAGGGCATTTTTGCCATTTTTTCAAAGTCTAATCTTACCAGTTTATTTTTATTTTTATCAGATTTTAAGTGGTGATCGTCGATCCAATCGATCGGAATTGATTGACCAACGATCAAGATCATCCTTGGTTGATCAACCAACGATTGATCATGATCATGACGATCATTTAATGGGCCAAATTTTGAGGAGATAAGTGTAAAATTTTGCTTTTTGGAGAGAGACACTGCTCATTTAATGGGCCAAGAGTTTTACTTCTACTAATGAGATTTTTCAGCCCATGTTGCCTCTCATACCTATAAATCAAGGTTTCTTCTTCTTGGTTCTAGAGAAGATCTTTGGGCTATTTGTTATGGGCCTGTGATCATCCCTTATAGGTCCTTTTCTTTCTTCTATTTGGTTCTAGAGCAGACCATGTGAGTACCCTTGGGCCTTGGGCTTTGCAATTATCCCAATGGTGGAGTCCTTATCTTCTCCCTTTGGTTTTTCTTGAGAGGCTTTTTCATACAAGGACACTTTGACCTTTTGGGTTGAAGATCCCAATTCTTCTCCTCTCTTATATGTATTTGAATCTCCTCTTCTAACGTCTTTCCTCCTATTCGGCTTGAGCATTGGAGCAAAAAGTGAAGTTCTGATTTCAAAATCAGGTTACAAAACATGCAAACCGTCTCTTGGAAATTAAAAGATGAAGTTAAAACGGTAGAAAATAGGCTCTTGAGATCATTGAAGATGATTTAAAATGAAGATATGTATCATGTGACAATGCCTAAGATGTAAAATTGTGGGGAGATGAAAGAGAGATGGAGAAGAGCCCCAAAGCATCGGGGAAACACCCTTAAAAAAGTATGGATAGTGAAGTTCTCTACTCAGAGCTCAGAGTATAACATGCCATTTAAAAAATAACAAGCAAATGAAAGTAATATAAATCGATAAACCAAATTAACTTATTGAATCATGCAATCGAGTTATTGATAATGTAGATTCGCATGTAAGGTATTACAAGAGAATGTAGACTGGCATCAATTGTGTCATTATCATGCAAAGTGGGGATCCAAGAGAAATCTCGATAGGTCGTTGTGATCCAAATTAGCCCAAATTTGAGTCACACGACAAAAGAATGATGCTCTTATGAGCCCAAATAAGATGTCTCACAGATCATTTGTGTTTGTTTGAGAGACTTAAGAGAGGAATAGAGTTCAAAGAAATAGAGGAGATCATCTACCCTTGATATAGTGAGCCAAAAACCTCACCATTTTATTCATGGAAAATTGGATGGCCCCAAATAAAGATAACGATCTATTTGTAATAGTACATATGCAATAGTGAGCTCAAATGAATGCCCAACTCTTCAAGAGGAGATTGAATCCACATCATCTCACAAGTGTTACTAGTCACACGGTACTTTGCTTCAGCATTGAAAGGAGAAAGAATATTTTGCTTCTCTCTATCCATTGTATAAAGGTTACCCCTATAATACATGAAACAAATAGAAGAAAACTTCCGATCATCCTTGTCACATGCATGTGAATTTTTATAGGTTATGCACGTGACAAGGATGATCAGGCCTTAGGGATATGAATTTTCTTGTTATCTTTATAGACATTGGGTATGTGAATTTTTCATAAAAACCTTTAGAACTATATCTATATCCACCAATGTTTATAGACCTTATGTGTGTGACCCTCTAGGTCCATATATCTTGCTAATAAATTTATAAACCCAATAATATATATTAGTTAACCTTATTAATTATCTATATCAATATATGAATTAAATCAATTAGGGGTTTATTTAACCTAATCGACAAGTTGAGTTGCAAGCATTTTTGTGTGCTAACTTATACCACGTGCTCTAGGAGATATGGACTATATAAGAGCTCTCTTATTGAACCTTGCCATCATTAGTTACTATATATTTATAATCCTTTATCGTCACGAGACTTATGAATAACTTAGGATATGATCAAGTTTCAAACCTTAATCAATCATTTAAGTTAGTGCTAATGTGTGGAAGAAATCATTAAGAACACTTCTTCTAATATTTCTATCACTTTGGCCAAAAATTTAACTACATCTCATTCTTAGACTTAATCTCCTCTAATACTAGGAGCAAAAAATCTTATATTGATCAAATAATCACCCTTGAGGACTTCATGTCATATTCAATATATGACATCTTAGAGATCTCGTGGCTAGGGTTCATAAATCATATCTAAAATATGATCATCTATTTACAAGATATCTTTTATGTTTTAGGTCTAAAGACCACATACATAACCGTGATATGAATAAACCTAATTGAAAATTTGGTATAATACCATTCATGAATTCATGGACATCAATTTAGTAAACTCTTTCTCCAAAGAAAACCCTTTGTGTCTCCACAATCATGGCCACATAATCAACCATACTCATCATGTAAGTCAAATTAGACACTACTATTTTTAAAAAAAATATTTTGATGTCCTTCTCTAATATTTCTCAAATAAGAATGTTTAGAACACATCTTAATTTCTAACTCGCTTAGACTCAAATAACGAGTGAGGCTCTCTAAAAGCTTAGAATGTCGTTAGTTTAGGGCATAAGTTATGTTTTATGTTAAGAAAATAGAATACTAAAGGTTTTGAGGCCATAAGAGACTAGTGAGGTTTGATCGTAGGGATAGCAAGTGGAAGAAGAAGTTGTGATGAGTTTATGAGCAGAAAAATATTATGAAATAAAGTTCTGTTATATTTTCACATAAACAAAGGCATGATCTCATCATAATTCACTAGGTTATTTCACATGCTCATAGAATTCATTGCAAACATCACACAAGAGTAATAATTAATAAATTTTATTTTAATGAATATAAATGCGATGTGAAAATGTGATTTGTCTTATAGGCCGCATAATATCTATCACCCCATATGAGTAGGAGCTTATGCCCTATTTATAAGATATTGGTTTTTAAAATTTTTATGAAAACCCTCATAAAGATGTCTATATCTACCAATGATCACTAACATTATGTGTGCAACTCTCTAGGCTCATATAGCAAGTTAATAACTTAGTTGACTCATTACCACTTATTATTCAACCTTCATAATTAATTATATCAACATCTAGAATAATTAATTAACAATATATTTAACCTAATTGATTACTTGAGTTTCTAAGCCTTGGGTGTCAAGTGACACTATGTGCTTTTGAAGATGTAGAGTATATAAGAACTCTCTTATGAAAGCTTTGCTATCACTAGTTACTATGTGCCTATAATCCTTCATTTGTGTGAGACTCTTGAATGACTCTAGTTAATTCTATATCTTTTATGAGCCTAATTGGTGATATAGTCAACAATCAACCTCTAATCAATGACTCTAGTTAGTATTGATGTATGAATCTCCTCTTATACCAATAGCAGGCCATCCCATATTGACCACATAATCACCTTCAAGGTTTTCATATTGTATTCAATCTATGATGTTTTTAAGATCTCGTGACTAGGGATTTGTAAGTCGTAGTCAAAATGTAATCAACTATTTATAAGATATCTTTGGTGTCTCAAGTCTTAAGAGATTCATATGTATCAATTCAATAAACTCTTTCTCCAAAAGGTACCTTGATGTAGGATAATTTATAAGAGGTATCTAAATCCTACAATATGAGGGAGGATCTATGAATTGATATCAGTGAATATATTAGAAGAGATAATTTATAACTGATAGGATTATGAATGGAGAGATGAGAAATAATGTTGGAGAGGATAGAATGGATGATAAGAAATTAGAGAGTAGAGATTATAGATAGAAGAAGAGAGAAAAGAAGATAAAGGAGAGTCTCGTGTTGGACTTAAGGACTCAGATTGAACTATCAACACGGGAAAGAGGAGAGGACGATTTACCTGAAGAGGACGAGAAGAGATGCCGTTGGATTACTCCCGCTAACATTGGATAGCCTCGAGATGCTTCAGATTCGAAATGGTGAAAGCGGACAGAAATGTGGGAGAAAGGATAGGAGGATAGAACTCGGAGAGGAGGATTACGGGAGAGGCACAAGAACTCGAATGTGTAGTTACTCCGGTTTCGGGAATTTAAATTTTGTCTTTAGCGAATCCGTAATTACCGACTGACGAACTTTCGGGTTTCATGTTAATGCTGGCCGATAGATCCGGCGTCATGGGAGTCTCTTTGATACCTTGTTGTCTTCTCGTGAGCCTCCGTGATAATTTCATTTTCTTTGACTCGGGGTGACGTTGACGGTGTCGGCGTCATGGGTTGCATGCGTGGAATTTGATAATTCAGGGAGTTTCAATGCAATTGGTCTCCGCGTGGATGTTGAAGCATACACGAGAGTTACGTGACGATAACCTTGGGTATGAGTCGGTGACGTGGATTGAGCTCCAACTTGGAAGTTCTCCGTCGGACAGGTCTTTCGCGTACGGGGACGAAAGATGGATTGAAATTGCACTGTGAACTTCTTGTCGGTATGATGCGATCAAGCGACTGATGTTCCCGATCCTAATTCCTCCGCGAAAGTCCTAGAGAAGAAGAGAACGGCCGCCAACTTTGAAGAAAACTGGGGAATGGCGGTGGGGTGGAGGATCTTCCTTGGAAGGCCTCCGACGAATAGGTTTCGCCGGATTGGACAATGAAAAGTATAATTCCGTCGTCGTCGTTACCCAATTCTATCTTCAGCCGCTCGATATGCAGGTCAGGCGCGGCTTGAGGGTCGGGGAGTGCGCGCATAATTTGTCAGCTCGGAAGACGAGGTCTTCCCGTCTCTGTGGGCGTCTCTGTAACCCTCGTTCTTGATAAATTCTACTACGATGTCCTTCTCAGGCTGGATCTGGAGCATCTTCAAGATGAGACACATGAAGGGAGTCGACTTTCGGTTGTCGCTGTTGGTTCCGCCGAGGTGGTCGAGCTCCATGGCTTGTCGACGAGCGTCTCTGCTGTGAGTCCAATGCACTGCTCCTTCCAGTACGTGTACTGGTAAATCTTCGAGCGAAGAAATTTCTTTCTTCTTTCTCTGTCGTCGGGCGTTATATTCTCCCGACCATGTTTATCTGTAAATGACTCACTGATATGCCTTCCACGCTATTTCCTCTTCTCTTTAGCGGCATCCGGTTGGGGTCGTCTTCCACCACCGCGATCGTCTCCAGCAAGTCCGATAGCAGTGACGGGCAGGCCTCTCCCAAGTATCTGAATCCTTCCATCTGCATCACCGCGCCGAAGTTGGAGGGGACGGCCGGCGGCCTTGAGAGTAGTTAGGATTATTCCCAAAGTCGTCACGATCCCACAATAACAGGGATGTCCTGATGATGTGTAGTAACTGCGATCGTTGGGATGGTAATTATGAAGGCCGTAGTGTCATAGGCTGACTTTCATCCTCAGTAGTTACAAGATTTAATATCTCTCTGATTCTGAAGGTATTCCCGTGGCACGTCTCTTGCACTTCAATGCTTCCTTGACAATCTAATATCTTCATTTGGGAGGCTTTCAAGCCTCTTCTCTGTCCCATGTCAATAGGAATAGGTTGTGTAGAATGAATAATTTTAAATGTCTTCATATAAGTCTTGGATAATTAGGAGAATGATCATTGGACAGACTTCTTGATGGAAGATTCTTCATGCTATTTGACTCCATAGATGCATGGGTTTATTCATGCACGAATTTTGTCTTGAGTAGAATAAGAAGATAGTGTACTTTCATAAGAATAGATCTCCTCTAATCTACTAACTAGGGGTGGATTTCAAAGGGAGAGGGATGGGATAATGATAACATGCATTTATAACTTAAATTCTTATCCTATTTAACTCATATTCATGCTTATTTTATGTGAATATGATGCATATTATCATAGTTTTTATGAATTTTCTCCATTGGTATGCCATTCTACTAAAGTTCATATTTATGCATAAATTAGGGTTAATTATGTGCTTTCTTGATGATCAATCTTTTTGCAAGGTTAAATTAATAGGAATTATGTATTTTCCTTAATTTACTTTCACTTTAGTAGATGATTAGAAGATCTAATTTCAATAAGAGAATGTTGGATGATATAAAATAGACTTCTTCAAAAATTATCTATGTTTATTTGAAATTCATCCTATATGATTATTTTAATTTGTGTTTTTAGATGGCATAATATTAAAGATGAAGGAATTTGTGATCCAATGGAGAAAATTTGAGTTAAAAAAGAGTTATATAAATGAATTTCTTAATTTCTTAATTTTTTAGAATTTTCTGGATTTTATTTTGATTTTTCAGGATTTATTTAATCGTGCGGGACCCACGGAGGTGACGTGGCGTGATGCAGACACATAGAGGGGCCACACAAGCCCACATGGATGCCTACGTGGTGCCTACGTGGCGTGAACAGTGATATCAAACGGTCGGGATTAAATCACGCAATCGGACGGTCAAGATTAAATCGCGCGATTGGACAACTGAAATCACATGGAGTGGAATCCGCGTCATGGGCTACGATCCCACCGATTACGCGCGATCCGACGACTGAAATTACACGGAGTGAAATCCGCGTCACGAGCCACCAATTTCGCGCGATCCGACAGCTGAAATAACACGGAGTGAAATCCGCGTCGTGGGTCATGATCCACCAATTTCGTACAAACTTCTCTATAAATAGATGTTCTCTCCCTTTGTATACTTAACTTTTGATCGATTCGTGAAGAAATTAAGCGAATTTCGAGGAAGGTCTTAAGTTCTCGTGATCCTCTGCTTCCAAGAGTTTAATTTCGCAACCATTGAGCATGATAATCATGAATTAATCATTGGATTTCATCGAATTTTCCCCTTGAATTCCGAACGTCCACGAGGAAGAAATCCAGAAAATTCGCTTCAATCCGCGTGAATTGAAGCCCCATTCATGCGGAAATTGGGTTAGTAGTGAGATTCGATCGATTATCAGGTGGTAATTTGAGTTTTTATTAGGTTTAGATATTTAATTTTGCAAATTAGTTCTTAGTGTTCTTCATTTTCACCCTATTTCAGTCCAAAATTTTTCTGATTTTGAAAATAAGATATCTCTCTGATTATAATTTCAAATCATTTGATTTTGGTTTCATTGGATTTCCCTTTTCATCAGCTTTCCGTGGATAGAAAATTCGTCGAATTCTAAGTTCATTTGACCCTTCAATTTAATGTTTGACCGAGCACTGTTCATTTTTCATCAGAATTTGAACGTTGACTTTTGGGGTCAATTACTTTTAAAATACAAATAAGAATTCGATCATTTTGGTCTCTTTAGATTCCTCTGGTTCTTAGATTTCTATTGATATATAAATTGTAATATTTGGATATCATTTGACCAGTTAATTTGAAGATTTCCTCTGAGGTGTTCATTTCAAGGATTTTCTGATCTTTGATTTTCAATAATTCATAATAAATTCATTTCTTCTCGAAAAATCACGAATTCTATATCAATAAATTCTATTTTCTCTCTAGTTTTGGAATATATTTCATAATCTTTGGACACCTTTTGATTCGCTGATTTTACAGAACACCGACTATTGGTCAAAGTCAATGCTTTGACTTTGACTTTTGACTTTTCTCTATCAAATTCGAGATTTCAATTCTTAAAATTTCTTATTTAGTATATTTATATAATTTATATTTATCACGTCTTATTTTTACTTCTTTAAAACTTCTTTTAAACCTAAATTTGACCAAGTCAACTCTGCAATTAAAGTCAACCTTGTTCTTCGTGGATCGACCCGATACTTACACATTACTTGATTTTCTATTTTTATCTCTGTGAGTTCGGTTTTATAAATTTTTTTGGACCGACATTTGTGTGTTTAACGACCGCACTAAAACGCTTCGTCAGATAACAAGTGTGTTCCTATTGATGTTTCTTTCTTGAGATCATTAATTTATACAAGGTACCTATGATATGGTAGTTATGGTTTGGATAATTAGGAACCTATATCAAGGTAGAAGGTGGTTGACTTGATCCACTCAAGGAATTCTAATGATCTAAGGCTAAGGCTAATTTCTTTTGACCAAGTCAATCTTTAGATCAGTGTAAAATATAGTAAGGGGGGAAGATAATTCCCTTAAGATCTACACTCTCTTTAATTATTTAGAGAGGTCTTCTTTATCCATTTAATGAATGGATAGTTTCTCAAATTGGTGGATAAGGAGGAGGAGGAGGATATGTTCACTTAGAACCCTTGTGTTCATGTTTCGAAATAATTCTCCATCATACCTACTAGCTATCTGACGAGACGAAACCGCAAGGTCGTCGATTTCACACGGTCTCGTGTCAAAAATAATATCGAACTTACCAATTTGGGGAATTAAGAGAGAATTGAGGGGTATAATGGTAAATACGGGTCGAATCCACATGGAATTTAGGTATTTTCGAGATATCTTTTGGAATTTGGTCAAATTGGACGATGAATTGAGGTGAGAAATTAAGGAAAATGGTATTTTTAGAAAGAAGACTTCAAATCGATTCCACGGAATCAAGAATCGATGAATTTGGACTTAATTTCGCGGAGAAATCGAAATTTGAAGTGGAGAGAATTTTTCGGACGTTGAAATCGTGATTTAGAATGAAAATTTATGAAATTGAAATCTAAAACCTAATCTAAACGAAAATTAAAGATAATAGGAGGATAATTGAGGTAAAACCGCTTCCAGTAAACCCGTTTAGCGATCAAAACGAGGTGATTAAGCCGATTAATCACCGAAAACGTCAAGATCGTCACGCCGAGCTTCAAGCGTCGATTTCTCCCTCGATTTTTCCACTCAAATCTCGACTTCTACCCCTCCATGGATGCGGAATTTAGAGAGGAGGAGGAAGAACTCGAGAGAAACGAGTGAGAGAGGTGTCTAGACAGTCAATTTTATTGAATTCTCACTCGAATACATAGAACGACGAAGAACAAGGCTATTTATGCGAAATTTGGGCGTAACCGTCCGATCGAAACGATCGGACGGTTACGATGAAACGGTCCACGATGGACCGTTTCGATTAAGTCGTGGCCGTCGGATCGTGATGGACGGCCACGATTTAATCGAACGAAACGCTTATAAGAAACGCTCCGATCGCGCCCGTTTATTCTTGATTCGACGGTCGAGATTCTCCCAGCGGCTTTTAATCCGAGGCCGTTATAACGCCCTGATTTACAGCACGTGTCTTGATCGATCTCCCGTGGTCCCCGCTCCACGCGATCGGCGTGCGTGATGCCGCCACGTCGCGTCAATCATAGCCGTTATAATATCTCTAATTAAGCACGTGTTCTTGATCGCGATCAATGGTCCGAGCTCACGCGATCGACGCGTGAGATCAACGCGCGCCGTCGATCCGACGCCTATCGTCGCGCCACGTCACCTGCAAGGTAAGAAAGGTGTGGGGATTAGTCCCACACGGAGAAAAAGAAAGGAGGATGTTGGGTATATAATACCCGACAATTAAGAGGGTTAATACCCTCCCCATTTAGGCGAGGCTGAAGAACTCTTTTTCTTATATATATAATAATAAAATAATATATAGTATATACGCGCCACGTGGGCGCTGCGCGGGTCCGCGTGGCGCTGCCACGTAGCCGTGCGTGCCACGTCGCATCCACGCGGGTCCCGCGCCCCTTTTTAATTTTTTATTTATTTTTTTAATGTTTTAAATAGAAAATAAAATCATAAAAAATTCGGAAAAATACAGAAAAATCCCTAAAAATTGTAAAAATCATACAACTCCAAATTAATCCAAATTTCTTTCATTTGATCTGAAATTTAATTATCTATCATTCTAAAAATTCAAAATATTTAAATAACAAGAGTTTTAATTTATATTTCAAAAATACACTCATTTCCTTAAGATTTTAAGTTTAGAAATTTAAATGAATGTTTATAAAAATAATTTCTCTTATTATTTAACATTAAAAATCACTTATAATCTCAAGTAAAGATAGGTTATAAAATCATTTATCCTTAATTTATCATAATTAACCCTAATTTAGTGTATTTTGAGATTATAACATAAATTTGCATGAAATGATAGAAATGCACTCAAAGTATGAAAACATGCACAAAAATGTAATGTTTTATGCCTTAAATTGCATGAATAATCATGTTAAGATTGCATGTTATCACTATCCTTGGTGTATTCACATTGATGGCCACAAGATCAACCATACTTATCATACGAGTTAGATTAGATAGTGATATTTTTTTTTCTGAATATTTCAATGTGGTTCTCAAATATCTATTAAATGGGAATATTTAGAATATATGTTTAAAGATTAGTGATCTCTGATATTATGATTTCATCATAATTCAACTAGTCATTTTATATGTTTATGCATTTATTACAAACATCACATACGACTAATAATACAGAAACGTTTATTTCAATAAATAGAAATGAGACATAGAAGTGTGATTGCCTTGCAAGCCACATTATACGGATCATGTACCTCCTATAGATCATATATAAACTAGCTTATTAACCCCAAATTCAAGATAGGTGATGGTCATCAAGATGATTTTCCCAATTAATGGCCACTATTGATCGCATTTTTAAGAAGTGGAGAGATAGTACCCCATAAACTAGTTTTAGAGTCAATTAGTGAGGCTTATGATTTGCACCCAAAAAGACCATTCTCTTCCAAGAGATCCATCACATACTTGCAGTGGTCTAGGACCACAAGTCGTCACTGTTATGCGAGCTCAATGTCTAATACATATGGAGATTTACCCACATCTCGGATCAAGAGTTGTCATTGGAGATAACTCCTTGATAGATATAAAACTATGGTTCTATCCATGCGTCATATACCTTATATGAATTATAATTAAAATCTTAGTTATGTAAATATCATTTCCTTTATGGTCAAATTAGGTACAAAGGGACCAGTCCTATAATGCATCAATTTCTATATTTTTGCTTACACAATGAGACTTACTCCATTTGACTTCTTTTAAGTCAAATACTTGAATTCTCATATTTTTACGAGTTATGTGAATTCAAGGGAATTGATCTAAATGCATAATAACATGGATACAAATGATAACTAAGAGGAGAAAGGAAATAATCTCTATGCCTTTCTAGAAGTGAAGTCAACCCTATTTGAATGAAGTCAAATATTTTCAAAGGAGGTCAAATGGTCTAATGAAGGGTAACAAGTGGTTAAATTTATTTGACTAATAATTATATGGATCATCCTAATTTTTTGGGAACAAATACTCCACTAAGATAAGTTGAAGGTAAGTTAAAGGGGGTCAACCTTTTTTTATTTTAAAAAAATAAATTTAATAGGATTTAATCTTATTTTAAGGGAGGATGAGGTTATCTTTTAAGGGAGGCATCCATACTTCTTTTCAAAGTGGTAGGTGCCATCTTTTTAGGTTGTGGGCCCACTAATGAAGTGGATGGTTACCTCCTTTTTAGGAGGTAACATCCCTTCTTTAGGGAGGGGGCTGGACTCCACCCCCATTAAACAGTAAGGTTACCTCCTTTGCATGAGGTAAGCACACCCTTGGACATCCTAATAGGTCGATTCTCTACCCTTAATTACAAGGGAGGAGGATCTCCACTATTGGATGCATTGACCGTAAGGAAACCCTACCATATGAAGCTTATTTTTTTGTCTCTATAAATTTTTTTTTTGGCTTTCTCTTGGAATTAAGCTACTATAAGGAAAATGATAGGTCAGACCCAAGCTTTATATTGTTTGATGTTAAAGGTTTCTATGGAGAAAGAGATTGAGTAGAGATTTGATATTGTAGGAGATCTAACATCACTTGACCTAGGACTAGTAAAAAAAACAAGATTTGTGTCAAGATTTAGATCTGGAATTTTCTTGCAATCCCCTCCATAAATAATGTATAATTTATGGGGTTAATCGCCCCATATATCCCGTGTTTTGGCCTTTGTTTTCGTTTTATCCCGTGTTTTTAAAGTTAGCCTAGTATATCCCGTGTTTGTCAAATCAGCCCAGTATATCCCGTGTTTGTCACATCAAGCCAAGTGTGCTATCGTGGACGGCCACGTCGGCGTGGAATCCACGTCGGACGCCACATCATCGCGAGAGTTCTCTCTCTCCCGCCCTCCCCCCTCTCTCTCCCTCTCTCTCTCTCTCTCTCTCTCGCCTCCCTCCCTTGCTCTCTCTCTTCCGCCTTCCCTCCCTCGCTCTCTCTCCCGCCCTCCCTCCCTCTCCTTCCTCCCTCCTTCTCTCTCCAGCCCTCCCTTCGTCTCCCTCCCTCCTTCTCTCTCCCGCCCTCCCTCCGTCTCCCTCCCTCCCTCCCTCCCTCCCTCTATCTCTCCCGACGTCCCTCCCTACCTCTCTCTCCCGCTCTCCACCTGCTTCTCTCCTCCCGTCCCTCCCTCCTCCTTCGTCTCTCCGCCCTCCCTCCCTCTCCCTCCCTCCCCTCCTTCTCGTCTCCCCGCCTTCCCTCCCGTCTCCCTCTCTCCCCGCTCGCCCTCTCTCTCCCCCACCTCGATCTCTCTCTCTTCTTCCCTCTCTCGGGACGGAAATAATTTCCGCCGCGAGAGTTCTCTCTCCCGCCCTCCCCCTCTCTCTCCCTCTCTCTCTCTCTCTCTCTCACCACGGGTCAACCACGGATGCGTCTCTTAACACCATGCAAAAACATCAACGCTTCACAACGCATAATTTCTGAAAGTTCTTATCTTCTTCGACTCTGCGGTTGGAATAGACGATATCTTGAATTCTGCTCAGTATATTGACTATTTGCCTGAATTTTCGGGTTTGCATTTACTTCGTGCCCATTTCTTTTTCATCCATGAATCCGTGGCTTCCTCAGTATTTTGCGTCCATGGCTTTCTCTCGCTTCCTTTATCTCACTTACCTTTCTCCCAGAGGAAATATATGGTGGCCAACCACAGAGCGCCCAGCACAATTTTTACCCACCGGACGATCACTTCATCAAAATGCCTCCTCCAGCTGCCCCTTCTGCAATCACCACTATCAACGAATAGACAGCGAAACCCTCCACCAAAGCTTCGCTTCCCCACGGGCCATGTGAAGAGCTCCTTCTCCTACGAAGATCCGGTCATGGCGACGGATGGATTCTCGGATGCAAATCTTCTTGGGCAAGGCGGCTTCGGCTATGTCCACCGCGGAGTCCTCCCCGGGGAAGAGAAGTTGCAGGTGAAGCGCTGAAGTTGGGAAGCGGGCGGTGGGAGAGCGGGAGTTTCGAGGCTGAAGTAGAAATCATCGCCCAGTGTCCATCACAAGCTATCTCGGTCTCCCCTGGTAGAGCTACTCCATGGCCGAGGGCAAGAGGCTCTTGTATACGAGTTTGTCCCCAAACAATACCTTGGAGTTCCACCGCATGGTAGCACCAAGTTGGTTTCTCTCGTTTGCGAGGTCTTCCATTTGGGCTCGAGTGATGCTTCTCGTGCGGGAAAAGGCCGACAGACAATGGAGTGGTCCACTAGGTTGAGAATCGCCTTGGGATCGGCAAAAAGGGCTGGCTTATCTTCATGAGAGACTCGTGAGTCACTCTCTATCCCTCTCTAATCGCTCGCGAAGGTAGCTGAGTTTGAGGAACCTACGAGGCCATCCGAAGATCATTCATTGAGATATCAAGGCGGCAAACATTCTCGTAGACTATAATTTTTGAGCCCAAGGTAAATACCGACATTGGAACTTATAAATGGAATTGATAAATATGACATCTTTGGTGATTCTTCGGCTAATGTTTAAGATGAAACTTTACGGTTTTCTGTAATGTTTTTAAGTCATGTGATGAGCATCCGCACGAGGTTGCTGATTTTGGGCTGGCCAAGTTTGCATCGGACGGAAACACCCATATTTCCACTGTGTCATTGGAACATTCGGGATAATTAGCCTTCTCATCATCTGCTCTCTTTACACCCACACATATACCATCATCCCCCTATCTCTCTTCATCTACTGCTATCTATTTATCTATCTACCCACTTATCTATACCTCATCTCTCTCTTATCCTACCTCTATCTCCCTATCTATCTATCTACTTATTTATATCTCTATCTATCTATGTTTATCTATTTGATATGGCCCACTTATCAATGGGTCATTTATGTTCATGGGCCCATAATGGCCCCCTTAAACCATCTCTCTCTCTCCTCCGTTTATAGAAACGTTAGCTAGAAGTTTGATTTGAATCGGTTTGCCAATCCTTGTGTTTCGATCCCTCTCTTTCATTTTCTTTTTCGGGGGTGTAGATCCTTCATATCTCTTTTTTCACTTACCTATCCATATCTCTCGTCTACTTATCCATCCATCACTCTCTCTCCCTCTATCTTTATCTTTATGTCTACTTATATATTTACTTATATCTCCATATATCTTGTATTTATCCATCTTTCTAAATTTTTTTCTCACCCATTATGTATCAATCTCTCTCCCTCTTTTTATTATATTTATCCATCTATCAATATCTCTCTCTACCCTTCGATACTTCAAAAGGAACTAAGCGATGGGTACTAATGACCAATAGGCTTGTTCTTCCGTCTCGGTTCAAATCGTGTGCAGGTATCTTTCCCCGTAATATGCAGCGGCGGGAAACCGCGATAAATGCGACGTCTTCTCCTTTGGGGTGATGCTTCGGAATTGATCACTGGACGCGAGGCTCCGTTGATCCGACCAACACTCTCATGGAAGAAAGCCTTGTTGACTCGGGTAACCACTCTCTCTCTTCCCCCTCCCCTCCTCAGTTTATCCGTGTCTCTTTCTCCCTCGTCTGCGTGTCTATCTCGCATGTATCTCGCAATTAGCATTTGTTGAAGGAAACCACTCGCACGATTTGCCACGGGCGAGGCCCTTGCTCGCAAAGGCTTTAGGGGACGGCAACTCGATGCTCTTGTAGATCCAAAGCTTCGGATAACTACAACGCCACGAGCTATATCA
>CM044113.1:12469255-12518567 GCA_024174645.1 Lemna minuta
AATTTAATGTGGCTAACAAGGATGGAGAAATTCATCAATGGTTCACATTTCCACATTCACAGTTAGAGATTTGATGATCTTGATGGATTTTTAAGATGAAATTTAATGGGCTGATTTATCTTTTAATCTCTTTTTATTTGTACTTTATAATTATTTAAGGAGATGAAAAATTATATTTTTTGGGTGCTTCTAGCATTGGCTAGCAAGAGGAAATAGACCACTAATCAATCGTTCTTCGTATGCTGAAAATCATTTTGAATGAGTTTCTTATTTTTTCAATTCATTCCTTGATTTGGATACAAGACACCAAGTCTGAGAGAGATGTATGGGCTCTCAAAGCAATGATTGATCAAAGAGCATCACTAGAGTGAGTTTTTGATCGCAAAACTTTAGATTAGAAAGTTTTTGTCATGATATTTTCCATTATCACTATCTTCTCAATCCATAAATCACCATGCCACCATTCGATCAAAATTTTTTTTTATCTTCAATTGAGTATTTGGATGTGTTTGATTAGATAATTGCATCTTCCGCATACATATCTTTGCTTCATCGATCATTTTTTCTTCATAATTTAAAAATAAAAAAATCCTTCACTTCAATCTTTTAACCATCTTCCATGTGGATTCAAATTCAACTTGCCACTATTCTAAAAGTTTAAGATCAAATTAATGAGTTGAGTATAATTTTTGCTACGTGAACTTGTGTTTTAAATGACTGTGATTTTATGCTTATCATCTACGGTTTTAGCTCTAATTCATGCAAAAAGAACAACAAGTGTACACCAAGATGAATGAGAAAAATAAAGGAAAACCATGATAATATGTGGTAAATTCATGCAAACTATGCATTAGATTGGTTATAAATGATGAAAATGCATATATGAATGGCACGTGACCATCCCTTTCAGATGGCCAACCAATCTATGCTTTCAGGTTTGTAAAAGTTTACCACATAAAAGCCCTTTATGAAAAATGACCTTGAAGACAGATGAGATGAATATGTGCGATTATTGATTACATGAGGAGACATGTCAAAAATAATTCTAAACTCACAAATTTAGAGAAATAATAAAAAATTAGATTGTGTAAAGAGGTGAATAAGGGTCGAATCCATGGAGAATGAAAATATTTTCAAGAAACTCTTTGCAATTTGATAAAATCTGACAATGAATTGAGGTGAGAAAGTAGGGATTTTGATATTTTTAGAAAGATAACTCAAAGATGAATCCAAAAAATCAAAAATCACAGAATTTGGATCAAGATTTGCGAAGAAATTAACGAGCAAAAATTAGATAAAAAATCGGAACACAAAGAGAGAGAAAACCAAAATTAAATCTAAAATTCGACTAATCTACGATTCGAAATTGAAATCTACTGTTATAGGAATAGAGATTATGAGGAAAATACAAAGTCTAACTCGAGATAGAGCTTGAATTCATCCAATTGCTTGCTCGATCAAAGGCTTTTCATTCCACCAATTTGAAGATGATCGTTGGCATTCAAGAAGCGATTTCTCCCTGTTCTCTCAAGGAAATCTCACTTTCAAACACTCATTGGTTACATAAATTGATCTAGAAGATGGAGAAAGCAAGATATTCAAGGATTGAGATGTCTAAACAGTTCAATTACTCGTAACACCCAAGAATATTTTACATTGTCGAAGAACATGTGCATTTATTGGGAGATTTGGGCGTAACCGTTGGATTAAGCATTCAATCTTTGATCAACGGCTCTGATGAAACGCTTAGATGGGAATCGTTATGTTTAAATTGCGTCTGTTGAATCGAAGATGAACCGCTGAGATTTCGTCACGTCACGAATGAAGAAGAAACACATGAAACACTTGCCATTTGATCTTCATTTGACGCTCTAGATGCGTCCACGTGTCCAAATGTCCACGGGGTCCAGCGAACGGTTTTAATCTCAGACGTTATAACTCCTTAGATAAACGATTGAGATTAAACCATTTTAAAATGATTCATCGATGAATCAGAGTGCGCCACGTACCCCCTCATTGAAGTGATGATCGATGATCGTGATTAAATCCTTCGATCAGACGCTTCACATGTCGCCACATCAAATGCGCATAAAAAGAGAAGAAAATAGTCCCACATGATGAAAATTATAGCGATTCGACGAGTAAATAAGTACAGTGTCATTAATGAAAAGGGTGCTTATTATCATTAATCACACACACATGCGCACACACGCGCACACACGCGCACACACGCGCACACGCACAAGCGCGCACATGCACACGCGTGTGACACATGGCGTTCTCATACGCCGCCATGTGGCGCCACAGTTTTTGCATGCACCACATCAGCATGCGATAAAAATATAATTTATTATTCATTTTAATTCAAAATAAATCAAACTAAATTTATAAAAAATTTAGAAAAAATCTTAAAAAATCCCTAAGAATTATAAAATTCATATCTTTAAAAATATCACTTCGAATTAATTTAAATTTATTTTTTGGATCAGACATTAAATTATCTATCATTCTAAAAATTCAAATTTAATAAATAACAAGAGAATAAATTTTTATTTAAAAAATATACTCATTTTTCTTAGAAAAATAAATGAGTGTATATTATGTATTTTCTCTTATTATTTAACATTAAAACCTAATTATAATCTTAAATAAAAAATGAGAATAATATAATCTTTTAAATGTTTCTCTTAATTATCATAATTATCCCTAAATTAGTGCATTTTGAGTTTATAACTTAATTTGCATAGAATGATAGATATACACAAAAAAATTATGATAACATACATAAGAATGGAATATTTTATGCCTTAATTTGCATTAATAATCATATATTTTCATGTATAATTTGCATGTTATCAAAGACTCTTGTTGAGCTGGTACATGGCCACTAGTAAGCTCTCCACTCCACAAGTCCTTGTTTGAAAGCTCAATGATTGACTTCTTCTGTTCTTATACTCACATAGTAAGTTTAGTGTTTGATTTCATTATTTTACTATTTGGTTTGGAATTTTCTAATTTCTTATTTACAGTTTTATGAATCGCACTATCAAATTTCTAACGTGGCGATTATGATTTGAAATTTTTGATTTTTGTTCTCATGAGTTGACATCTGAAAGGTCAAAGTAATGAAGAATTTTGAACAATAAACTCTTTTATCAAAAATCTAAATTACTATTTATTGACTGAATTTTTGTTGACGTTAATATTAATCAATAAATGTGATTTAATGTTAATATCTCTCAATGGCTCTACGTCTAAGCTTTGTGACACATCAATAATTGAGATTGCAATAGACTCATGATCATCCCAAAAATCCAAATTTAAATTCATGGATAAAAAATAGAAATATATAAATTAACACGACTAATAAAATAATTAGATAGAATAGTTGAAATTTTTCTATGGAATCTTTACAGAAGTCTTATTTAACCAATTAATATTTTAGCCTCCTTTATTTAAATATCTCATTTAATTGATAAATCTCCGTTTGAAAACTAATATCTTTATTACTTTTCTCTCTCCCTCAATTTGGACTTTGAAGATCAATATATTTCTCTCTTATCTTCTCAAGTCCTCTTGAATACATTCATCAATCTATCTTGATTATATTGATTTTGGTAATAGATTGTTTCCTTTTGAATTATCTTCCAATTTATCTTTGTCTACAATTTGGTTTTTCCTAAAAATTCTATTGATTCCTTCATGAATTCTAGCCTCCCCTCTTCTAATCAGGTATTTGAACCATCATTACTTATTTCCCATCCCTCCATGAATTTCCACTTTGTGCTCAATTCAGGTTATTATCTCATTATATGAATTATGATACAAATTTTTACGATGTTCTTTCAAAATGATAAGCTTCTGGTCAAGGTCAAGGATTTGATCTGATCATGAACGTGAACATCAAATCCTAATCATGATTCACTGGAATGATGATGCACGGATCCTTTGTGAATGTGTTCTTGCTATCAAGGAGTCAAGAGAATCTCATAAAGGTGCTCAAGAAATTTCTAATTAATTTTGTCTTACCTTTTTTCCAATTAATGAGAATTCTTTTCTTATTTTGTATAGTTGTGTGCCATCACCATTGCTAATACAAGAAATAACAAAAAACATGGCACCGACCTCGGAAAGGTATTGGCTCAAGGTTCACTAAGAAGTATATCTTGTCCTGTATGGGCCATGTTCTCAATCTAGTTGTAAAACATTGCCTGGAGAAGCTAGCTAATTTTGAAAATTAATCATTCCCCTCAAAAGTTTCACCACTACAAGAATTTGTGCTAGGATTTTGGCATTCTTATTAGAAATATTCAATTGGTTGAATTCAACTTATGAATGTTCAAAGCTTCCAAGGAGAAAATAGAAGTGTTGAAGACAATGGCAAGTGACCATTTTAACTCAAACTAATGAAGTTTAAATGAAGGATAAAGAGTGGAATCGTCTATTGATGTTTGGTAATAAACTATCAGACCACAATATTTTTGAATTCAAAATCAATCACATCACCAAATGTATTGAGGTTCTATAGAACTCTGGTAAGCCGTTTGGACTTATTAATTTTGATCTAGATAATCATCTCCAAGCTGTTAAGAGAATAGTAATAAGTGGCCAAGAAAAGGCGCTCAAATGCACATACATGGTGATGAAGAGCAAGTTTCTAAAGTATGAGCTCTTAACGGGGAGAAGGCCTATGTTCCCTATTGCCACAGTACTTGACATGAGACTTATCCTCGGTCATATTCCTCATGATGAGCATGAGTTTGTTTCCAAGTCCTTGATTTTCTCAATTAGGCACTTAAAGTAGAAACTTCGATCACTAGGCTAATTGATTATCATACGGCTTCATCGGGTCCCAAGCAAAGTGGAAAAAAAAAAGAAATTTGCAAAGGTTGAACTGGATGAGCACTTAAGAACAGCTTGCACTGATTGCCTATGCGATGACTTTCAGAAGTGGTGGCGCAAGAGTGGATCTAGAAAAGTTCATTTCTATTTGTTCAACAAGCTTTCCTTCAGAGAGTCTTTTATCTGCAGGTCGAGGGACTGTAACGTTCAAAAGAGGAAGGTTAGCCCCCCATCATCAACTTTGATGACCATAAAGTTTTGGGGTCTTGTGGATGATGGTGATGCTCTTGACGTTGATTCAGACACTGAAGAAATTAAAGCCATTAAATGATAAAATCCCTAAACTTTCTCGATCGTTATGTTGACGGCTTGAAGTTTTCACTCTTTCTTGATGGTTTGAAGTTTTCAAACTCTTTTGATGCTTTGTCTGCTTGTAATCATGAATGATGATATCTTATCATCCGATGTTTGACATAAGATTAGGTTCTCACAGAATAGGGTATCAGAGAACACTGTCGGAACACTAGATGGGACTAGCCACGGCACTCTCTATCCCTCCCTCCCTCTCTCTCTCTTCCTCGCTCTCTCCCTCTCTCGCTAACTCTCTCTCTCTCTCTCTCTCTCGTCCTCTCTCTCTCTCCCTCTCTTCCTCTCTCTCTCTCTCTCAGATTCCACCTAACGGTAAGCAGGAAGGTCCATTTGATACCTCTACCGATCAATTTCTGTCAGACTTCTCCACGACAACGCCTCTCCACTTGATGATGATGATGACGAGGAAGATAACGCGGCGACGTCATTTTCTACCTAAAGTCGTCGCAAATCCACCCTTCTCTTCTCTAGCTGATCTGTAGTGCTCATCTGACGCGTCTGTCTCTTCAGTCGTACCATTTATGCGGAAATCCATCTATCTCTCTCTCCTCTCTCTATGGAAAAATAATATAAATGGCGTCGTTTCGAATAATCCTCGTTTTTGATCCCCCACGCGGCGCCTATAAATTCCATGCAACCACCTTAGAATTCCGCCACCGGTCTTCTCGTCGACATCGCCATCCGTCTTTCTCTCTCCCTTCCCAGCTTCTCTCCCTCTCTCTCACTCACGAGAAGAACCTTTCTCTCTCTCTCTCTCTCCCCTTCTCCCCCCCACACCCCCGAGAGAAATCTTCAGATCTTCGGCTTTCTGTCTGCCCCTTCTCTCTTTGCTTTCTTTCTGTCCGTTTTCTCTCCGTCTCTTCTGCATTACTTCTCCCGGTTCTCTCTTTCTCTCTCACAAGAAGATCCTCTCTCCCTACCATCCGAGGAGAAATCTTCAAATCTTTCTGCATTCTCTCTCCCTCTCTCTCTCTCTCTCTCCCACTCGAAACAGTAGATGGCCTCGGAGAAGAAGACACGCTGCTGGGCCATCGCCCTTCACGGCGGCGCCGGCGTCGACCCGAATCTCCCCTTCGAGAAACAAGACCAAGCCGCCCGGATCCTCAACCGCTGCCTCCAGCTTGGCGTTGAAGCTCTCCGCTCTAATCTCCACGCAATTGACGTCGTCGAGCTCGTGGTATCAATTGTCGATTTTATGTTCTTCGATTCCTTCGATCAGTCATCGGCGATCGGATCGAGACCTCTCGATCCGATCGTCAAGGTGATCCATGACACGATCGTCATGGAGCTTTCATTCGATCATTGCCTCGATCGATGGACTCGATCTGTCGAGCCGATCCTCTCGATCCATAGACTATTATTACCGTCTCGACCTCGATCGATTTTGCTCAACTTGCAGGTGAGGGAGCTGGAGACGGACCCATTCTTCAACTCCGGGAGAGGGTCGGCGTTGACCAGGAAAGGGACGGTCGAGATGGAGGCCAGCATAATGGACGGCGACCGCCGCCGCTGTGGCGCCGTCTCCGGCGTGACCACCGTGAAGAATCCAGTTTCTCTGGCCAGGCTGGTCATGGACAGGTCTCCTCACTCTTACCTCGCCTTTCATGGCGCCGAAGAGTTTGCCCGTCAACAGGTATTTTTACAAAAATTAAATATTTACAGTAATTAGGGGAATTTTTCTCCTGAAAATAAGTCGATCTTATCGATCGACCAGGGCTTGGAGATCGCGGAAAATCGGTACTTCATCACGGAGGAAAATTTGGGAGTTCTGAAGCAGGCCCAGGAAGCCAATTCGATCTTGGTATGGGTTTTCTTTTAAAAAATTATTCGTCTGAGTGACAAGGAATTCGATATTTTTTAGAAAATAAAAACCTTAAGAATTTAAAATTATGCGTATATTCTAATGAATTACTCCCTAATGAAGGGTATTTTTGGTAGTTCGATTATAGGGTGCCCATGATGACGGGATGCAGGGCGGAGCTGAAAAGCGAAGAGATCATGAACGGGCTGCCACTGAGCTTGTACGCGCCGGAGACGGTGGGGTGTGTAGCAGTGGACATGGAGGGGCGGTGCGCGGCGGCCACGTCGACAGGAGGACTGATGAACAAGATGGAGGGGAGGATAGGGGACTCGCCACTGATCGGGGCCGGAACATATGCATGCAAAGTGTGTGCAGTGTCATGTACAGGGGAGGGAGAGGCGATCATAAGGAGCACGTTGGCGAGGGAGGTGGCGGCGCTGATGGAGTACAAAGGCATGCCGTTGAAGGAAGCTGTGGAGTATGCGGTGAGGGAGAGGCTGGTGGATGGGAAGGCTGGCGTCATCGCTGTCTCTGCCGATGGTGACGTGACGTATGGTTTTAACTGCATGGGCATGTTTAGAGCATATGCTAGAGAAGATGGGTCCTATCACGTGGGCATATGGGATTGAGGAAAGTCTTTGTGACAAGGAACTCTTACTCTTATATTACTTGTAATTGCTTTTATTGACTTTTATGGGACCATGTTGTATTAGTTGACTTTGCTATCTCCTTGGTTGACTTTTAACTTTTAAGGAACTTGAAGCTTGACTTCCACAAAAGGTTCATCTTTGACTCTTGAAGCATTGACCTATGATAATTCATGATGGCATGCACACCATATTTTCTGACTTGGTCTTCTCATTTGGGCATATTGGATTCATACAGACATTATGATTACTTTTGTCCAAGGGTTAGGATCTAAGGAATGATAAACCCTTAAAATTTTGATCAAAATATCAAACACAATAAAAGACATTTGATCGAACATGCGAAACATTGGGAAACTAAGAACCGATGATCCTATTATCTAGTATAGATTAAAATCCATACTTACAGAGTTCATTGAAAGAAGCCTTTAATGTGTTGAACTGTCTAGCCTCTAATGATATCCACATAATCTCCTCTTCAACGCTCTTCATCGAGAGATAAAGAGAAGAAAAGGGAGAGCTTCCAACAAGATTTGCATAGGCACTCTTAGTTATTGTCATTCTCCCTTTATTACAAAGATTGGCTGTATAAACTTTTAACAAAACCCTCAAAATTATGTTTAAATATACTAACTTACATAGACCTTATATGTGTGACCCTCTAGGTTCATATATCTAGATAGTTTATAACTCTATAAACCCAATAACACATTGTTTAACCTTGTTTATTAATCAAGGATCCATTTAACCTAATTGATATGTCGAGTTACCCGCCTTTTGGGTGCTTAGCTATAATATATACTCTAGGAGATGGAGTGTATAAGAACTCCCTTTACCTTGCCAATGATGGTTATCGTATATGTATAATTCGGCATTTGTGTGAGACTCACCAATGACTTCGAGAATGATCAACTATTAAACCCTAATTGATTATACTAGTACTAATATGCGAAGGATTTTATTGCATCTAGTTCTTCAAGTCAATCTTATCTTGACCATTCAATCACCTTCAAGGACTTTATGTTATATCTAATATATGATAGTTTGAATATCTGGTGGCTAGGGATCTATAAGTTATAATTAAAACATGATCATCTATCTATAAGATTTCTTTGGTGTCTCATGTCTAAGGACCATTATATATAACCGTGACATGCGTGAATCTGATTGACAATTAGCTATAATACTGTTCATAAAAATTAATCTAATAAACTCTTTTTCCAAAGAGCACCTACTTTCTATCATTTATGTCTTTACAATGATGACTATAGGATCAATCATAATAATCATGTACATCAAATTAGATAGCGCTATTTTTTGAGATATTTTAATGTCTTTCTCTAATGTCCCTTGAATATGAATTTTTAGAACAAATATTTAAAGACTATTGATGGTTGTATTATGATCTCATTATGATTCACTTAGTCATTATATATTCTCATGTATTTCATTGCAAATATAACACAAGAATAAAAAATAAATGCATTTCATTTCAAAAAATGTAAAGGAGACTTGGAAGTATGATTTGGCTTATAGGCGGCATAATATTCGTCACTTTCTTGTCTAAAAATTCTTTTTAAATCTCTTCAAATTTATCTATAAATTTTTATTAAATTTTAGGCTAAAATCTTTTGTCGTACCATTCAATTGTTTTTCTACTTAAACGATAACAGACTTTTTGAATTTTTGAAATTTCATGCTTTGATTTGCATGAAAAGCTAAATCATTGACTCTTCAAGAGTTGACATGTCATGCATATTCTTCTCAACTTTGAAAATTTATAAAAATCAACCTATTTGAATTAAACTTCTACATGTGTGTAGAGAAATTTTAAGAATGAAGAGGTTTTTTGTATCTCATAGAGAGCATCTACCTCTCTATATACATGGCACCGTCTAAGAGAAGGTTAAAATGTGGATATACACGCCAAAATAAATATATGATTCCTCATAGTTCAAGGATTTAGAGAATCCAAAAATATTAGGGACTACAAGGATTGTGAGCCTATTGAGACTTCTCACATCTCCCTCATGCAAAATCATAGATGTTGATCATGCCCAAATTGTAGTTGATAGAACCATAGGAAGTCAAGGGAATAGCCGACTAAGGAGACCAACAATATTGGATTACAAGAAAAATCAGCCATTAAATGGAGAAGAGTGAACATAGAAGATAATTGAGGATGTCTGTTGAGGAGGTAACAACATTGTGAGTTCATATGGCCCATTAAGGGCATAGTTGTAATTCTCTCTCTCTTTTTTTTTCTCTCACATCTCTCACCCTCTCTCCCTCACAAATTACTGCAGGGTTTTGGCTCACACACAATGTGAGCCTTCTTATTCCTCTCTCTTCTTATCCCCCTTCTTCTTGATTTTTTAATCCAAATGGCATCAGAGTAGATATCCACGGCTTTACGTGGTGGCACTAGGAAGCCTCCCTAATGGCGAAGCGTCTTTGTGAGCTTACTAGGATGGTGATGCCTATTGCACAATGATACCTTCTTTGCAAGTTGAATATGACAATGGCACCTCCTTCTGCACATCAATGCCTACTACATGATGATGACAACTATGATGCATCTTGGTTTCTAGATGAACTGCATTGACAGTGAATTTTTTATAATCTCCACACTTGGCACTTGGAAAACCACATCAACAATGGCTTCTCCCTTGACTGCCATGGCATGTGACACATCAGCTCGTAGGCGTTGTACTGGGTAGATTTGCAAGCACATTGCAATGCCCTATTATCCCTGGCACCTTGCTTGCATTAGTGCTCTACTCCTGTTGGCCCTACTTGTGATGGCCTCGGTGAATTGGAGATAGGGGTATCCAACACCTTGATTAAATATCTTTGTGCCTTTCTAACCCCTTAGTTAGCCTCCTATTGCACACTGATGTCATCTTCCTACTTGTCATTCTTAATTATAGGCCTCCACAGCATTGACCCAACACCATGACTACATCCTCTGCGCCGATTCACTCTTCCTTTCTTTTCACTCATCGTGAGCAAGGATACTTCATTAAGCCTTCTTTCAATGTCTCTCATGTCAATTATTACCTTTACTTTGGTCTTACATCTGGCTATTGCTCCTCGGTATGAGTACATTCATCCATCATCTACAAAGCCCATGTACCATCTTTGATGGTACTAGCTGTATTACATGGTTTTCTAGCTTCCGCCATTTTATTTAGATTCACTGTCGTGTCTCACTCCTCATGGACAACCCCCCACCTCTTGAGTATCCTACACTGAAGGTATGGCTCATTCATGATCAACCTATCACTTCTTTGATGCTCAAGATGGTCGTTCTTGCTATAAGCGAGCTGATGCAACTTATTTCTCCATCCAAGGCCATATGGGATGAGTGGACGCATATCTACGCATATGAGTACAATATTTCTTGCATTATGGCCATATACAAGTAGTTTTTCAAGTCGAGGTAGTTTGGGCATTGCCAAAAGGATTTTTAATGCTTCTTTTTGTGGTCTCCTTAATCAATTGGAGACCTCTCAACTGTGTAGGACCAACATTAAGATACAACATCGATATCATGAGGATCTTTCTATCACTCTCTTTATTGTAGTACTTGACCCCTCTATCAACACTAAGGTATGTGCCATTTTTTTTAGTGTGACACATCTAGCATCTCTTGGTGAGAAATTTTCTACTTCTCTCCCAGTTTCCACCAATATTACGCCTACATTATCCCCACCTTCGGCCTTTGATTATGTTGCCCTCTTGTCCTACAATTCTCATGGGAAAAGGCATTGTAACAATGGTGGCTTCAGCCACATTGGCCAAGGAAGCGGTCAGGGGCGTGATGTCTGAGCTTTCCTCCATGTGAGCATTTTCAAAAGTGCAACAATCATTTTGATCATTACTAGAAGAAGTGTGGCAAACTCGATGTGGTTGCCAAATCTATTTCTATTGTTTCCGCATCATTGTACTCTCATCAGACTATGGTTATTTCAATAGAGGAGTTGAATTGTCTAATGCACCTTCAAGATATGGCTAGGGCTTCTCATGCATCTCATCATGGTTCCACTTTTGGTTCAGGTACTTCCTTGGGACTTCAGTTGCACCTTGGATTATTGACTCAAGGGCATTTGCCCATATGCCAAGTACCCAATCTCTTCTCTCTCATTTACACCATTTACATAATTCCACAAGTATTGGTATTGTTGATGGCCATGCTTGTCTTGTTGTGGGACAGGGTGTGATAGACTAGACCTCCTCTATTTTATTGTTCTTTATGTCCCTAATTTTCTCATTAATCTTCTCTCTATTAACACGATCATGGAGGCCTTGTTTTTTTTCAATTACCTTATTTCCTTATCATTGTACATTTCACAACTTGTGGACGGTGAAGAGGATTGATTTGGTAAAGGAGATTGGATGGGGCCTGTATGAGCTTGTACTTGACACCTCCTTGATAGGACTCTCTTACCTTCTCTCCCGACATGATACATCCCTTTAGTAACATGTCAGTTAGGGCCTCCCAACATTGCTAAACTTCAGAAAGTGCTTCCATGGATTTCTATTTATTCTTTTGAGCACGAGTCATGTCAACTTGACAAATATTTTTGCTTTTCCTACCCTCGTATAGACTTGATTTCAAGGAAGAAACCTTTTGATTTTATGTATTAAAATGTGTGCGGGCCTTCTCGTGTTACATCCATTTTGGGTTTATAGGTATTACATTGTCTTTGTCAATGAGTTTTTTTTAGCTTCATGGGTGTATATTTTAAAAGATTGTACTGATGTATTGCCTTGAGTTAGTTCCTACTCTCAAGATTCTTTGCACTGACAATGCTCTTGAATTTCTTCACGAGGCCCTATGATGAACTCGATTATGCGTGTTTCTTGTTGTTGCTGTGTATCAATTTCATGCAATAAAATTTATAATTTTTTACTTAGTATAGTGTAAGTAGGTGTTGAATCCATAAGGAGCTAAGATAATGAGATTAGACATTCAAATAAAAGATGAGAGCGTGGAAAGAAGTGAGAGCGTGAAAAGAAGTGCAAGTGTAATTAGGGTGTATAGAGATGAATATAAGTGATATTTTTGTGTTTCCTTTTGAATTAAGAGAGAAAATGGAATTTAAATGAAAATTTAATATAAAAGAAATGAAATAGGGTGAGATGATGGCAAGATGAGAAGAGTGGTTAGCGGTGGCGACGAATCGATGAATAGCATTAGAGAGAGAGTTGCAAGTGTGGATGATGTCAAAGCTACTAAATTAAAAGAAAATAAAATGAAAACAAAAAGAAAACAAAAATAAAACACAAATTTACTATTTATAGAGATGACCACAAGAAAGAATTTAATCTGAATCATTGCAAAAACCTTGTCGTGATCCCTTTCCAGGCTGGGTGATACTCAATCCACTTAGATCATTGACGAGACGATTCCGCGAGGTCGTCAATTGCAAGCGGTATCGCGTCAAAAATTATTCCAAACTTACCAATTTTAGGAAATTCACTCGAATTGAGGGGTATAATGGTAAATATGGGTCGAATCCACAGGGAATTAAGGAATTTCTTGACGTATTCTTCAAATTTGATCAAATCGGACGAGAAATTGATGGAAGAAATTGGGGAAAATGGTATTTTATGAAAGTAGACTTCAAATTGATTCCACGGAATCAAAAATCGTCAAAATCGGACTTGATTTCGCGGAGAAATCATGAATTGAAGTGGAGAGAAATTTCGGACCGAAGAAATTGCGATTTTAGCTAAATTTCGATAAAATTAACATCTAAATCCTAATCTAAACAGAAATTAAACATGATTGGGAGGTAAATCATTCAAAACCGCTTCCACTAAACTCGTTTTGCGATCAAATCGCCGTGATTAAACCGATTAATCGCGGAGAAGATCAAGAACGCCTCGACGAACTTCAAGCTGCGATTTCTCACTCAATACTCCACCAAATCTCGATTTCTACCACTCCTCGGACGCGGAAATTGAAGAGGAAGAGGAGGAACTCGAGAGAAACAGGCAAGGAAGGTGTCTTGACAGTCAATTTGATTGATTATTGCTTGGATATCTTAGAACGACGAAGTACAGGGCTTTTTATAGGGCGAAAATTGATAACCGTCCGATCGCATTGATGAACGGCTGTGATGAAACGGTTCATCACGAACCGTTATCGTTAAATCTCGATCGTCGGATCTTTAAACGAACGGCTCGGATGTTCCCGTCGATAAGCGTTATAAAAACGCTTGAATCCCGTTCGTTAGATTGCGATCGAACGGTCCAGATGCAGCTTCAAATCAGGCGTTATAAAACGCCTTAAATCCGCGCCGTTCGATCTTGATCCGACGCGTCAGATGCTCCCCTTTGAGATTAAATCGTGGCCGTTATAACTTTCCTTTAAAGACACGTGCGCGATCAGGGATCAGTGGTCCATAGGTCCACACGATCGACGCCCGATGGTTGATCGGCCACTTGATCCAACGCCTCTGCTTCAGCCACGTCACCTGCATTAAGAAAAGCGCGTGGAACTTAGTCCCACACGGAGTAAATTTAGGAAACGGTCGGGTATATAATACCCGACCGTTTATACGGGTATGACCCTCCCTTATAAGGGGAGGACAAAGAACATTTTATATATATGTATACATAATGTAATATATGATATATTGCGCCACGTGGCGCTTGCGTGGGTCCGCGTGGCGCTGCCACGTGGCCTTGCGTGCCACGCCGCATCCACGCGGGCCCTCGCGCCCATTTTTAATTTTTTTATTTAATATTATTAAAAAAATCGAAAATAAAATCATAGAAATCTCGGAAAAATACAGAAAAATCCCTAAAAATTGTAAAAATCATATCTTTAAAAATACAACTCCAAATTAATCCAAATTTCTTTCATTTGATCCAAAATTTAATTATCTATTATTCTAAAAGGTCAAATTAATTAAATAATAAGAGTTAAAATTATTATTTCAAAAATACATTCATTTATTAAGATTTTAATCTTTAGAAAATAAAATGAATGTTTATAAAAGTTATTTCTCTTATTATTTTATCTTTTAAAAACAATTATAATCTCAAGAAAAATATGGGTTATCAAATTATGAAACTCTAATTTATAAAAATTAACCCTAAATTAAAGTATTTCGAGATTATAATGACTTTTTAAGAAAATAATAGAAAAATACATATAAATATGATAACATGCATGTAAATGAAATCATCTTAGCTTTAATATGCATGAAAAATCATGTTTTATGATGTAAATATAGCATGTTATCAATCATGATCCTCTATTTCTTCACCATGACAAGAGTAACATCAAGCAATGCTCTCCTTGGGCCTTGACCACCTCTCCTCTTCCTTTTGTTGGCTGATAACATGCAACTTATAATAGTACTTACATGATTATAATGTAAATTAGGGTATAAAACATTACATTCCTATGCATGTTATCATACTTTGAGTGCACATTTATGATTCTATCTATTTTAAGTTATAATATCAAAATGTATTATTTTAAGGAATAATCATACATAATTAAATTTGAAATTATCAAGTAGATTATTTCAATTTTATATTTGAGATCATCATTAAGTTTTAATTATAAATAATAAGAAACATTTTTTTTAACACATTTATTTTTGTGGGTTTAATTTCCAAAAGAAAACAAGTATATTTTTTATTTAAAAATTTATTCTAGTGTTATTTCTTAAATTTAAAGTTTTATAATAATAGACTATTTAATTTTTTATAAAAAATAAAATTTGGATTAAAAAGGATTTGTATTTTGAAAGTTATGAATTTTTAATTTTTATGGATTTATCTAGAATTTTTGAATTTTTTTATGGATTTATTTTGTATTTATTTGAATTTAAAACATTAAAAATGGTTTTATATGTGTGCTGATGTGGCATATGGTGTGGCATTGTTGCTTGCGTGTATGCACGTGTTATCTGGCGCATGCGTGGCATATGTGTGCGCGTGTATTTAGTGGTTAAGCGCCCTTTAAGGGTATAAACTAACCACCTAATTGGCGCCCTTTATATGTACAAATTCTTGTAATATTTCGATCGTGGGACTATGTTTTTTAATGTTTATTGTAGGTGACGTGACGTCACGAGGGGAGCTCGATCTTCACGATATAATTGACACCGTTGATCGTCACTTAAAGCCCTGATTCATTAGAAATTATGATGTAGCACATCATAATTTCGTCCCTGATTCATTTTATTTAAATTATGCGATCTCAGCCATTCACCTGTGAAGTTATAACTGTTGGAAACTTTGAGTATGCATCATAATTTATCAGAATAATCAGATTCATAAAACAGAATTAAACGCGTACTTGGATTCACTGGATTAATCTTCATCCGAAGTAGATTACTGAAGTGGAGAATAGCCTTCTTGGATATCCCCGATGTAACTGATAACATGCTATATTTACATCATAAAACATGATTTTTCATGCATATTAAAGCTTAAATGATTTCATTTACATGCATGTTATCATATTTATATGTATTTTTCTATTATTCTCTTAAAAAGTCATTATAATCTCAAAAATACTTTAATTTAGGGTTAATTTTTTTATAAATTAGAAATTCATAATTTGATAACCCATATTTTTTTCTTGAGATTATAACTATTTTTTTAAAGATAAAAATAATAAGAGAAATAACTTTTTATAAACATTCATTTTATTTTCTAAAGATTAAAATCTTAATAAATGAATGTATTTTTGAAATATTAATTTTAACTCTTATTATTTAATTAATTTGACCTTTTAGAATAATAGATAATTAAATTTTGGATCAAATGAAAGAAATTTGGATTAATTTGGAGTTATATATTAAAAAGTTATGAATTTTTCTATTTTTAGGGATTTTTTCTGGATTTTTAAAACAGTTTTTCTTATTTTATTTTCGATTTTTAATAATAAAAAAATAAATAAATAATTCAAAAAATGGGCGCAGGGCCCGCGTGGATGCGACGTGGCACGCAAGGCCACGTGGACCCGCGCAGCGCGCCTACGTGGCGCGAATATATATTATATTATATTATACTTATATATATAAAAGGGGTCTTTGTCCTCCCTATATGGGGAGGGTCATACTCTAGAAACCGTCGAGTTATTTAAATCCGACGGCTTTCTCAAATATCTTCCGTGTGGGACTAACCCACACCTTATTTACTTATTTCAGGTGACGTGGCGCGAGGAGGATCGTCGGATCGATGGCGCGCGTCGATCTCACGCGTCGATCGCGTGAGCACCGGACCACGATCGATCAAATCAACACGTGCTTGATTGGGCGAGTTATAACGGCCCTGATGTTGGCGACGTGGCGCGACGAGAGACGACGGATCAAACGGGCGATCGATCGACGCGCGTCGATCGCATGCACCGCGGACCACTGATGAATCAATTGCACGTGTGTCAATTTGAAGCGTTATAACGGCTGAGATCAATCGGCGCGGATCGCATCTCAGCCGTTGGATCGCGATCGAAGGGGCGAAATCGAAGGCGTTTTATAACGTCTCTCTCGCGATCGCATCTGGACCGTCCATCGCGATCGGACGGCTACGACATTTTCGAAACGGTCCACGATGGACCGTTTCATCGTAACCGTCGATCGTTTTGATCGGACGGTTACGAATTTTCGCCCTATAAAAAGGCATGTTGTTCACGTTCTTAAGCATCCGAGTTGAATCTCAAGCCTAATTGAGCTGTTTAGACACCAATCTTCTCGAATCTCTCGATTCCATCGTGTTCTACACCCATTTCCGCACCCACAGAGCCTTTGAAATCGAGATTTGGCAGCGTAAATCGGCGGAAATCGCAGCTTGAACATCCTCTTCGCGTTCTTCGTTTTCTTGGTGATTAATCGATTTAATCTCCTCATTTCGGTCGCTAATTGGAGTTAGTGGAAGCGGTTTTTCCTAATTTACCCTCCTATCATGTTTAATTTTCGTTTAGATTAGGATTTCGAAGTTAATTTCATCAATTTTCACCTAAAATCACGGTTTTTACGCTCGAAAATTTCTCTCCACTTCGAATCTTGATTTCTCCGCGAAATCAAGTCCAAATTGGACGATTTTTGATTCCATGGAATCGATTTGAAGTCTACTTTCATAAAATACCATTTTCCCCAATTTCTACCATCAATTTCTCGTCCGATTTGATCAAATTTGAGGAATACGTCAAGAAATTCCTTAATTCCCTGTGGATTCGACCCATATTTACCATTATACCCCTCAATTCGAGTGAATTTCCTAAAATTGGTAAGTTTGGAATAATTTTTGACACGATACCGCTTGAAATCGACGACCTCGCGGTTTCGTCTCGTGAGTAACCTCCTGATCTCTAGAGGTAATGGGATTCTCTCTTAATGGTTATGAGTATCAGGTTATCCAAGTGGACTATGGCCTCCTATTTATAGAGATGAGGAAAGCTTACGCCTCTAATTAGTCATTAGTCAGCCCATTAATGACTAATGACTGATTTACTACCTCTACACATAATTAACCTCCACACACATAAATGAATGTCGTAATCCCCACATTAAACATAATTGAATCACTTAATGGGATTAAAAGATATCTAATCCAGAATAATACATAACTATGTCCACTTAATAGAGCTTAGACCTAACAATAATTACTGAGACTAATTGCGTTTAATGGACTCCTATGGACCCGTGGTTGCATCTTGAGCGCTCGAGGAAGATTGAATGACAATTGTTACACGGTGCTTCTTCTTCACATGCAACGTGGCTTAATGATCACATGCAATCTTAACATGAGAATACATGATTATTAATGCAAAATAAGGCATAAAACATTCCATTTGTATGCATGTTATCATACTTTGAGTGCATTTCTATCATTTCATGCAATTTTAAGTTATAATATCAAAATGCTTTAATTTAGGGTTAATTATGATGAATTAAAGATAAATGATTTTATAACCTATCTTTACTTGAGATTATAAGTGGGTTTTAAATTTAAATAATGAGAGAAATCATTTTTATAAACATTCATTTAATTTTCTAAAGTTAAAATCTTAAAGAAATGAATGTATTTTTGAAATAGAAATTAAATCTCTTGTTATTTAAATATTTTGACTTTTTATAATGATAGATAATTGAATTTCAGAGCCAATGAAAAAAATCTGGATTAATTTGGAGTTGTATTGTGAAAGTTATGAATTTTCTAATTTTTAGGAATTTTTTCAAAATTTTTCAGAATTTTTAATGAATTTCTAAGGATTTTCCAGAATTAAAAATCAATTTTTCTAATTTAAAATCTATTTTTTGATTTATTAAATAGCGCAGGTGACGTGGCGCTATTTGGATCGTTCGATTTCATCGGGATCAACGGTCAAGATCGGGAGGCGACGTGGCAGCCTGTGGAGCGTTCGATCACGCGAAGAATCTTCACGTAAATTGGTGGGCACACGTGGCTTAATCGGGGTACATCGGATCGTTTTAATCTCGACCGTTGATCGTGAGAGTTATAACGGTCGAGATTAAAATGTTCGAAAACGCATTTGAGGCGTTAGATCGCGATCCAACGGCGATCGTTTCACGACGTTTTATAACACATGATCATGTGGCTTCATCTGAACGCTCAATCAGCGATCCAACGGCTGCGATATAACGGTAACGATTCGCATTAATGCGATCAATCAAAGCCGTTGATCGCTGATGAAATGCTCCATCGGACGGTTACGCCCAAATACACTATAAATTGATATGTTCTTCAACGTTTTGATGTATTGTTGGATGATTTCACCAAATTGATCTATCTACACCCTTCCATCCTTGAATCTCTCGCTTCTAATCTCTTCTAGAATGTTTTCACATCCACAGAGTGGTTAAAAGTGAGATTTTGTCGATTGATTAAGGAGAATTTGTCTCTTGAACACCGACGATCGTTTTCGAAATCGCGAAATGAAAAGCCTTGAATCCGGCGATTAATTGGATCATTTCGATCGCTATCTTGAGTTAGAATACGTGTTTTCCCTCTAATCTCTTGTCATGTATCATCAATTTTTAATTTAGGATCGTAATTTAGTTTAATTTCATCTTTAATTTTGGTTTTTGTTCTTCCGATTTTCGGAAATTTCTCTCCACTTCGCTCTTTGATTTCTCCGTGAATACTAATCCAAATCGGGTGATTTTTGATTTTGTGGATAGGTCTTTGAGTTATCTTTCTAAATCCACCATTTTTCCTAACTTCTATCACCAATTCATCATCCGATTTGATCAAATTCCGAAAGATCTCTCGAAAATCCCTTATTTCTCTATGGATTCGACCCTTATTTATCATTATACCCCTCAATTCGTAATTAAATCATTAAATTGGTAAATTTGATTTTATTATTGACACGAATTGATATGCAATTAACGACTACATCGATTCATTCCGTCACTTAATCATGATGCTCCATCGACAATCAGACAGATGCGACCTAATGGTGTTGATTCACATCTTGGCATTTCATTTGGGTCATTAATGGAAGATCAATCTTTAGATTGAATGACTACACCCAATTTGTGTCTATTTATACTCTCTTACTTTGATGGTGTAAAGCATTCTCAGATTTTTTTATCAATCAAACCTTTTAGACATCATAATCCTTGAATATCTTGTATTCTTCCTCTTCTAGACTCATTTTCACATCTAGGGAGTGCTTGAAATCAAGATTGCATGAAGGGAGAAGAAATAATTCATTGCTTGAACTCAGAATTTTCAGTTTTCGAAACGTAGAATGAAAAGCCTTGATATGAATTTTAGTTGGATCATTCCGAGCATGATTTCAGGTTAGATTACATGTTTTCTTCCTAATATTTTGTCTTATACCATTATATTTTGATTTCAATTAGTAGATTAGTTAAATTTTACAAAATTTAGGGCATTTTTCTCTCTTTAAGATCAAATTTTCTCTCCTTCTTTTCCTCCTAGATTTTTCCATGAATTGTAATCCAAATTGAGTGATTTTTTGATTCCATGGCTTCATTTTGGAGTTTTCTTTTTCAAAATATCAATTTCCTTAATTTCTCACCCCAATTCATTGTCCAATTTGATCAAATTTTGAATATATATGAAAAATCTCCCTAATTCTTTGTGGATTCGACCCTTATTGTCTATTATTCTAATTAATTTGAAATTAAATCATAATTTTAGTGGGTTGAGTTATTTTGACATGAGAAAGTGTATTTTTAATGATTGCACAAAATCGGTTCCTTAGTTGCCGAATATTAAGAAAGATCCAAAAATTAAGAGAGGAAAGAGAAAATATAGCCTTGTAAAGAGATGGTGTTTTAGGTTTCTAAGTGACCAAGGGTGGAGATCTTCCACCCTTGTGATCAATGGTGGAGATATACCACCCCAAGGACGTTCAAGGGTGTGGTCACTAACAAATTGAGTTCGCGTAATTGTTGAAAACACACAAATTCATGTCAAAACAAATACCAAACTCATCAATTTTAAGGTTTAATCACAAATTGATTAGTATAATGATGAATAAGGGCCGAATCCACGAAGATTTAGGAGAATTTTTTAGATATTCTTGAAATTCAATTAAATTAGATGATGAAATGAGTTGAGAAGTGTGTGATTTTCTGTTTTTGAAAAGAAGACTCCAAGATGCACTAGCGGAATAAAAAATTTCTCAATTTGGATCAATATTCATGGAGAAATCAAGGTAGAAAAAATCGATCGTGAAGAGAGAGAAAACACTGAAATTTCAGAAAGTTCGACTAATATTCTATTCAAAATTGAAATATAATGATACAACATGAAAGATTAGAGAGAAGACATGAAATCTAACCTGACATCATGGTTGAAATGATTAATTTATCACCGAGTCAAAGCTTTTCATTCTGCATTTTGAAAAGCAAAGATCTGGTGTTTAAGCGACGAATTCTCCCTATTCTCACAATGAAATCTTGACTTCAAATGCTCCTCAAAAGCATAAATGTCTACAAGAGAAAGAAAGCAAGAGATTCAAGGATTGAGGTGTCTAAAGAGTTCGATTACTCGAAACATCTGAGAATGCTCTTTCTATCGAAGAACATGGGTATAAATAGGAAAAATTTGGTTGTGACCATTCGGTTTGTCTCTTCATCATGTCGCCGTGTGAAGAAGAAGCGTCTCGTTACCGTCGTCGTTTCATCTTTGTCGTACGTTTTGGATGTGTACACGTGTCCATGGGAGTATATTGGGCGCAATTTAATCTCAGTTGTTATAACTCCTCAGATGAACGTCTGAGATTAAGTGTTTAAAAAACGATTCGATGACGAACCATTATGCGTCTTGTACCCCTCACTTTAAGTGAAGATTGACGATTACAATTAATTCGCGCAATCGTACGCTGCAAAATGTGTCACATCACCTATATAAAATAAATAAAAAATATAGTCCCACATGATGAAAATGACGGAACAAATAGTGTATAAATAAGGGCGTGCTATAGTGGGTTAGCTTATATCCTTAAAAAAGACGCTTAACCCACTAATCATATGCACACACATACACACATGCGTACATCACGTGACACGTGCATACGATACCATGTAAGCATGTTGTCACGTCATCTGCCACGTCAACGCACAATAAAAACACAATTTTAAATGTTTATCAATCGAAAGAAATTCAAAATAAATTCAGAAATTTTTTGAAAAAATTAGAAAAATTTGAAAAAAATTTGTAAAAATTTGAAAATTCAGAACTGTAAAAATATAACTCTTTTTTAATCCAAATTTTTTGTTTGATCAAAAATTAAATAATCTATCATTATTAAAGTTCAAATTTAATAAATAAAAATATTATTTAATTTTTTCTAAAAAATACATTCATTTATTTAAAAAATAAGTGAGTGTATAAAAAATATTTTCTCTTATTATTTGACATTAAAACACAACTATAATCTGAAATATAAAATGAGAATAATCTAATCTCAAATATCTCTATTTAATTATTTATGATTATTGATGAGGCGAAACCGCGAGGTCGTCGATTTCACACGATCTCGTGTCAAAAATATTTCCAAACTTACCAATTTGATGAAAATTATTCGAATTCAGGGGTATAATGGTAAATAAGGGTCGAATCCACATGGAATTAAGGTATTTTCGAGAGATCTTTTGGAATTTGATCAAATTGGATGACGAATTGAGGTGAGAAATTAGGGAAAATGGTAGATTTAGAAAGATAACTCAAAGACGTATCCATGGAATCAAAAATCACTCGATTTAGATTAGTAATTGTGGAGAAATCAAAGAGTGAAGTGGGAAGAAATTTCCGAAAATCGGAAGAACATAAATCAAAATTAACGATGAAATTAAACTAAATTACGATCATAAATTACAAATTGATGATACACGACGATAGATTAGAGGGAAAACAAGTATTTTAACCCGAGATAGCGATCGAATCGATCCAATTAATCGCCAAATCGAAGGCTATTCATTCCGCGATTTCGAATGCGAGCATCGGTGTTCAAGAGAAAAATGCTGCTTAATCGATCGACGAAATCTCACTTTTAATCACTCCATGGATGCGGAAACCAGTCTAGAAGAGATTAGAAGTGAGAGATTCAAGGATGGAGGGGTGTAGATAGATCAATTTGATGAACACATCCAAGAATGTCTTACAAAATCGAAGAACACATCGTTTTATAGGCGATTTGGGCGTAACCGTCCGATGGATGCATTTAATCTCCATCAATGGTCCACATTAAACGCATCAAGACGAACCGTTATGAATAAATCGTGGCCTTTGGATCGCGGATGGACGCTTTAGATGAGGCCTTGTGATATGCGTTATAAAACGCATCAAATTGCGCCCGTTTGATCGCGATCCAACGCTCTTGATGCGTTTTTGCGCGTTGGATCATGACCGCTATAATTCCCCTTTAAGACACGTGCACAATCAATGATCCGGTGGACTTTTGGTTCACGTGATCGACGCGTGTCATTCGCTTGGATCGCATTCGACGCTTCGCATTCAGCCACGTGTCCTGCAACTTAAAGAAAGGTGAATTAGTCCCACACGGCTAAAATAAATGAAACGATTCGGTTTAAAACATGAGGCGGACGTGAGGGTTAGATTAAATCCGAACTATCGGATGCTTATATGTACTATAACCCTATATAATACGAGTATATATAAATAATGCCATGTGTCACCTCCACGCCACGCAGGCGCTCGCGTGGGCCCGCGTGGCTCTGCCACGTGGCCTTGCGTGCCACGTCACACCCACGTGGGTCCCTCGTGAAAATAAACCCCCTTATTATTATTATTTTTAATTATTTTAAACGATTTAAATCGAAAATAGATTCGGAAAATTCCAGAAAAATCCCTAAAAAAAATTCATAACTTTCACAATACAACTCCAAATTAATCCATATTTTTTTTCATTGGCTCTGAAAATACATCCATATCTCAAAAATACATTCATTTCTTTAAGATTTTAACTTTAGAAAATTAAATGAATGTTTATAAAAATGATTTCTCTCATTATTTAACTTTAAAAACCACTTATAATCTCAAGTAAATATAGGTTATAAAATCATTTATCTTTAATTCATCATAATTTACCCTAAATTAAAGCATTTTGAGATTATCACTTAAAATTGCATGAAATGATAGAAATACACTCAAAGTATGATAACATGCATACAAATGGAATGTTTTATGCCTCAATTTGCATTAATAATCATGTTTTATCATGTTAAGATTGCATGTTATCAATTATTCCTAAAGCAATACATTTTGGGATTATAACTTTAAATTTCATAGAATGACAGGTATGCTCTCAAAGTATGATAACATGCATAAGAATATAATGTTTTATGCCTTAGCTTGCATTAATAATCATATTAATATTAGCATAAATTGCATGTGAGAAGTCACTTCCTCAAAGCGATAGTCATATCCCTTAATAAGGTGACCCAACCCCTTTCTAAAGATTGAGTCTCACCTCAAAAGGAGGTATTAATTCTCCTTCTTAAGGAATGGGCCCCACCTCCTAAAAAGGTGATAGCCAACTCTTTCCTAAATGAAGAGGATGCCCACCATAAGAGGGTGGCTTCTAATTCATTTTAAATATAAAATAGCTTAGTTTAAAAGGATTTTAATATACATTGGTCAACCTTCCTTAAAATAGAGCAAATTGACTAACTTTGATTTGTCTTGTCTTAGCTTAGTGAAGTGTATATTTTGGCCACCTTTGAACTTTGTTCATATATTTGACCACTTGAGCCTTAATTATACCATTTGACTTCATGGAATGAAGGTTAACTTGGCCGTTAAAACAATGAAAATATCATTTTCTCCTCTTTTCCATTTACAATTTTGTCTCCATTATTTCTATATATTTTCCTCTGTCCTTCTATCCACTAAAATTATAGAAGTGTGAGAATTAAACCACTTCAATTCAAAGAAATTAAATGAGGTTAGTTTCAAGATATACTAATCAAAGAAGCGATGCATGACGAGACATATTCACCTGCATACACAATCAACCCCGATAACATGTAACTTACACTTGTAATTACATGATTATTAATATAAATTAAGACATAAAATATTCCATTCCTACGCATATTATCATACTTTGAGTGCATATTTATCATTCTATGTAATTTAAAATTAAAATATCAGAACACTTCATTTTAAGGGATAATAATGCATAATTAAAATTTAATATTTTGGAGTAGATTATTTCCATTTTTAATTTGAGATTATTATTGAGTTTTAAATGCAAAATAATGAGAGAAACATTTTTTATACAAATTTATTTTCTAAGTTTTGTCTTTCAAAGAAAATAAGTGTATTTTTTAGTTAAACATTTATTCTCTTGTTATTTCCTAAATTTAAATATTTAGAATGATAGATTATTGATAAAAAAAATTTAGATTACAAAAGAGTTGTATTTTGAAAGCTATAAATATTAAAATTATTATGGATTTTTCTAGAATATTTATGAAGTTTTTAAAATTTATTTAAAATCTATTTTAATTAAAATGATTAAAAAATAGTTTTTAAGTGTGAATTGATGTGGACGATGAACTGACATGCACGCTTGCGTGTTGCCACGTGATGGTATATGTGCATGCCATGTGGCAGATGCGTGACGCACATATGTGCACATCATTAGTGGTTAAGGATCCTTTAAGGGCATAAGCTAACTAGTGATTTCATGTTTGTATTTGTGAAAGTTTCTTTGACTTTTCCCATGTTAGACAATGTTTCTTTATGTATTATCACAGGCGACGTGGCAGAACGAGAGGCGTGGGATTTACTATTGAATAAGAAGTATTAATTTTCACTTACTCGGGAGGGGTTCATGGCACATTTTGATTCAGTGGATTCGTTTTTATAAAAAGAGTTATAATAGTCCAGATTTAATGCGACCGATGGACTCCTCCGAGTGATGCGTGGCATCATTGTGGGCGTCCATTGAAGATCAAATGACAATTGTTTCACTGCGACTCGTGTACACACGATTGCGTGATAAAATCTAGACGCTTCAATAAAAACTTGACATCCACAATTTAAGGACACCGATTCGCCTACCCTCTTTTAATCACTGCCGTAGATCGAAGATGCAAATATAATCGAATATCCACGCCCAAATTCAGCTCTATTTATACCCATCTTCTTCTAACAATGTACTCATTCAAGGATTTTTGATCAATCAAACCTTTAGGGTAAGACAATTCTTGAATCTCTTGGTTTCTTCCTCTTCTAGACTCATTTTCGCATCTAAGGAGTTCTTGAAATGAAGATTTTGTAGATAGAGAAGGAAGAATTCGCCGCTTGAACTCCAAATTTTTGTTTTTCGAAAGGTGGAATGGAAAGCCTTGATCTAACTATTAATCGAATCATTTTAAGTGCAATTTTATGTGTTATCTTCATAATATTTCATCCTATACCATTAGATTTTAATTTCGATAATTAGATTAGTTTATTTTTACAAAATTTTATCATTTTCTCTCTCTTTGCAAGCGATTTCTATCTCCTTATTTTGTTCCTTGATTTCTCCATGCATACTAATCCAAGTTGACTGATTTTTGATTTTGTGGATTTTTTTTAAGAGTCTTCTTTCTAGAAATATCAATTTTCCTATTTTTTTGACCCCAATTCATTATCCAATTTGATCAAATTTTGAATTTATCACAATAATTTCCCTTATTATCTGTGCATTCAACCCTTACTCACCATTATCCTAATCAATTCATGATTAATTCTCTAAATTATTGAGTTGGGAATTTCTTTTGACATGAGGAAGTGTGTTTTCAATGACTGCACAAAATTGTTCCATCAAATAAGAATTATATACAAATTTAGTGTATGAGTAAAATAATATGATGAATATAGAATTATGATAACATGCATCGTACTAGAAAGAATTATACATTAAAATATGTTTATAACGATAGGAAGGAAACCATAGATGACACTTTATCATTGCCTTTCTAAAGGAAACTTTCACCATGCCACATGCCCCTGTACCTCTCAACAGAATGGACTTGGTGAGCATAAACATCGCTATCTCTTGGACATGACTCACATTCTTTGTTTGCCGATGGGTATTCCCCATTACCTATGGTCATATGCTTGTCACCTCTGCCTACCTTATTAATCGGTTGCCTTCCTCTCCTCTTGGTTGCAAAGTTTGCCTTTGTTGCCTCCACCCTGACCAAGAGGTCTTCTCTCTACCTCCTTGGGTGTTTGGATGTGTGCACAATCAGAAAGGCTATTATCTCTACCTCCTTGGGTGTTTGGATGATCTTTATCTACCCATCGCTATCGAGAAAGGTACATGAAACATATACTCTTCACCCTATTTCCTATTTTGTTATCTATGGCCACTGGCATCCTACATATCATACACTTTCTCTTTCTCTTTATTTCGAGTCAATGTCCAAGTCATATGTGGAGGCTATGTGGCTACCTCACTAGAAGGCAGCCATGGACTTACAACATGCAGCTCTCACCTAACATGGTTCCTGAGTTCAAGTCCTTGCCTTGATTATTGACGAGACGAGACTGTGAGGTTGTTGAAAACACACGGTCACATGTCAAAATAAAGTCTAAACTTACCAATTTTATGAAATTAATTCGAATTGAGGGGTATAATAGTAAATAAGGGTCAAATCCACAGGGAATTAGGGAAATTCTTGATGATCTCTTTGAATTTGATCAAATAGGACAATGAATCGGTGATAGACATTGGGGAAAATGATATTTTATAAATGAAGACTTGAAGACAAATTCACGGAATCAAAAATTAATGAATTTGACTTTGATTTCGTGGAGAAATTAAAGATTGAAGAGAGGTGATTTTTCCGAAAGATAAAATCACGAAATTACTGAAATTAAGAATGAAATTCACTTAAATTATGATTTTAAATTGAAATTAAACCATAAAAGAAGATAGATTAGGATAAAACACGATCCCTAACTCAAAATTATGATTGAATTGATCCAATTAATTGCCGGAATCAAGGCTATTAATCAAAATCCAAAAATCACGATTCGTGGAGTTCAAGCGTCGATTTATTCCTTGTCGATCGTCGAAATCTTGATATTAATCACTCCTCGGACGTGGAAATGAGTCTAGAAGCGATTGGGATCAAGAGATTCAAGAGATTTGGTGTCTAAACAGTTCGATTCAATCGAATTGCTCTCAAATGCTTTACAATATCGAAGAACATCTCAATTTATAGGAAATTTGGGCGTAACCGTTTGATAAAACGCATTAACGGCTCTAATGAAACGCATCAATGCGAATCGTTACCATTAAATCGTGGCTGTTGGATCGCTAATCGACGCCTGAGATGAAGCCACATCACATGAATTATAAAACGCATCAATACGCATGCCGTTCGATCGCCATCAGATGCTCTTGATGCGTTTCCGTCGGTTTAATCTCAGCCGTTATAACACCTTTGATCAACAGTTGAGATTAAATCGTTTAAGAAAACGATTGGCCGACGAATAGTGATGCGCCATGCACCCCTCTCCTTAAGTGAAGATCAAGGGTCACGATCCGTTGCACGATCGGACGCCCCTTAAGTTGCCACGTCACCTCCTGCGTCAACCGTTCAATTGCGACATGATCGGACGCTCCAGATCACGCCACATCACCTGCACGCTTTATAAAAATCAGAAAAATCAATTCTAATTAGAAAAATCAATTTTTAATTCTGAAAAATCCTCAGAAATTCATTAAAAATTCAGAAAAATTCTGGAAAAATCCCTAAAATTAGAAAATTCATAAATTTTAAAATATAACTCCAAATTAATCCAAATTTCTTTCATTTGATCAAAAATTTAATTATCTATCATTCTAAAAATTCAAATTTAATAAATAACAAGAGATTTAATTTCTATTTCAAAAATACATTCATTTCTTTAAGTTTTAAACTTTAGAAAATTAAATGAATGTTTATAAAAATGATTTCTCTCATTATTTAACTTTAGAAACTACTTATAATCTCAAGTAAAGATGAGTTATGAAATTATTTATCTTTAATTCATCATAATTAACCCTAATTTAAAGTATTTTGAGATTATCAAGACTTTTTCATAGAATGATAGACAAATACTCATAAAAATGATAACATGAGTAGGAATGAAATATTTTATGCCTTAATATGCATTAATAATCATATATTATCATGTCTAATTAGCATGTTATCAATTATACTAACATTTTTATATGCATATGGGTTTTCACTCTCAAATACTATGTGGATGGGATGATTAATCCTCATAAGGCACCCTTAGTGGCTCACAAGTTTTCTCAACAATATAGTGTTGATTATGTAGAAACCTTCTCCCTAATGCTTTGCCTTAATTTTTTATGTATACTTCTTCCAATAGTTGTGAATGAAGGGTGGCCTCTCCATCAATTGGATGTCTCCAATACCTTCCTTTTTGGAGACTGATAACATGCTATTTATACATGTAATTACATAGTTATTAATGCAAATTAATGCATTAATCATTACAAATATATGCATTTTATCATCTTTTAAGCATATTTCTATCATTTTGTGTAAATTCATGTTATGATCTTAAAATATATCAATTTATGGGTTATTATGCATAATTAAACATTATAATCTTTAATCCTAATTATATTTATGATCATAATCATGTTTTAAAGATGAAAATATAAGAGAAAAGACTTTTATTTACATTTATGTGTTTATATAAATTTATTTTATATAATACATAAATGTATAAAATTAATATAAATTAATTCTCTTATTATTTTAATAATTTGACTTTTTATAATGATAGATTATTCAATTCTGAATGCAACAAAATAAATTTGAATTAATTTGGAGTTATATTTTGAAAGTTATGAATTTTAAAATGTTTAAGAATTTTTCTGAATTTATTTGATTTTTATTTCGATTTTTATCATTTAAAATAAATTAAAAATCGCGAAAAATGGGGATTTTATCGCCACGTGGACAGGCACGAGCGCCTGCGTGGCGCGGAGGTGACGCGTGGCGGTGATGTGACGTGGATCGCATTATTTATATTTACACTATATATGATTTGCATAACATATAAGTGTTCCAATTATCGGAAGACGAGATTATTAAACCCTCATATATCGCGTACATTATATATGCGGTCACTTCTCTTCATTTTCCCCGTGTGGGACTAAAGATTAATTTCAGGTGAACGTGGAGCGTTAGATGGAATCGCGATAATCGATCGGCGTTGATGCGATGGACATGCGGTCCATGCGATCAAGAATCAGACACGTGCGTAATTGTTCACTTAAGTGAACAGATCCGGACTGTTGATCGCGATAATTATAACGGTCCACATTCAATCATCAAATGGATCTCCGATTTAATCGTGATCGCACGATCACGATCGTACGATCATCACAAGACGATGATTCATCCAAGAGGGGTGTGACGAGACGAAACCGCGAGGTCGTCAATTTCAAGCGGTATCGCGTCAAAAATAATTCCAAACTTACCAATTTTGAGAATTAATCACGAATTTAAGGGTATAATGGTAAATATGGGTTGAATCCACAGGGAATTTAGGAATTTTCAGAAGATCTTTTAGAATTTGGTCAAATCGGAGAAGAAATTGATGGAAGAAATTGGGGAAAATGGTATTTTATGAAAGTAGACTTCAAATCGATTCCACGGAATCAAAAATCGTCAAAATCGGACTTGATTTCGCGGAGAAATCATGAATCGAAGTGGAGAGAAAATTTCGAGCGTAACAAATCGTGATTTTAAGTGAAATTTGATGAAATTGAAGATTAAAAACTAATCTAAACTGAAATTAAACTAGATTGGAGGATTAGGAAGCAAAAAAGCGCTCCCACTAATCCCCGATTGCGATCAAATCGCGCCGATTAAGCCTCTTAATCACGAAGAACACGAAGAACGCGATCGGTGGATTCAAGCTGCGATTTCTCCTTCACCTCTCCACCAAATCTCGATTTCTACCACTCCTCGGACGCGGAAATTGAAGAGGAAGAGGAAGAACTCGAGAGAAACAAGCAAGGATGGTGTCTTGACAGTCAATTTGATTGATTCTTGCTTGGATGTCTTAGAACGACGAAGAACATGCCCTTTTATAGGGCGAAAATTTCGTAACCGTCCGATCGAAAGCGATCGGCAGTTGACGATAACGATCCATGATGGACCGTTTGGAAAATGTCGCGATCGTTGGATGCATGGATGGAGGGCCCAGATTTATCGCGCGATGTGCGTTATAAAAACGCTCCATTTTCGCCCCTTGATCGCGATCGGACGGTCTCGGATGCGCTCCGCCGCAGATCGCATCACGACCGTTATAACGCCTTGAATTTCAGCACGTGCTTGATCTTCGATCTGATGGTCGCGCTCACGCGATCGACGTCCGTCGATCGATCGCCCTCCGAGATCCAACGCTCGCGCTGCGCCACGTCGCCTGCAAGGTAAGTAAGTTAGAAAACATTAGTCCCACGTGACTTAATTTAGAAACGGCCGGGTCTATAATACCCGACCGTTTATACGGACATGACCCTCCCTTATAAGGGGAGGACAAAGAGCGATTTTTATACATATGTAATCTATAGATATATATAATATATTCACGCGCCACGTGGGCGCTGCCATGTGGCCCTGCGTGCCACGTCGCATCCACGCGGGTCCCGCGCCCCTTTTTTTAATTTTTATTTATTTATTTTATTATTTAAAATCGAAAATAAAATAGGAAAAAACTGTTTTAAAAATCCGGAAAAATCCTTTAAAAATAGAAAATTCATAACTTTTAATATATAACTCCAAATTAATCCAAATTTCTTTCATTTGATCCAAAATTTAATTGTCTATTATTCTAAAACGTCAAATTAATTAAATAATAAGAGTTAAAAATTATTATTTTCAAAAAAATACATTCATTTATTAAGATTTTAATCTTTAGAAAATAAAAATGAATGTTTATAAAAGTTATTTCTCTTATTATTTTATCTTTAAAAACAATTATAATCTCAATAAAAAAATATGGGGTTATCAAATTCATGAAACTCTAATTTATAAAAATTAACCCTAATTTAAAGTATTTTGAGATTATAATGACTTTTTAAGAGAATAATAGAAAAATACATATAAATATGATAACATGCATGTAAATGAAATCATTTAAGCTTTAATATGCATGAAAAATCATGTTTTATGATGTAAATATAGCATGTTATCACACCCCCCAACTTAAATTATTGCTAGTCTCTTAGCAATTAACTATATGATCTCCCTAGAAAGTCTTTTCATCCTTTGATCCTACCACTAAAAAGGTGAAGTGTATAAATGTATGATCACGTTTTCCTCATAGTGTAGGCCCTAATGATCTAGATTCCATTTCTAGGTTGACTTCTTTAGTGCATGTTAGGGTAGTGCTCATCGGCTAATGCTCAAGTCTAATTCTTGATTGTAATCAAGGTGAGCCTATCTAAGGTATGATGCTATGGTGCTGAAAATAAACTCACTCTCTCATGAGTGGATGTAATTCTCTTACTCCTCTCCATAAACACATCACTCCTTCCTCAAATTGGAGGCTACCTAGTACTTAGAATTCCCCTCAACTCGCTTCCTCCTTAAAAGAGTGCAATTCAAATGGGTTCCTATCTTTGGATGCATCGTGTGAGGAGGCTGAAGGAAATAAAAAGATACTATTTTCTAGAGGTACTGACTTGGCTAAAAGCAAATATGTTGATAAAACAAAGTGGGTGATAAAATCAAAGAAGGTACCACTTATGATGATTATACTCCCAAGTGAGGTGGGATGATGATGGATAGGTAGATGATGGAGATGATAGTGAGGTAGAGATAAAGGTAGAAGATGTTCCCACTTATTTTCCTTCTCTTTTTGTAACTTCTTATTTCTCTCTTTCTTTTGACATTGCTCCTCTTTCTTTTCTTCTTCAAATAAAGCATTTGAGAAGACTAGAATGATGATGTGGAGGAGTCTTAGATTTCTGAAGAGAGTGTCTAGCAAATGAAGCATAGTAAGGTAAGCACATGTGGGATAAGAAGGTGGAAGGTGAAATGGATGTGGATTCACTTGGAGTGTTTCATCATCAAAAGTTTCTAAGTTTAAAACAAATATGGTGTTACTACTTGACTCGCTTTTGGAAGAGAGAACTACATGCCTATAAGGAAAAGATAGGTGCTACAAAGATTATGGATCATTGCACTCTTTTAAAGGGAAAAGTCTAGCCTCGAAAAATTCCTCATACTAAGCGCTTTGGGCTAATAATAGGTAGAGGATGGAATTTTATTTTCTCTCAAATACTCTCCTTTTCAATCCCATAGCATTTCAACCTCTTGATTACTCTTTTCATTGGTGCCTCGTAGGTACCCAACCCCAAAGAAGTCAACCACTACTCTAATCCATTGGTCTCTAGATCATTTAGCTTTATTACTCAAAATGTAATCATATGGACTATAAGGTCCTCACTTCTACATCTCTAGTAGGTCAGATCTCTATATGAAAAGACTTCTAAGGTGGGGTAGATTAGATCAAAGATTTTGAAAAATAGGAGTTTTTAGAAGATAGAATTTTAAAAATTTTTGAAAAGGATAGAGCTTTTTCTAAATCCTCACCCCCCAACTAGAATCATTCATTGCCCTCAATGAATACTACATGCTCATGTGAAAACTCATCGAATCATGGCATGAAAACAATAAAAAGTGCGGTGAGATGGGTTTAGAAAAGCTCATGAGTCCGTGATGCTTGTGGGATTTTCCTAGCAGTGCGCCTTTCCTAGTGTAGTTCTTCAACATCCAAAAGCAAACTGAAATCAAAACACACAAAACTAAAAGATAAGATGATCTTGGTGCCTCCCAAGAGCGTCTAAGTTTAACGTCTTCAGCCGTACTAAACAAAAATAAAAACCCTAGACTACTGATGGGCTCGAGGGTGATACTGCCACGCCCTCGAATGCTCTGAAGATGCAGATTTACCTTATTCGCTGGTGCGGGTGGCTCGAAGTCGCACGGCGGTTAAGACGATGGTCGTGTACCTTGAATTGTCGATCGGTCTTAGGGATCGGAGATAAGCACCGCTCCGCCGTCGAACACCCTGTAACCACGAAGGACCATCCCATCTCGTGAGCGCAGCTTTCCAGTGGAAGAGTTTGAGGCGGGAATTGTAGAGCCAGACCTTGTCGCCGATCTGGAATGATCGCCGCTCTGACTGATGTCGATCGTGGGAAGGCCTTGGTCTTCCTGTAGATTTCCGCGTTTCCGTACGCGCGTGCCTCAACTCCTTTGTAGTTCCCGGAGCTCGGAGAAGTCGTCTTCTGCCTCGCTTGGCCCAGTAGGCGAGGTTGAGCTTCTTGATGGCCCAATAAGCTCGACATGCTCTAGCTCAACCGTAAGGTGGCAGGCTTTCCGTAGATGAGCTCGGAGGGAGACATCCCGATGGGTGTCTTGATGCCGTCCAGTATGCCTCATAGTGCTGCTGGGAGCTTGTAGTGCCCAATCCTTCCCAGTCCTGACGAATTATTTTCTTAAGTATAGTCTTGAATTTCTCTGCTACTAACCTCTACTTGCCCATTCGCCCGGGGGTGGTATGGTGTCGTGATGCGGTGGTGTACTCCGTATTTCTTCAACAATGCCCTGAAGTGCGAGTTGTTGAAGTGTGAGTCGCCGTCGTCGATGATGGCTCCTGACAACCGTGACGGGCGAAGATGCATCGGTGATGAAGCGTAGTACCTCCCGATGATCGCTTTGTCCCGGTGGGGATTGCTTTCGACCCACTTGGACACATAGTCCACCGCCACCAAGATGTACTCTTTTTCCCGCCGTAAGGTGGGAAAGGTCCCATGAAGTCTATCCCCCAAAGGTCGAAGATTTCCACTTCAAGGATCTGACGTATCGGTATCTCCTGCTCGCTTGGAGATGTTGATTGCCGCTTGACATTGTAGGCACTCCTTGTAGAAACGGTGGGCGTCCTTGGAAGATGGAGGGCCGAGAGAAGCCGTCCGTAGGATCTTGTCCACGGCTCTTTCGTGCCGCGAAATGTCCTCCGCACGCCGATGAGTGACACATCGCCGCATGTCTCCCTGCTCCTCCTCCTGTACGCACTCGTCTGATGATCCGGTCGTATCCTAGGTGGAACAAAAGTGGTTCTTCCTGCAAAGAGTACTTGAGCTCGTGGAAGAACTTATCTTTTGATGCTCTGCCCAATGCTCCGGATCGATCCAAGTTGACGTGAAGTTGACTATGCAGCGTGCATCAGGGCGTGACTCGAGATGGCGAGAGATGCTCTAGTCCCCGGGAAATGTCTCTCCGATGTCCCTCTCCTCCCGAGATGTGGAGACGCGACAAGGGTCCGCCACCGAGCTTTCGCTGCCCTTCTTGTCTTTAATCTCCAAGTCGAATTCTTGAAGGAGCAGCACCCATCGTATGAGTCTTGGTTTGGCCTCTTTCTTGGAGAGCAAGCACTTCTGGCCTGCATGATCGGTGTAGATGATGATCTTGCTCCCAAGATGTAGGGCCGGAACTTCTCGAGAGCGTGACCACCGCCGTAAGCCTCTTTTCCGTCGTCGTATAATTAATTTGAGCTTCGATGAGGGTCTTACTTGCGTAGCAGATGGCGCGTCGTCTTGTCCAGCCGCTGCCCAAGACTCCGCTCCCACCGCGCAGTCCGAAGCGTCGCACATAATCTCGAAGGGTAAGTCCCACTAGGACTTTTGTAGAATCGGTGCCTTCGATCAGCGCTTGCTTCAATGTCTTGAATGCGCGTTTCCTTCTTCGCCGATGATGAAGTCCTTGTCTTTGCAAAAGAAGGGTGGTGAGAGGCTTGGAAACTTTCGCGAAGTCTTGGATGAATCTGCCGATAGAAGCCGACGTGCCCGAGAAAGCTCCTTAAGTCCTCTCACGGATTTGGGGAGAGGGAGGTTTTGGATGACCTCCTATCTTGGCCTTATCCACTTCTAAGCCTTTGCCCGAGACGCATGTGCCCGAGCACTACTCCTCCTCGTAGCCATGAAGTGGATTTCTCCCACCTAAGAACTCGCTGCTTCGACGCATACCTCCAAAGATCTTCGTCCAGGTGAGCAAGACAAGTCTCGAAGTCGCTTCCAAAGACGGAGAACTCGCCCATGAAGACTTCTAAACTCGTCGCCAAGAAAGTCGGAGAAGATCGCTGTCATACATCGCTGGAAGGTCGCGGGCGCTGTACACCCGAATGGCATGCGCCCTGGTGCGAAGGTGCCAAAAGGACAAGTGAACGGGTCTTCTTGATCGCTCGGGTGAGATAGCAATCTGATTATAGCCCGAGTATCCGTCGAGGAAGCGGAAGTAGCTTGATCCCGCCGCCGGTCCAGGATCTCGGCTCGATGAAATCCCAGAGCGGGAAGTGGTCCTTCTTGGTCGCGGAGTTCAGCCTTCCCAGAGTCGATGTGCACTCTCCACTTCGCTCGGTAGGCGCGGTCTCGGATTTTCTCGCCTCGTCGTCGTGACTGCATACCCGGCTTTCCGGACGACGGTACCGGACTCACCCATTGGCTATCGGATATGGGGTAGATAATTTCTGCATTTAGCCATTTAAGAATTTCTTCTTTTACTGCCTCCCATACCCTTGGGTTGAGTCGCCTTCGGGCCTCCCCTCGACGGGTCTTGACTCATCCTCTAGGAAGATGCGATGAGTACATAGTGAAGGGTCTAGCCCTTTTTAAGTCTCGGGCGTGGTCCATCCTATTGCTTCTTTATTTTTCCTTAGCACTTCCAAGCACTCTCTTCTTGCTTGAGGTCCAAACTTGGACGAAATAATTACCGGCTTTGCTTTCTGCCGTCAAGGAAGGCATACTTGAGTATAGACGGGAGAGTTTTGAGCTCTAAAGTTGGCTCGTCCATTGGAAGCTCTTCATATCTTGCTTCCTCGTCGATCATCATTACTTCTTTCTACGCATTCGTCTCATGTCTTGATCGTGGGCGAAGTCGATGGCTCCCAAGTCTTCGGATGCTCGTGAAGGGTATTTCATTAGCTTGTTGATGTCAACCTTCACGTGTGTGCTCTCCCACTTTGAGAATAACTTCCTTTCCCCCGCTCGGTTGCGGCTTTTGCGAGTAGCTAGGAAGGGTCGTCCCCAATATGATCGGGGCTTGGCTCAGCTCCTTAGTCATTTTCATATCGACCACTAGGAAATCTACTGAAATAACAATCTTCTATTCTAACTATGACATCTTCTACTAGTCCATGGGGTTTTCTAACAGCATCCATCGAGCTAAGCATAGTTCTACAAGGAATGGTTGTAACTCCCCTACATGATGACGGTCGATCACAACTTTAGGGGAGGATGTTTATACCGGCACTCGTATCTAGTAGGGACCTAGTAAAGGACATTCCTCCGATTTCACTCGTGATCATGGGTGCTCCCTGACTCTCTTTTTACTGGGGTAAGGAATTCATCATGATAGAGCTTACCGTCTCACTAAGTTGGATCCTCTTAGGGTTTCTATGGGGAGTACATATACCTTTTACGTATTTTGCATAGGTAGGGATATGCTTGATGGCTTCTGTTAAAGGAATAGTTATGGTTACCTTCTTAAAGGCTTCTAGTAGGTTTTCGTCGGTTTCGCTATTCTTGGTCAACGCGGATTTTTCTCGTAGGCTTAAAGGAATAATTTTGACTTGGTCAATTTCATCTCGTACGCTTCTAGTAGGCTTAAAGGAATAATTTTGACTTGGTCAACGCGGATTTTTCTCTTAATTTCTTGAAATTCAAGCAATTCAATCATATTTTGAGTGATCCGAAGTAGAAATCCATCTTCAAGATCCTTAATTCGATAAGAATAAGTGATTTCGCTCCTTTTCTAAGGATTACGGGCGATCACTTACTCAAAATCGCGTTGAGAACGCGTAACTCTCACGGATATCGACACTCAGGTACGACTGATTTCAATTTTTAATATATTTTAAGTATTTATAAGTTATTATCCATCTACCTACTCGATCCACTCTTCATGAGAAGACGATCACCTGGAGAGTACTGAATAATCCCCTAGAAATAGACCTCTTTGAACGATCCTCGCAGACTCCCGGCTTTACCGAGACCGACACTATCGAGACCGACTCAACTTTTGATCCTACCGAACCAGTAGAAATGGCCCGAATGATGAAGGAAATGCTAGGGAAACGCCTTAGTGACTATGCTAGGCTCCGTCCTCCAGCGACCCGTCACTAGAATTCACGCACCGCTAGGAAAGAGGGGCCAATTTTTAGAATAGACTCCCATGTAATGAGCATGCTGCCTATCTTTCATGGTAAGCCTTCCGAAGATCCCTATAGACACGTAGATGAGCTTTCCCAAGTTTGTGAGATCAACCACCTTCAAAAATGTCCCCGCCGACACGATGAAGATGAAACTCTTTCCCGCTACCCTTAGAGATAGAGCCAAAGACTCGGTTTTTTTAAAATTAGGGAAAGAATTCACAAGTTGGACCGAAAATGGAGGAAGAATTCTTAAGAAAATATTATTCAAGAGGGAAAGACCACCTCCGTCCGAAAAGCCATCCGAGAATTTACCTAAGGCTCGTCCGAAACCTTCCACGAGGCCCGGGAACGACTAAGAGATCTTACGAGGAGTGCCCACACCATGGCGTATCTAACCATGAATTAACTCAAATTTTTTATGACGGGGTTAGGCCCGCAAGATAGATACCTTTTGGATGCAGCTAGCGGCGGCACCTTTATGAGCAAATATGAAGACGACGCGATGGACCTCATCGAAACGGTGGCGGAAAATAGTCACCATAATGCGGCGAAAACCATTTGGAAGAGGTGCAATGCCGAAAAGCTCTAGACGCCAAGTCAGCGGAAACGGGGATGCTCCTCGAAAGAATCGACAAAATGGCGGAAGTCCAGAACTTACCCCGGACCGACTCAACATCCGCAACGGCTCTCAAGGACTCGCCCCGTCTCCTTCAAGAAGCGTCACCATGCGCGACGTGCTCAAGATTCGACCACGTCGAATTAGATTGCCCCCGTGATGGCAATCCAAGGGCAAGGAATGTATAGACAAGGTCCATCAGAGGACCAAGTCAACAGGGACGACCAAATTATCCGTGTAATTATTCTAACCAAGTATAATACCCCCTGTTTTTAACAATTCCTTGCGAATAATGGTTATAGGAGGAACAACGATCAACCTTATCCTCACAATATAACGGTCAGCAAAAATTACCTTAATCAAAGACCGTCGTCGCTCGTCCCAGACACTCAACCACAAGCATACGCGCAAGCTCCACGCCAAAAACCACGCGGCATCCGACCCGATCCTCGGCGCGATCTCGCAATTAATGGAGCAAATAGACGAGGATGAACTCACGCGTGACGAAATTCAGGACTTCGTCAAGCACGACCGTCCAACCGACGATCGTACAAAAAGGGTAAGCAAGTAACTTTTACCGACCGGCTACCCTCGCAGCCACGGCAAAATCCAAGAAATCAAGGAGCTTCACGACCCGCACTCCACTAATATCAACCATATACACGTCGACGAAGAAGCCGTAGAATCAGCCCCGGCAGCATCAGCCTTCGGAGTGGGGAAAAACTCTGCCGGATCCATACAAGGATCATCCTTTCCACCAAGGCCAAAAAGAAGAAGAGGAAACACCAATTATCGTCGAGCAAGACACAGATTCGGATGACGAGGAAGAACAGGTTACGGCTGAACCTAACCCTGAAAAATATAAGCCTCCTGTGCCGTATCCTCAAGCCTTAAACCGACCAAACGCGGATTTTTCGCTATTTGACGAGACGAAACCGCGAGGTCGTCAATTTCAAGCGGTATCGCGTCAAAAATAATTCCAAACTTACCAATTTTGAGAATTAATCACGAATTCAAGGGTATAATGGTAAATATGGGTCGAATCCACAGGGAATTTAGGAATTTTCAGAAGATCTTTTAGAATTTGGTCAAATCGGAGAAGAAATTGATGGAAGAAATTGGGGAAAATGGTATTTTATGAAAGTAGACTTCAAATCGATTCCACGGAATCAAAAATCGTCAAAATCGGACTTGATTTCGCGGAGAAATCATGAATCGAAGTGGAGAGAAAATTTTGAGCGTAACAAATCGTGATTTTAAGTGAAATTTGATGAAATTGAAGATTAAAAACTAATCTAAACTGAAATTAAACTAGATTGGAGGATTAGGAAGCAAAAAGCGCTCCCACTAATCCCCGATTGCGATCAAATCGCGCCGATTAAGCCTCTTAATCACGAAGAACACGAAGAACGCGATCGGTGGATTCAAGCTGCGATTTCTCCTTCACCTCTCCACCAAATCTCGATTTCTACCACTCCTCGGACGCGGAAATTGAAGAGGAAGAGGAAGAACTCGAGAGAAACAGGCAAGGATGGTGTCTTGACAGTCAATTTGATTGATTCTTGCTTGGATGTCTTAGAACGACGAAGAACATGCCCTTTTATAGGGCGAAAATTCGTAACCGTCCGATCGAAACGATCGACGGTTACGATAACGGTCCATGATGGACCGTTTTCGGAAAATGTCGCGATCGTTGGATCATGGATGGAGGGCCCAGATTTATCGCGCGATGTGCGTTATAAAAACGCTCCATTTTCGCCCCTATGATCGCGATCGGACGGTCTGGATGCGCTCCGCCAGATCGCATCACGACCGTTATAACGCCTTGAATTTCAGCACGTGCTTGATCTTCGATCCGATGGTCCGCGCTCCACGCGATCGACGTCCGTCGATCGATCGCCCTCCAGATCCAACGTTCCGCGCTGCGCCACGTCGCCTGCAAGGTAAGTAAGTTAAAAACATTAGTCCCACAGGGACTTAATTTATAGAAACGGTCGGGTCTATAATACCCGACCGTTTATACGGATATGACCCTCCCTTATAAGGGGAGGACAAAGAGCGATTTTATATTATGTAATCTATAGATATATATAATATATTCACGCGCCACGTGGGCGCTGCCACGTGGCCCTGCGTGCCACGTCGCATCCACGCGGGTCCCGCGCCCCTTTTTTTAATTTTTATTTATTTATTTTATTATTTAAAATCGAAAATAAAATAGGAAAAACTGTTTTAAAAATCCGGAAAAATCCTTTAAAAATAGAAAATTCATAACTTTTAATATATAACTCCAAATTAATCCAAATTTCTTTCATTTGATCCAAAATTTAATTGTCTATTATTCTAAAACGTCAAATTAATTAAATAATAAGAGTTAAAAATTATTATTTCAAAAATACATTCATTTATTAAGATTTTAATCTTTAGAAAATAAAATGAATGTTTATAAAAGTTATTTCTCTTATTATTTTATCTTTAAAAACAATTATAATCTCAATAAAAATATGGGTTATCAAATTATGAAACTCTAATTTATAAAAATTAACCCTAATTTAAAGTATTTTGAGATTATAATGACTTTTTAAGAGAATAATAGAAAAATACATATAAATATGATAACATGCATGTAAATGAAATCATTTAAGCTTTAATATGCATGAAAAATCATGTTTTATGATGTAAATATAGCATGTTATCAGGGTGCACGATCGCGACTGTTGATCGCGATGAAGCTCCATCTGACGGCTGAGATCTAATTTTGTTTTTTATAAAAACGGTTCTTCGCGACGAAGAACAGGCCCGCGATCTTTCGTCAAATTCTCATTGTTTAGAGAATCATTTTGCGTGCCGTTTGTTCGAGAGTGTTCTTGACTCATTTCCGCTTCAATTGAATGCTTGAAATCAAACTTTGATCGAAAGAGAAGGAAGAAATCACATCTTGAACTCCAATTTTCGTCTTCGTCAATTCGGAATGAAAAGCCTTGCATCTGGCGATTAATAGGATTATTTCGAAGGCTACTTTGGGTTAGGTTGCGTGATTTCATCTTAATCTTTCATCATTTAGTGTTAATTTTACTTTTAGCATCGTAGATTAGTTTAATTTAAGTTTAATTTTCAGTTTTTAATCATTTTTCGAAAGGAATTTTTCTCTAAACTTCAAACTTCGATTTCTCTTCGAATTCTTATCCAAATCACTTGATTTTTGATTCCGTGGATTCAAAATTGAGTTATCTTTCTTAATATACTAAAACGCCCAATTTTTAATCTCAATTTGTCGTCTGATTTAAGCGAATTTCAAAGATATCTCTCAAATTTCCCTAATTCTCCGTGGATTCGACCCTTAATTACCATTATACTAATTAATTACTTTGATTAATCATAAATTGGTAAGATTAGGACTATTTTTTGACACTAAGTCGTGTGCATTCAACGACCATACGATTTAGTCTCGTCAATGCACACGACTAAATGTGCACGACTTAGTGTCAAAACACACGTCAATTTGACGTGGATAATGTTATGATCAGTGGTAGTGACATTGTGAGGATTACACATGTCAAGATCTGCTTAAAGAAACATCTTACTATTTAAGATTTGGGTGTATCCAAGTACTTTTTGGGCATCGAGTTTGCTTATTAGCAGGGACATTTGGTTCTTAACCAACATAAGTACATTCTTGATCTACTTTGGGGGGTAGGATTCCTTAGTTGCAAACCTCACTCATTCCTAATAGAGAATAAACCTATTTTTTGGGATTATTCTTCTCCTTTGCTTTCAGATGTTGACACTTGTCGTTGACTTGTTAGGAAGCTCATTTATTTGATAATTACTTACCTAGATATTTCTTAGTTCAATAGGTCTTCTTTATAAGTTCAAGCATACATCCCAGGAGATTCATTGATACACTACTCTTTACCTTCTTTCATGTCTGAAGCATGCTCATGGGCATGGACTTCATCATCAACGCATGGTCACTTGTGAGTTGAAGCATATTTAGACTCTAACTATGCTAGAGATCATGATAATAAGAAGTTTACCTTTGATTTTTGCATATAAAAGTAGGCTCCATTCTTGTGCAAAGTATAGATCATAAGACATAGATGACATTAGAAGTCCCATTAAGGCGTCTAGCGACTTTGCTCATGAATCCTGATAACATGCAATCTATACACGTAATTATATGATTAATAATGTAAATTAAGACATAAAACATTGCATTCTTATGTATGTTATCAAACTTTGAGTGCATGTCTATCATTCTATGAAAATTTAAGCTACAATATCAAACTGTACTATTTTGAGTGATAATCCTAAATAATTAAAGAGAGATATTTGAGATTAGACTATTCCCATTTTATAGTTGAGATTATAATTGGGTTATAATTTTTAATAATAATAAAAAATATTTTTATATAAACTTATTTATTTTTTTAGTTTTATTTTCTAAAAGAAATGAGTGCATTTTTTAAATAAAAAATTATTCTCTCGTAATTTATTAAATTTATTTTTTTAGAATGATAGATTATTTAATTTTTATAAAAAATAAATAAATTTGGATTAATTTGGAGTTATATTTTTAAAGTTATGAAATTTCTAATTTTTAGAGATTTTTTTTAGAATATTTCTAAAATGTTTTTAATCTTCTTGGATTTATTTTAAAATTTTATTTTGATTTAAAAATAAGAAGAAAAAAAAACTATATTTAATTGTGCGCTAACATGGCAGCTGATGCGGGAGAGCATGGTTAGGTATTGCCATGTGGCGACGTATGCACGGGTTGCGTGGTGTAGGCGTGTGCGCCCACTCGTGTCATTAGTGGGCTAAGCAACCTTTAAAGGATAGAAGCTAACCCACTAAAGACTGCATTCTATTTATACGTGATTTCTGCCTTGATTTTTTTTGCCATGTGGGACTATTTTTCTTTCTTTTTATGCGCAAGTGACATGGTGCATTCAGAAGCGTGCGATTGCGTAAATCGATTGTGATTGTTGATTTTCAATTAAAGCATAGGGTACGTGGTGCATAATAGTTCATCAGAGAATCATTCCGAAACATTTTAATCTCAGCCGTTCATTTGAGAAGGTATAAAAATTGAGATTAAATCGTGCCCAATGTACTCTCGTGGACGCGTGTACACATCCAGAGCGTTAGATGAAGGGTCAAACGGTGGCCCTTACACCACACTTCTTCTTCACGAGGCAACATAGAGAAATCTCAGTGCTTCATCCCGAATCCTACAGCCATGAAGTAATTGCATCGATTCACATTCTTGCGTTACATCTGAGCCATTGATTGAAGATGAAGAGGCAAATCCAACGGTCACTCCCAAATTTAGCTTTTTTATACCCCTTTTCTTTGACAGAAAGAGCATTCTTAGATGTTTCCAGTAATTGGACTATTTAGGCATCTCAATCCTTGAATCTCTTATTTTCTTCCTTGATAACATGCAATCTTAACATGATAAAACATGATTATTAATGCAAATTAAGGCATAAAATATTCCATTTGTATGTATGTTATCATACTTTGAGTGCATTTCTATCATTTCATGCAATTTTACGTTATAATCTCAAAATACTTTAATTTAGGGTTAATTATGATGAAGTAAAGATAAATGTTTTTATAACATATCTTTACTTGAGATTATAAGTGGTTTTTAAAGTTAAATAAGTAGATAAATCATTGTTATAAATATTCATTTAATTTTCTAAAGTTAAGATCATGAAGAAATGAATGTATTTTTGAAAGAAAAATTAAAACTCTTGTTATTTAAATAATTTGACTTTTTATAATGATAGATAATTGAATTTCAGATCAAATGAAAAAAAAAATCTAGATTAATTTGGTGTTGTATTTTGAAAGTTATGAATTTTCTAATTTTTATGGATTTTTCTTGAATTTTCTGAATTTATTTTCGATTTAAATCTATTAAAAACAATTAAAAAATGATAAAAAGGGGTTTATTTTCACGTGGGACCCACGTGGGTGCGACGTGGCACGCAAGGCCACGTGGCAAAGCCACGCGGGCCCACGCGAGCGCCTGCGTGGCGCGGAGGTGACACGTGGCATGCATATTTATATATACTCGTAATATTATGGTTATAATACATATAAGCATTCCGTATTCTGAATTTAAGCTAACCCATAGATTCCACGTACCTTATAAACCCGAGAGATTCCATTAATTCTAGCCGTGTGGGACTAATTCACATGACATTTGAAAATGCAGGCGACGTGGCTGACGGAGAAGCGTTGGATCACAAACGCGATGAAGATTATGCGTGAATCGCGTGGACTTAAAGTCCACTGGATCATCAATCAAGCACGTGTCTTAAAAGGGGAATTATAACGGTCATGATTCAACGCGCGGAAACGCATCAGGAGCGTTGGATCGCGATCCAACGAGTGCAATCTGATGCGTTTAATAACGCATAAACGCACGGCTTCATCGGAGCGTCCATCTGCGATCCAACGATTGAGATTTAAGCATAACAGTTCACCCTTACGCATTTAATCTGGACCGTTGATGAAAATTAAACGCATCCATCGGACGCCCAATTCGCCTATAAATTAAGGCGTTCTTCGATTTTGTAAGACATTCTTGGATGTATTCATCAAATTGATCTATCTACACCCCTCCATCCTTGAATCTCTCGCTTCTAATCTGTTCTAGACTCGATTCCGCGTCCATGGAGTGATTAAAAGTGAGATTTCGTCGATCAATTAAGGAGAATTTGTCTCTTGAACACCGATGATTGTTTTCGAAATCACGGAATGAAAAGCCTTCGATCGGGCAATTAATTGGATCATTTTGATCTCCATCTCGGGTTAGAAACGTGTTTTCCCTCTAATCTATCGTCATGTATCATCAATTTGTAATTTAGGATCGTGACGAGAAGAGACCGCGAGGTCATCGATTTCACACGGTCTTGTGTCAAAAATAAAGCCTAACTTACCAATTTTGGGAATTAATCATGAATTGAGTGGCATAATGGTAAATAAGGGTCGAATCCACATGGAATTAAGGTATTTTCGAGAGATCTTTTGGAATTTGGTCAAATTGGACGATGAATTGAGGTGAGAAATTAGGGAAAATGGTGGTTTTAGAAAGATAACTCAAAGATCTATCCACGAAATCAAAAATCACTCGATTTGGATTAGTAATCGCGGAGAAATCAAAGATGGAAGTGGGACGAAATTTTTGGAATCGCGAAGAACATAAATTGAAATTAAAAGAGAAATTGAACTAAATTAAGATCATAAACCTAAAATTGATGATACATGACGATAGATTAGAGGATAAAATTGTTTTCTAACCCGAGATAACGATCGAATCGATCCAATTAATCGCCGGATCGACGGCTATTCGTTCCGCGAATTCAAACGTGACCATCGGTATTCAAGAGATAAATTCTCCTCGCACGATCGACAAAATCTCACTTATAAACATTCCGTGGACGCGAAATCGAGTCTAGAAACGATTACAAGTGAGAGATTCAAGAGAGGAAGGGTATAGATGGGTCAATTAGATGAAATCCTCCTCGAATGCTTACAAAAGACGAAGAACACGTCGTTTTATAGCCCAAATTGGGCGAAACCGTCCGATCGGTGCGTTAAGTTCCATCAACGGTCCAGATTAAAACGCCTCAAAGTGAAACGGTATGAATATATCATGGCCGTTGGATTGTTGATGGACGCTCCAGATTCCATCTCACGATCTGCGTTATAAAACACATCAATTTCTGCTCGTTGGATCGCGATCCGACGGTTGCGATGCGTTTCGGCGCGTTAAATCGTGACCGTCATAACTCCACATTAATGCGCACGTGCTTGATCTTCGATCTGTGGACTGCGCGTCCACCCGATTGGCGCGTGTGATGCCGCCACGTCGCCTTCAATCGGACCGTTATAATTCTTTTAATAGGCACGTGCCATGATCGAAGATGCGGTGGTCCTCGCGTCCACCGTATCGACGCGCAATACGTCACACGTTTTTAATCCAGCGCTAATGATGTCGCCACGTCGCCTGAAACAAAAGAAACTGTGTGGACTTTAGTCCCACACGGAAAAGGTTAGTAAAACCCGTCGGGTTTATAAGTCCCGACGGATTAAAGGGATTGAATACCTTTCTGATCTACGGAAAGCTGAATACCCCTATATATAGTATATAGTATGAATATAAATATATGTACGCTACGTAGGCGCCGCGTGGGCCCGCGTGGCGCTGCCACGTGGCCCTGAGTGCCATATCGCATCCACGTGGGACCCACGCAAAAAATTTAAGCTTTTTGTCGTTTATTTATTTATTTTAAACGTTTTAAATAGAAAATAAAATCGGAAAAATCCAGAAAAATTGTAAAAATCATAACTTTCAAAATACAACTCCAAATTAATCCAAATTTCTTTCATTTGATCTGAAATTTAATTATCTATCATTCTAAAAAGTCAAATTATTTAAATAACAAGATATTTAATTCTTATTTAAAAAAGACATTCATTTCTTTAAGATTTTAAATTTAGAAAATTAAATGAATGTTTATAAAAATGATTTCTCTTATTATTTATCTTTAAAAACACTTATAATCTCAAGTAAAGATGGGTTATTAAATCTTTAATCTTTAATTCATCATAATTAACCCTAAATTAATGCATTTTGAGATTATAACATAAAATTGCATGGAATGATAGAAATGCACTCAAAGTATGATAACATGCACATAAATGTAATGTTTTATGCCTTAAATTGCATTAATAATCATGTTTTATCATGTTAAGATTGAGTGTTATCAGATCGTAATTTAGTTTAATTTCCTTTTTAATTTCGGTTTTCAATCTTCCGATTTTCGGAAATTTCATCCCACTTCGCTCTTTGATTTCTCCGCGATTACTTATCCAAATCGAGTGATTTTTGATTCCGTGGATACGTCTTTGAGTTATCTTTCTCAATCTATCATTTTCCCTAATTTCTCACCTCAATTCATCATCTGATTTGATCAAATTCCAAAAGATCTCTCGAAAATTCCTTATTTCTCTGTGGATTCAACCCTTATTTACCATTATACCCCTCAATTCATTATTAAATCATCAAATTGGTAAGTTTGGAATTATTTTTGACATGAGACCGTATGAAATCGACGATCTCGCAGTTTCATCTTGTTATTGCTCTTCTACATTCATTTCCGCGTTCAAGCAGTGTTTCAAAGTGAGACTTTGTTGAGAGAATTCTCCTCTTGAACACCGGATTTTCATTTTTGAACGTGGAATGAAAAAGCCTTGATTCGGCGATGAATTGGATCATTTCGAGCATGATTTTGGGTTAGATTACATGTTTTCTCCAAGATTTCTTCCTATAGCATTAGATTTTAATTTTAAATAGTAAATTAGTCAAATTTTAAAAAAAATATTGTTTTCTCTCTCTTTAAGATCAATTTCTCTCCCTTGATTTTGCTCGTTGATTTCTCCACAAATATTGACCCAAATCGAACACTTTTTGATTATGTGGATTCCTCTTAGAGTCTTTTTTACAAATTCACTAAAATCCCTAATTTCTCATCTCAATTCGTCATCCAATATGAGAAAATGTGAAGAATACGTAAAAAATTCCCCTATTTCTCTGTGGATTTGACCCTTATTCACCGTTATACTTATTAATTCTTGATTAAAACTTTAAATTGATGAGTTTGGTAAAAAATTTTGACACGCATCCGTGTGTTTTCAATGACTGCAGGGAAATGTATCGTCAAATCCCAAGATTTAGTAGGTTGGGAAATTCCATGATTCCTCTTAAGATTCCTCTTCTCCCTATGTTCATGTATCTATATTTTCATCCCCTCTTTAAATCTTCACATCCTCATCATCTCACCTTTATCTTTGCACGTCTTCATCTCTTTTTACCTCTTCACCTTTCATCCTCTCCCCTGTATAAAAAGGAAATGTTCCTCAATAATGTCATCCAAATTTACTCTGTTTCCTGTCTCGTTCTCATTGCATCATAATCTTAGAGTTCTAGGGTCTTCTCTAGTATGTTAGAATTATATCTCTCATATGGCATCTTGATGAAATGATTTCATGTGGTCGTTGAATACACATAATCTTGTGTCAAAAAATTTTTCAAACTCACCAATTTAAAGATTAAATAACTATATAGAGGTGAATAAGGGTCGAATCCACAGAGAAATAAAAGAAATTTTAAGATATCTTTGAAATTCGATCAAATCAGACAATGAATTGAGGTGATAAATTAGGGATTTGAGTATATTAAGAAAGATAACTCTAATACAAATGCATGGAATA
>CM044113.1:13230806-13254241 GCA_024174645.1 Lemna minuta
AGGGAGGGAGGATGAGAGAGAGAGGGAGGGAGGGAGGGCGGGAGAGAGAGAGAGAGGAGGGAGGGAGTGCGGGAGAGAGAGGGATGGAGGACGGGAGAGAGAGAGGGAGGGAGGGAGGGCGGGAGAGAGAGAGAGGGAGGGAGAGAGACGAGAGGGAGGGAGGGAGAGAGATGAGAGAGAGGGAGGGGGAGAGAGAGAGAGAGTGGAAGAGAGAGTGAGTGATGGAGGGAAGGAGAGAGAAAGATAGGGAGAGGGTGGAGAGAGAAAGATAGAGAGAGGGCGACGAGAGAAAGATAGAGAGAGAGATATAATTTTTGCTATTTAAACTTTTGAGAGATGATTATCTAAAACTAAATTGTTTCTATTATTTCTTTAAATATTTTTATAAGTTGAAAATTATAAATTTATGATTTTTATTTTTAATTCTTGATACATTGTTTATTTGTTATTGAGAAGTGTTAATATATTATCATTTGTTTGTGAAACATATATTTTTATATTTACGTATTATGGAGTTAGAAAAACCTTGTACAATTTATTTTCATTTCAAATGACAAATCACCGAAAGTATAGGTTTCACCGAACCGACACCGGACAATACCGTCACCGACACCGAACGTTTAGGTTTTCACAAAAAACCGGTACCGACACTGGAACCGGATAACCTTATATGAGCCTGAGTAGATTTTTAGATTGGATCTTATGGCTCCCCAAAGGAATATCTAGATCCATAGTTTCATCGACTCTACAACCTCCTCAACATGACACTTAAGGTTGCTCTTCTCATGACTTCACTAAAGCATTGGACGGTGTTCATATACTCTATGTTTTTCATATTTCATGTGGTTTTGGAGAGATCATGTTGTTGTTCACATGGTTTCTCATCATATTATGCATAGAGTATTAGATGAAGGAATGCAATAATTGAATTTTTAAAAAGTTTTCTAGAAAACTCCCCCCCCACAAACTCATTTCTTTTATTGTCCTCAATAAAAATTAGCATGCTCATGGAAGAGAAATGACTATCATGGTGCATGGCATGCAAAAGAAACAAATATGAAATGATGAAAAAGGTTTACAAGAAAAACTTATCGAGTATTTTGCGTTAATTGCATTCTTCTCTTCACTCATGGAGTTCTTCTTGGATGAATTTTTCTTTTGTTGTTCTCTCCTTTCTTAGCATAGATGGAGGCTGTAAGGATAGAAAAACAAAAGCGAAACATAAAAGAAAATGCAAAAGCAAAAAGAAAAGAAAAAATTAAATGCAAAAATTAAAATAAAAGTAAGAAGAAAATACAAAAATACAAAGATAAGTAAAATGTAAATGCAAACGGAAAAAAAAGGTTGGGTTGCCTCCCAACAAGCGCTAGGTTTTACGTCTTTTCGACGGACTTAACTCACTCTAGCAACTATCTAGTGGCTCATGTCTCAAGAAGTTGCCAATCTTGATCATGGAGAGGTGGTGGTCCTTCTTCACCAATGTATGAGCTTCAATCTATGCCCATTCACCGTGAAGGATTTGTTGGTCTTAGGATCTAAAAATAAGACTGACCCATTTTCAAATGCTTTAAGGACCTCATATGGACCATCCCACTGAGAGCGCAACTTCCCTAGAAAGAGTTTAAGGTGAGAGTTATAAAGCTAAACTTTGTCATGGACATTAAATATTTTTCGATTAATGTGCTTTTCATAAAAGGCTTTGTTTTTGGCTTTCTAAATCTTGGCGCTTTGCTACGACTCATTCCATAATTCTTGGTGCTCTTGAAGTTGTAGAAGTCATTTTTGTCCCGGCTTGCTCGAGGGAGAGATTGAGCTTTTTAATTGCCTAATAAGCCCTATGTTCTAATTCAATGGGAAGATGGCAAGGTTTGCCATAGATGAGCCTTAAACAGAGACATCCTAATGGGTGTCTTGAATGCGGTGCGATAGGCCCATAGAGTATCCTCTAGCTTTGATGCCCAATCTCTTACATCTGTTCGAAATTATTTTCTTCAAGATGTTCTTGACTTCTTGATTACTGACTTCTACATGGCCCTTTTCTTGGGGATGATATGGGGTCATAACTCGATGGGTGAACTCTATATTTATGAAGTAAAGCTCGGAAATGGGAGTTGGTGAAATGAGATCCACCATCACTGATGATCGCCCTAGGACAACCAAATCGAGAAAATATGTTGCTGACAATGAACTTGTTAACCACTCGATGATCATTTGTCCTCGTCTGTATTGCCTCGACCCATTTAGACACATAGTTCACTGCTACAAGAATGTACTCTTTTCCCTCAGATGGTCGAAATGGTCCCATAAAATCTATACCCCAAACATAAAAAATCTCTTGCTCAAGGATGGATTACAAGGGCATTTCGTCTTGCTTTTGAGATGTTTAATGCCAATTGTCACTTAAGACATTCCTTGAAATATTTGATGGCGTCCTTGAATAAAGTTGGCCAATAGAAGCCACTTTACAGCACCTTAGCTCCAGTCTTTCTTGACGCAAAATGCTCTCCACATAAGGACGAGTGACACATCCCTAATATATGAACTTGCTTCTCCTCCGGAACACATCGCCGAGTAATATGATCAGCCCCTAAGTTGAACATTTGGGGTTCTTCCCAAAAGTACTATCAAATATCATGGAATAATTTTTTCTTTGATTCATGTTTCAATAATCGGGGACTGATTTTTGAACTAAGTAATTCACGATATGCACAAACCGAGTAAAGGTCTTGTCTCTTATCTCACAGCTAATCATGGGAGCTCTTGGATCACGTCGCTTTGAAGGAAGCGTACTCAACATAATCGAGCTAATAGTCTCTCTCATTGGAATTCGCTTCGGCTTCCTCGTGGGGGTGCAAAGCCGTATTAAGAACTTATCTTAAGATGGAATGTGTTGAATCACATTCACTAGTGGGATGGTGATAGTGACCTGTCTAAAAGCCTCGAGCAATGTATCCTCATTTTCGCTCGTCGAGGCCTTCGTCGGCTCAATAAATGAGAATAAGGCAGCAAAGGTTTGTAAACCTCGAGATTGGGCTCTACCCTAATCAGCTCCTCATGGGGTGCCTCCTCATCTCCGGAGTCCTCATCTGGAATGATCTTAGGAGAGGATTGGTCATCCTTCTCCTCATTCGGGTCCTTGTGGCTCTTGTGGTCCTTATGATCCACTAAGACCTTGCCACAATGTAGACTCGAGATAGCATGTGCCTCCTCTAATGTACTATCAATGTGAACTTGGTTCACATTGTGTGTGCGGCTCGATGATGCTTGCCTTAAATTCCTAGAGGTTGGGAATGTAATTGGTCAGGGAATTCTACTCGCTTTCCCTTCCAGTGATCAGCAAAAGCATATGAGCATTGGGCCTTAGTCCCTTTCGACTCTATCAAGTCGGTCGCTAACCTTGGGTCAATTTACTCATCATTTGTGCTAATGCACTCATGACGGGATCAACGGAGGGTGTTGGAGGTGGCATTGCTGGTGGTGATGTAACCGCGCAGGGAAGACCAGAGGCGAAAGGTATCGGCCTCGGGTTCCCCATAGGCTGCTAAGCGGATCCAAAGGGCTGATGATATGAAGTGTGTTGCCCGCTTCGTTGCTGCACATAAGATGGGTTATAATAACTAGTTTTACTATAACCCTGAGTCAGGTAGTAAGATCTACCACTTGGCTCAACCCCGGATAAGTCGTAGGGTTTTGTCGATATGGATATAGACCTTGGATTCCCATCACTAGGCTATCCTACTAGACATGCTCAAAACTCGAGCAATGCAAACATGGAGAGGCATCACTATGTGCTAATGGTGCAAGGCCATTAGAACTTGATCGGATCTTAAGTGAATCCATAATCAAGTTTTGTACCTCGATCAGCTTCTCAAGCTTGTCCAAAAGCATGCCTGTCTCCATAGCCTTTGCATCCAACATCCCTCACTTAAAGGAAGCATTCCGCCCTCCAAAGGATTTAGCCGCATGATGGTGACTATTTTCAGCCACCAACTCGATCAACTCGAGGGCTTTATCCTCATATTTGCTCATGAATGTGCCTCCACTAGCGGCATCGAGCAAAAATCAATCCGGCGCAACCCAAACTATCATACAATATTTGAGTAATCTCATGCTTGGGGATGCCGTGATGAGGGCATTGTCTCAAAAGATCTCTAAGTCTCTCCAATGCCTCTTAGAACACCTCGCCCGACCCTTATGAGAATTCACGTATAGCTCTTCTCACGCCACTAGTCTTCCCTATCGAGTAGTATTTACGCAAAAATGAGTCTTCCATATCTCTCCAGGAATCAAACTCGCGGCCAAAGGTGAAAAACCACTTCTTTGCCCTTTTCTTAAGTATGAAAGGAAAGAAGCACATCTTGATCGTCTCAGAGGAGACATTGTGAAATTGATTGAATTTGCACACCTGGCTGAATTCACCCACATATCGATAAGGATCCTCTGACAGGGAGTCCATGGAAAGAGGGTAAGAGGCTAAGTATGTGCGAGTCAATTTTACAACTAGCGCCTCTTTGAAGAGGGGCATTGACTTGAGTGGTCTGCCTTTGGACGACCGGCCTCACGTAATCACTAAGGCGTCGTCTCACTATCTCAGTGGGATGAGGGGCATCTAATGGTTCTCCTTGCGCCGGTGGGGAGAGAGCTGGTATAGGAGTACAGGATTGAGTCTTTGATGGAGCTCTAGAATGTGCTGATGTGTCGAATAGGTCATCATACAAGGTGTTGTTCCTTGTATGCCACATGGATATTTGATTTTGGTGGCCTTGTCATCCTCCTTGGTTCCTCGGATTTCTATTCATAGCTATATGAAAAAGATCAAAGAGATACTACTATATATATATATTAGAAAATCAGAAATGTTTTCTACTCTAAATGTGATGTTCTAAATGAAAATGCCTAACTCTAATGCACCAAAAGAGATAGAGATAAACACAATCGCAAATCACACCACAAGAGCAAATAACACTAATAAACCTTGAATAACAGAGAACGTACCAGATTTATCGTTTTCCTCCTCTCAATCAAGTGAAAAACACAAAATAGAATACCAAATTGTACCAAAATGTAAAGCAAAGGGCAAAATGATAATCTTACCTTAATATCGCTTTTTCCACAAATCAGATTGTCTTAAGTTTCAAATTACTTTCTCTGCAAGGTTAGTACAATAACAGAAGAGAAAAACCCTTATTTGACTTTGAATTCAAATGAAAAATCAATAACACATGCTCCCCGGCAACGACGCCATTTTTACGTAACGATTTAGTACTGGTCATTGAAACACACAATCACCAAAATCAAGTATAGTGATGAAACAAATTTTTTCAAACACGATCACCGGTCAAACAAAATTTATAATTCGAACTCATGATGATTTAAAAATAAGAAATCAAGTACATCAATGAAATTGGGTCAAACCAAAGAGAAATACGGTTGACTTTTATCGAAGAGTTGACTGGGTCAAACTCAAGTCTAATGAGAGTTTTTAAGATATAAATATGATATATTATTAATGAAAATAGTACTAATATATGAGAGAAGATATTTTAAAAAATTTATGAAAATTATTTGGAGAAGAAAAGTCAAAAGTCAAGGTCAAAGTGTTGACTTTGACTAGACTTTGACTGTTTGTAAAATCGAAGAGGAAAAAGGTGAGAAAATATTATAAAAATTATATTTTCAGAAACTATAGAGAAAGAGGAGAATTTTGATATAAAGATTATGGTTTTTAGAAAAAAAGTGGATTTACTCTGATTTATTCAAAATTAATAGACATAAAATTACCGAAATGAAGGTTTCAGTCAAAATCCTTAAATTGATTTATCAAATGATATCCAAATCTAGAAAATCAGCTATGCATAAAAAGAGTACAATTAGAGGATTCCAAAGACATCAAAATTATCAAATTTCACTTTCTATATTTTTAGTAATGGCCCTCAAAAGGCAACGCCCAAATTCATATTGATTATTAATAGTAATTGGTCAAATGACAAATCAAAGCGTTAAACTTTGATGAAAATTGATTTAAATAAGACATGCATGGGAAGCTGATTGAACAAGGAATCCAATGAAATTAAATTTGATCCAATTGGACTTAAGATCAAGGAGAAATCCTTGTTCGGAAATCAACAAAAATCTGCGACGAAATGTGGGCGAAATGACAAAATTCTGATGTCCTAAACTCTAATTACCTAACTAAATCTAATCTAAACTATCTATAATGCAAGGATTACACAAGAATCACATTACAAAGCCGATTGACATGAAGAATGATCCTCATATTGCTTTGATTGCTGAGAATTTCTTTGATTTTCTTCTTCCTCGTGATTTCGACGTTCAAGGGGCAATTTCCAAACATTTTATCACAATGTTCATGATTAACTTGTCTCAATTCAAGCGTGATAGAGTCTAGAACGCAAGAGAGTCACGAAGAACTCAAGAACTTCTTCTGAAAATGCTTAATTTCTTCACGTTTAATCAAGAGTTACATTTTCGTAAGAGAGAACATTGATTTATAGAATAATTCTTGCTTGATATCCGGTCCGTCCATCTCGCGTAAAGGGCTTGAACGAGCTACGATAAAGCCACATAACGCTACAATAAGTGGACCACGATGCCCACGACACATGCCTACTTCCTCCTTGATTTTTGCAGTTTTAATCTCTAAAAATTCTTGAAAAATCATGAAAAATTCTGAAAAAAATAGCGAATCTTAAAAAATTCATAAATTTTTTCTAGAACTCTTTTTTGCATGAAATTTTCTTCATTGGATCAAGAATTTGATCCTCTTTAAATCTATTCCCTGAAATAAAACATTAAACATAAAACATAATTTATGAATGAAATAATTCGTAGTTGACTTCAAAAGTCAACTGAGGTAATTCCATTTTTTTCACTCTTGTTTTCTTCCTGTTCTTAAACCTTCATGCGTTTCTCGTTCGTTTACTCTCAGAGATTAAGTCATTTTTAAAACGATTCGTTGATGAGTAATATCGCACCACGTAACACCCCTCTTTAAGTGAAGATTAATGGCTTAGATTCTTCGCATGATCGGACGCTCCACAGGCTGCCACGTTACCTCCCCGCCTTGACTATTGATCGCAATGACATCGGACGATCTACATTGCACACCACCCGTATCAACAATAAAGCTAAATTTAACAATTTAATGATTTAATCACGAATTGAAGGGTATAATGGTAAATATGGGTCGAATCCACGGAGAAATAAGGGATTTTTGAGAGATCTTTTGGAATTTGATCAAATGAAACAATGAATTGGTGATAGAAATTAGGGAAAATAGTAGAATAAAAAATCCACAAAATAAAAAATCACTCGATTTGGATCAGTATTCGCGGAAAAATCAAAGAGCGAAGCGGAGAGAAATTTTTTAACGCGATTAAGAGAAAAACCAAAATGAAAGACTAAATTAAGCTAAATTATGAGCCTAAATTACAAATTGATGATACATGATGAAAGATTGGATGGAAAACACGTAATATAACCTAAGATAGCAACCAAAATGATCCAATTAATCGCCGGATTCAAGGCTTTTTATTCCGCGATTTCGAAAACAATTGTCGGTGTTCAAGAGTGAAATTTTCCTTAATCGATTGATGAAATCTCACTTTTAATCACTCCGTGGACGGGTAAATGAGTCTAGAACAGATTAGAAGTGAGATATTCAAGGATAAATGTGTATAGATAGATCAGCCGAGTGAAATCATCCAAGAATACATCAAAATGTCGAAGAACATCTAAATTTATAGTGAATTTAGGCGAAACCGTCGGATGGGGCGTTTCATCAAAGATCAACAGCTCTGATTGATCACATTAATGCGAATGGTTACCGTTATGTTTCAGTCATTGCATAGCCAATTGACTGCCGAGATATCGCCACATCAGGTGCGTTACATGCATGTAACGTCCGCCGTTTGATCACGATTGGACGCTCATATGTGTTTCTCATCCGTTTATTCTCAGATGTTATAACTCAGTTGATGGACGGCTGAGATTAAGTCATTTTTAAAACGATTTGTTGAAGAGCAATATCGTGCCATGTAACCCCCCTCTTTAAGTGAAGATCAACGGCTTAGATTCTTCGCGCAATCGGACGCTCCACATGCGGCCACGTCGCCTCCCCGCCTCGACCGTTGATCGCGATGAGATCGGACAATCCAGCTTATGCCATGTCACTTGCGCGCTATTAATAAATCAAAAAATCGATTTTAAATTAGAAAAATCAATTTTTAATTCCAAAAAATTGTTAGAAATTCATAAAAATTCAGAAATATTAAGAAAAATTCAGGAAAAATCCCTAAAAATTAGAAAACTCATAACTTTCAAAATACAACTCTAAATTAATCCAAATTTTTTGATTGGATCAGAGATTAAATTATCTATCATTATAAAAAGTCAAAATATTTAAATAACAAGAGAATAAATTATTATTTCAGAAATACACTCATTTCTTCTTGAAAAGAAAACTTTAGAAAAATAAAGGAGTGTATATAAACATTTTCTCTTATTATTTGTCATTAAAAACCTAATTCTAATCTCAAATTTAGATGGGAATAATCTCATCTAAAATATATTCTTAATTATGCATAATTATCCCTAATTTAGTGCATTTAGAGATTATAACTTAAAATTGCATGAAATGATAGAAATGCACTCAAAGTATGATAACATGCATACAAATGGAATGATTTATGCCTTAATTTGCATTAATAATCTTGTTTTTGCGTGTTAAGAGTGCAGGTTATCACTTGTGTCATTGGAGGAGGCATCATAGCCCATTATGGTGTGATAATATATCTAAATGACTTCTCAAAATATGGGATGACATCTGTGAATCCCTTTCAATGTCCTTCCCATGATGGTGTCATATTATATCTATAAGATCTTTCAAAATATGGGATAACTTGCATGAATCTTGTTGAATGTTCTCCCTCAATGGTGTGATTTTATTTCTATCATAATTTTCAAAGATTGGATAATTTTCCCGAATCTTGTTTCATGTCCTCTATATCCTTCTAAAACTTATCCTTAATCCCCTTGCAAGTTTTATGATCCTCATGATTACCATAATGGTTAAATTCACTGTGGCGATCCTATGCAATCAGTTAGCTATTTCTAATCAGGATGCTTTACTGTTATCTTTCTAATAAGGATTGGTTGATGTATGGCTCGTTGATCTTTGTTCCCCTTAATCTTCTCAAATTTAATCTCCTTTCTTTTGGGGGAGATTACTACTGAATGCATCCATGGCACTGGTATTTTAGCCAGTGATTTCTAGCTATCTTCTTTACGTTTCTATCCTTCCCCCTCATTGGTATGATCTAGTCATAGCAATGGAAGCTATCTTGTCTGGTGTTTTGGTTTTTGGGAGATTATAGTATCCTCAGTCCTATAGAATGCAGGTATGTACTCGATACTACCAAAAATTTGAAATATAGATGGAAACCTACTAGCAATGTCTTTAATATTTCTGAAAAAATGAAATCAGATTAATTTTCTTTTTGTTATTGCACGTAAAGCTCATTTTGTTCTATCATTCCTAGGGCTAATTTTGCGTGTAGGAGTATCAAGAATTTAACATTCTCTATCGCTCTCTCGTAGGGTTTAGCCTACCTCTGTTCTTGTTCTATTCCTCTTGGTGCTCTATCCTCACTACCCATTATCTGCCTTCACCTTGTGCCTCTACCATGCACCACCACTAGCTTCACCACCATCTCAATGTTTTTATCTGCCACATGTTGCCGCTGTCATGGTCAACCTACCATTGGTAGACCCGTTTAGCCACTGTTTGCCATGTGCTGCATGACGAAGCATTTTTGTGCGGTCCTTAAAACACACAAACGTAGGTCAAACAAAATTTATATAACCGAACTCACAAAGATAAAATTTAAAATCAAGTAATGTGTAAGTATCGGGTCGATCCACAAAGAGTAGGGTTGACTTTAATTGCAAAGTTGACTTGGTCAAACTTAGGTTTAAAAGAGGTTTTAAAGAACTGAAAATAAGATGTAATAAGTGGAAATGATATAAATATACTAAATAAGAAATTTTAAAAATTGGAATCTCGGATTGGACAGAGAAAAGTCAAAAGTCAAAGTCAAAGCATTGACCTTGACCAACAGTAGGTGTTCTGTAAAATCTGAGAATCAAAAGGTGTCAAAAGATTACGAAAATAAAATGTTTGGAAGCTAGAGAAAAAACGAAATTTATTGATATAGAATTCGTGACTCTTGGATACGAAATGGATTTACTATGAATTATTGAAAATCAAATATCAGATGTTTGAATTCTGATAAAGAATGAACAGTGCTCGGTCAAACGTCAAATTGAAGGTCAACTGAACTCGGAATTCAACGAATTTGCTGTCCACGGAAAGGTGATGAAAAGAGGAATCCAATGCAACAAGAATCAAGTGATTTGAAGTTATAATCAGAGAGATATCCTATTTTCAAAAACAGAAATTTTTCATACTCAAATTTGGGGAAAATGAAGAACACTAAGAACTAATTTGCAAAATTCAAGATTTAAACCTAATAAAAACTCAAATTACCTCTTGATAATCGATCGAAGCTCACTACTAACCAATTGCCACAGGAATGGGAATTCAAGTCACGTGGATTGAAGCGAATTTGCTCAATTTCTTCCTCGCGGACGTTCGGAATTCAAGGGGAAAATTTGATGAAATCAAGGAGGAATTCACGATCAATCCCGCTCCAATTGCTTCGCAATTGAGTCTAAACGCGGGGGGATCATGAAGAACTTAAGATTTTTCTCCAAATTCACTTAATTGCTTCACGAATCAATCAAAAGTTGAAGAACAAGAAGGGGATACATCGATTTTTAAAGGGATTTTCGCCTGAAAAATTTGAGCCGTTTGATGTAGTCGGGATTATGATCGTGGCCCGAATTATGAGGTAAATTGGCCAGGATTGCGCCGCAATCGTGGGCCACGATCGTGAGCCTCAACGAATCGCCGCTGTATGATCTTCCTCCTTTGTTGAAGATGGTTCCACGTCATCCGTTGGCGTCGCCCATCCGATGGAAATGGGACCATCATGATGTGTTTACGCGGTGCTCCCCGATTGCCAAAAATCACGAAAGATCACGACCGTCCGATGCACCATGATCAAATCGTGACGAAGATCGGACGCTCCTGGCGCTTCCACGTGTCACCAGGTAAGCCCTCGATCGCATCCACTTACTCCTCATTTTGAGCACGTGCTCGTGATGGAGATCGGGTGGACTCTGTGTCCACCATATCGACGTGTTTCAAGCGATGCCCGTGAATCCAACATCTGCTGTGTCGCCACGTGTCCTGCAAAGGTGAGAAACGTGTGGGAACATAGTCCCACACGGAAGAAAAAACAAGAGTGGGTTAGCTTATAAACCGGGATGGTTTAACGCTATTGCGTTACCGCCCCAATCATATTAACAGGGCCCACTAACTCATGGGCCCTTCACCTGCCAACCCCCCTCTCGCCTCGTGGCGCCCCACACGGGCGTCCGCGTAGACCCGCGTGGCCTCCTGCCACGTGTCCGCCCCCTGTGCGCCACTTGCGCCTCGCGTGGGTCACCCGCGGCCCTGCCACGTGGCCTCAGTGCCGCGTCGCATCCGCGCAGTGGTCCCGCGTGCCACGTCAGCCTGAGCGCTGGTCCCGCTTGCCACGTCAGCTCCTGTGGTATTTAAACCCCCTTTTTTTGCGATTTTAATAAGAAATAAATTCAAATAAAATTCCAAAAAAATCTAAAATATTCAGTAATTCATAACTCTTAAAATACAGCTCCTTTTAATCTCAAATTTTCTCCATTGTATCATAAATTCTTTTCTTTATAATATTATGCATTTAAAATATAATTTTAAGATAAGAAGATAGGATGAATAAAAATAACATAAAGGTATTCATTAAAATCTCTCCCTTTTACTCATCCAATAATTTCTTCTTAAAATTAACCTTTAAATATCATTTACTAAAGTCAACATAAGTGAGGGAAATAACTCAATTCCTATTAATTTAACCTTGTAAAAAGATTAATCATCAAGAAAGCACATAATTATCCCTACTAAATGCATAAATATGAACTTTAGTAGAATGGCATTCCAATGGAGAAAATTCATAAAATTAAGATAACATGTATTATAATTACATAAAATAAGCATAAATATGAGTGAAATATGATAAGAATATAAGTTATAAATGCATGTTATCATTGCATCGGCAAGGGTATCTGCTCGACATTTGGCTCATGCTCTTTAAACTCTCGGCAGCTCTCTTAGCCCTTGGCTCCCCTATTTTCCGATTCCAGTGACTTCTCTCCTTTGACTCAGCAATCTGGCTTCACTGCCATTGATCATTCAGGAATTCTTACTCCAGTGACACTTTTACTTCTGTTGATCAAATGGTAACCTTGTGAGCAAAGTCTTTTTTCTGGGGGAGTATTAATATAATCTTATAGCCTTATGAGGGGCATTTTGGTCTATCATCCCGAGGGCCTATTTAAGAGCCTAAAATAGTTATGAGGGCTAGGATCATAAATGCCCATCTCCAGATCACACTATTCCTTATCTGACATGCGTGTGGGTCCTCACAATTGTATAGAGTAAACGAAGTGGAGGCCTTTGGGTCCTTTTTCATGAAGAACTCATGTGCTCTACCGAGAGAAAATCCACTTCACTTATTGAAATATTGCAGTACAAGAATTTGAAGGAAAAAACTAATTAAAAACCACTACCAAAGTTATATGTCATGGACTTTTTATGAAATCTTTTACCATATTGAAAAAGACGTAAATAAACCTATAGAATTAGTTATTACTTATTTTTCAGAAGGCTCAAATTTCACGTTCGTCCTACGAGTGCTTCTTCTTGCTTTAATCTGCTCTACATATTTTCTTGCTCATGCATCAAGAATTCACATCAAGATAATGTCGTCACCATCTTCTATTCTATGTGTGTCAAGAAAATACTTGGTTTTCTTTCTCACTGTGACAAACGCTCCAATGGCTCTTACATGAAGTTTGTTCACCAGGTGGAAGTTTCATTCATTTGATTCTCGATTAATGTGTCACATTTATCATAATGTGTGACTTGTTGTGCATGTGCCATTGTGATTCATATATTTTTTGTTTAGATGTGATAAGCCTTTTAGGCCACCAAGCATGCAATGGGAAAGTGAAGAGAATTGTGTTCTTAACTCCTTGCCATGCTACACCGTATTACTCCACCTTGCATCGAAAGATTCTGATTCACTTCTTATATTTTTTCTTTTTAATGTTTCAACTTCTTAGATTGTCAAGTCTTTATAACTTGTTTTGGTATGTTGACGTATTCTCATCCTTGAGAAAGGATGACCGAATGAACTCGACCAATTTATAAGCAACCCTGAACTCAACCTTGAGAAAGGAGAAGAACTCTAGAGTTTGGGGGTCTAATAAGAGTCCTACATTGACATTTGATAACATGCAATTTTAAGCATTCATATCATGTATTTAATGCACTTTTTCTCTAAAATATAATCATAAATGCATGTTATCATCATTTAAAATGGTTAAAATGATAATTTTTATGTTGGAGAGAATATTCTTGATTTTTCATTAATTAATAACATTTTATGAGTATTTAATGACATGATTCATCAAGAATATAATTTTTCTAAAATATTGAGATTTATATTTTTCCAAAGTATATTTATATTTTTGAAAGATCTTTCTTACAGTTTTTAGAAATTAAAATCATTGAAAAATGATTTTTATTATATAAGGGAAATTAATTTAGACAATAGAGAAAAAAAGAAAAGGGAAAGGATCTCTCTCCATCTCTCTCTCGCTCTTTGTCTCTCCCTCCAGAATTTCTCTTTCCCTCTCTAGCTCTCTCTCTATCTCTCTCTCTCTTACGCATACGGGAGGAGAAAACTCTCTATCCCTTTGTTTCTTCATCTTCTTCTGCCTCTTCCACTTTTTGCCCAGCTTCCTCTCTCCCTCCTGAATTTTTCTCTCTCTCTTCCTCCCCCTCTCCTTCACTCTTCATCCGAAAATTCTCTCTCTCCCCGATCTCTCTTTTCTCCATCTCTATCTCTCTCTCTTTCTCGCAACATAAATTCCGTCGTCAGGAGAAGTGCCAGGAGAGGCGCACCTGCCCGGCCTCTCCTGTCACTCTTTTCTTCCCTTCCCCGCACGCTTATGCATGCATAAGGGAGATGAGAAGATCTTCTCCCTCTCTCCCCTTTACATCTCTCCCACTCCCCTTCGCTTCTTCCTCTCTGTTATTCTTTCGCGACAACGTCTTCTCGCATTTTCTGCCATCGAGAGAGAGAGAAAGGAGAGAAGAGATGATAGAGTGGAGAAGAGAGAGAAGAGAGGGTGAAAAAATTTGAGTTTTTTTAGTGTGTGACTCAGCGCAAAGTTTGACCAAGCGAAAGTAGTTTGATTGGAAAAATTTGAGGAGAGAGAAGGCCAAATCAATATCCATAAATGCTCCAACTTAACATCACTATATCTCGTGATCTTGATGGAGTTAGGGGCTAAAATTTTGTGGGCATGATCGTCATTTCGAGCTCCATGAATCGGCTGGGGCTGATTTTATTTGTGAGACAAACAATTTAGGCTTATGAATGTTTCGTTGTGTGCCTTTAGCATGGCCTAGCCAGAAGGAAAGAAGGCAGCGTTTGACCATTCTTCATGTATGAACACCATTTTTAGTGAGTTTCTTCTGTTCTCTTTTCATTCTTCGTGTTGGATGCAAGACGTCTAGCCCGAGAGAAATGTACAAGCTCTCGAAGGTATTTTTTTATTTGAGAGTATCACTAGATGTGTTTTCATGATGAATATTTAGATTAGGATCATCTTCTATCTATTTCTTCTAGTTTCATTATCTTTTTCTCCACATTTCTATATTTACAAACCCTAAAAACCACTTTTCCACCATCGATCAAGGTTTTTCAAATCTTCGAAAGCTGTTTGGAAGCGTTTGATTGGCTCATTTCATTTCCACATACATCTTCTTCCTTTCATCGATCATTTTTACTTTCTAAATCTAAAAATACCAAAAAAATATCTTCTGATTTCAATCTTTTAACCTTCCTCCCTACGGATTCAACCTCAACTCCCCACTTTTCTAAATTTAAATTTGAATTTGAAGAGTTGAGTAAAAATTTGTTTTATATGTAAATTTGTGAATTCAACGACCGTGTTTTTATGCATATCAAAATGGTGTCGTTGCCGGGGATATAGGGTCTATTAGATTGAAATTTTGATTCTTTCTTTTTCCTTTTTTCATTGAAATTATATCATGTTTGATCATTATAGGAAAAATCACTTCTGTAATGAAGACATGCATCAATAAAAATAAGGAAATCATTTTGATTACTATCTAGAAGAAGTAATTCATTATAAGAGGAGATATTATTTTTATCAAGATGATACTTCATATTCAAATACCAATGCTCATGATGATGGTTGTCGACCCACATTCAACAAGACTAATTTTTTTTGAAAATTCTTAAGAAGATCAAGCTATTCCACTCATTCATGTTTTGTTCCTCAAAATACATCTCTTTCCTCTAAATCATCTGATTTGTATTCTACTCCCTATAATGATCAAGTTGACAATAATTTTCTGGAGGTTATAACAGAAATGCAAGAATAGATTAGGACCTATCGTGAAAGGATGGAGGAGCTGAAGCTAGAGATTGAAAATTTTAAAAGTGAGCAAGAGATGGAAGTGCTTCAAAACAGTTCAAAACTCCATACAAGGGAAGTTAAAATCTCAATTCTTCCCATAGAAAATCCTCAAACATTAAAACCATCTTTTTCTTTAACATCTCTTAGTGAAAATCAAGAGAAAATTAATGTCATACCTAGAGTTATACTTCGAGAGAAATCCTCTAATCTTCTTCTTGGAATTTTTGAGGAGAATGTAGAAAGAGATGAGAAAGAGAATGAGGAAGAGCTAGTTTGTGAAGGAATCTCACAATTAGATGATTATAAAGTTCCCATTCCCTTTCCAAAAACTCTTTATTCTAAAACAATGCTTAATATCATGAATCTAGAGAGAGGAGATCAAATTTATTTGAGAGAAGTGAATGAAATTATTTCTGATATTCAGCTTGTCTAGATTCAGATCTTGTCCACAAATTAATTGTTTAGATCCACAACGACACTATCGATGGACTATTCTTATTTCTGTCACAAATTTTAGTAGCAGTCATCCTGTCATCCAGTCTTTTACAGCTATGTCCTAATTTGGTAGTTTTTTTTCGACTTCAAAGTCTGAATTATCAAATGCCGAGCAAAACGTGGTAAAGCTTGAAGGCTAAAATAAAAAACTTGTAAGCTCTAAAACTAAACTGTCCTCAATCAGGATGTTAGACAGATTTTCTTATGCTAAACTCTAGAAAAACTTGATCTTTCTCATATAGTGACCATATTTTTCTCCATGAACTATGGTTCATATTATTATGCTTTTCCAGATTGTATCATGAGCTTGGTTTATAATAATGATATTTTTATTCTCTATGCTTGGTTCTAAAAGACATTCGAGTGTTTAGATTGTACATGTCATCTTCCTGCTACCATCCAAACTACCATGACAAACACGATTGTTACCTTTTTTTGTCCCTCTCTCTCTCTCCTCCGAACTTTTCTTAGCCTTTTTTTTGTGCTTGAGGGCTTTATCCCACACATGATAGTCTGCAGTGTGGATCTCCCTTGTGTTCAATAAAAATAAGACCCTACTCTTTGTGGAGGTGCGTGTGAAAACTTTACCATTTGCGCCACAAATTCTGCTATATCGACACGTGTGGTTGTTCTTCTTTTTTTTCTCAACAAGTGGTATCAGAGCCAGGTTCCTTGGCTTAAAGAGTAATGGCGGCGAAAGTTGAAATTTTGCTATTAGATAAGAAGACAAATTTTTCCATGTGGCAAGTCAAGATGTGTGCAATCTTGGCGCAAATGGAATTAGAAGATGCCCTGTTTGAAGAAATGCCTAGAAGGTGGACTGATCAGAGATGGTCAAAGTGCAATCGCAAGGCCTTGATGCAAATTCATTTGCATCTATCAAATGAAATCTTGAGAGATGTCCATAAGGAGACCTCTGCTTATAAGCTTTTGCTTCAATTGGAGGAAATTTGCAAGGCAAAGATGGTGACCCGGCGGATTCTGACAAAGCAGAGGCTATTTGGTCTTTGTATGTTGGAAGGTACATCACTTGAGCTTCATATTTTGAAATTTAAAGAAGTTACTTTGGATCTTGAGGCGATGGATGCAAATACTTTGATCGAACAGGATTTATGTTGCTTATTACTCATGTCTTTACCTACGTCTTATACTGCATTTCGAGATACTTTGTTTTATGGTCATAAAGATCTCTTGTTGCTGACACTTTATGAGTCTTTATCGTCCAATGAGATTATGAACCATATGACCAATGGGCCAGTGACCGAAGCAGAGGGTCTTGTTATTCGAGAACGTGATCCAAAGAGGAAAAATGGTGACTCTAGATATCACGAAGATATGGCATACGAGACCAGGCCATATGAGTCAGCAAGGCATGGACGAGCTTAGTCGTTGGGGCTTGTTGTGTGGTCAGTGCACGAGCAAGCTGGATTTCTGTGAGCATTGCATGTTTGGAGAGCAGACACGCGTGAGGTTTTCTTCGGGGATTCACAGTACAAAAGGCATCCTTGATTATGTCCATTCAGATTTGTGGGGTCCTTCTAGTGCTCCATCTCATGGTGGAGCTCATTATATGCTGACTTTTATTGATGATTTTTCCAGGAAAGTCTGGGACTATTTCTTGAAGCATAAGTCCGAGGCTTTTCAGCGCTTCAAGGAATGGAAGATTATGGTGGAATTTCCACCATAATAATGTGGAAATCATGGTGGAAATTTGAGTAGAATTCAAGGCCATTATCTGTCCTCAAAATTTTCACAGATTTCCCATAAATGGGCTTTGACGGTCTCGGTCAAAATTCGGTTCGGTCCTCCACGCACATTCGGTCTTGGACTGAATAGAAAAAAGGTAAATTTTATAAGCTTACTAATGTCTTCGCATTCGGCATTAGGTCTTCGCATCGGCATTCGGCATTCGACATTCGTTTGTGGAAATTGCTCGTGGAAATCGCTCGTGGAAATTTCATTTTTGTCTTCAGGTTCATCCGCTCACTTCTCTTTCTTTTCCCCCAGTTCCTCTCTTCCTCTCTTCTCAAGAGGATTTGGTTTCGTGAAAAAATTGTTCTGAGAGAGGGGAGAGAGAGAGAGCACAGTACTGTAAGAAAAACATAGGAAGAAGAGAGGAAAATTGCTGTTGTGATCAAATTTCTTCACGAAAAATCCAAAAGTCAACGACAATTCTGAGTTGGATAATGGATGCAAGGACAAAGATGAGCCCTATGGAAATTAAAATAAAGTAGGGACCTAACTTGAATTTGATGTCGTCGATGTCCTCTTGGGTGATCCCAACATTGGTCCAGTGAAATCTTACCTCTCTCCTTCATCGAGACAGTTGGCTTTTCCTCAGACCTCTTTCTAGAATCACCCAATTTGGGGGGTTTTCTTGAAGAGAAAGGCAGGGGTTGAGTGTCAAGTAGAACTCGGAGACCGAGTTCTTGGCCAAGTGTTTGCAGGAAATCTCCCGCGATTAGTTTGTTGAGCGTTGAATTGGTTCCCTTGGACTTTGGATCCATGCTAGAGGTTGAAGGGTTACTAGGGTTTAGGATTTCCTCCACATTTTTCTCTTCTTCGTCATCGTCAAAGAATATTGCCTGTGAAAGATTGAAGATCTGGGTTCAGTAAAACAGAGTATAGAGAGATATATATGCTTGAAAAAAATGAACCAATTCGACCAAGTGTTTCTATGTCTGTTATATCGGTACATATATATATGCACAGAGAGAGAGTGCACTTACTAAAAATGTAGTTTTAAGGGGGGAGAGAGAGAGCTTTAAAAATCAGATGGAGGAAGAGAGAGAGAGAAAGAGAGCACAGTACTGTGAGAAAAACATAGGAAGAAGAGATATATAATTGCTATTGTGATCATTATGATTGATGAATTCAATATCTAGTTTCTAAACCTAGGTATTTAATATCATTTAATTTTGTTTATTATTATGGTTTTGATATTATATTTCCATTCTATTGATATGCATTTTACTAATATCCATTATGGTCCATAACATGCTCAATGTCATTTGACTAACATACTCAATATCATTTATGGATGAACCATATTAGTTTCTAATTATTTTTTCCTTTTAAATAAAATTTTGAATCTATGTTTTAACCTGCATTTTAGATTATCATCAATGGAATCAATTGGAGATGCGGTACATTTTATTTTACATTGATCTAAAAAATATATGATCATAGGTTACTAATGCTATATTTTTTCTTTTAGATTGAATCAAACAATACATCAACATTTGTTTCTACAAGTGCTACAGCTTCAAGCTCTTCAAAACAAAGAAAAGCCTCACCAGTCTTAGTACATTTCATGAAGATCACAGACGATGAGTATCTTTGAAAAATTTGTAAGGTTGCTACCCCATCGAAAGAGATAAAAGTGAAGAGGGATAAAAGTAGTAGCACAATCAAGTTATAGAACCACTTGGAAAGGTTTCATGTTGAGATTTATAAGAAACTAAGGCCATCAAATGCTCCTAATACTTTAACCGACTATTTCTCAAAGACGTCAAAATTTTCAGTCAGGAATTTAGAGCAGACAAAGAAAGAGTGTATAGATTTAATTGTTAAGACAGATGCACCTTTTATCCTACTTGATCATCCTCAATTTAAAAAGTTTTGCAACTACTTAGTACAAGGTGAAGCAGGGATTCCTAGCCGCTATTCCGGATGACGAAGGATGGAGAAACTATTTGACGATGAAAGGGATAAGGTAAGAGAATTACTTCGACCAATTGAAAGGGTGTCCCTTACAACAGACTCTTGGACAACTACAAATAATGTCTCAATACTTGGGATCATAGTACATTGGATTGATGATATGTGGAGACTTCATGAACAAGTGCTCGCCGTTGAGGAGTTGGGTGTATCACATCAAGGGATAATTTTAGTAGAGGTGATGCATCATGTGTTAGAAGAGTATGATCTCAATCAAAAGGTAAGTAAACATGAATTTTACCTTCCTTATTTTCTATCTTAAATCTATAAACATGAATTTTTTTTTTAGGTTTTTGCTATCACAACAAATAATGCTAGAAATCACAAGAAAATGGCTGCAAGCTTGGAAAATTTATTACGTGAGAGTGGATCGACAATAGCTGCAGTTCCATGTGCCATGTATGGCCCATGATCTCAACCTAGCTGTTCAAGGAGGCTTGAAGGAGTTGGGTAATTCATCATCGACTTCATTATGTTCAGAAAGTGAGGGTGATGAAGAGTGTGAAGAAGATGAAGTGGAAGTTACTTCACAAAAACCGTTTGGAGCAATTCAAAAACTTGTTCTTGCGGCAAATAGCACACCACAAAGAATTCATCAGTAGAAGGAATTATGTGAGAGGTATAAAATGTCAAATAAAAACTTATGAACCATAGATGTCCCCACTAGGTGGAATTCGACATATGGCATGATTACGACAGCATGGGACAAGAGGAAGGTGTTGAATACAATGGCAACAACTTGTCTTAAAGGTGGTAAAGGAATTTCTTTAATTATGTCGGAAGAGTAGGATCTTCTTACGATTTTTGCAGATGAACTTCTAGCTTGTAAGGAAGCCACCGAGAGGTTTTCTCAATCAAAGGCCACTACATCGCCTAATGTTACTTCTATTTTTGATCTTTTGTGAAATCAATTAAACACATCAATTATGGCCTTAGGTAATCCTTCTCAAGGTGTGATGGGAAGACCAATGAGCATACAGCAATCAGTGGCACTGAAAGGAGCATATACTGTGATGAAAACAAAGTTACTTAAATACGAGCCACAGGTCACGAGACTAAATTGTATGGTCGTTGAGTACACACGATTATGTGTCAAAACAAAGTCCTAAGGTTACCAATTGATGATTAATCAATTTAATTAATTAGTATAATGGTAATTAAGGGTCGAATCCACGGAGAATTAGGGAAAGTTGAGATATATCTTTGAAATTCGGTCAAATTGAATAACGAATTGAGATTAGAAATTGGGCCTTTTAGTATATTGAGAAAGATAACTCAATTGCGATTCCACGAGTCAAAAATCATGTGATTTGGATAAGAATTGCTGAGTAATCGAAGTTTGAAGTTAGGAGAAAAATTCGTATCGCGAAATGATTTAAAACCGAAATTAAAATGAAATTAAACTTAATCTACGATTCAACATGTAAAATTAACACTAAACGATGAAAGATTAAGATGAAAACACACAATCTAACCTAAATTAGCCTTTGAAATGATCCAATTAATTGCCGGATGTATGGCTTTTCATTCCGAGTTTCCGAAGATGAAAATTGAAGTTCAAGATGTGAATTCTCCTCTCTCTTTCAATCAAACTTTGATTTCAAGTAGTCCTTGGACGCGGAAATGGGTCAAGAACACTAGGAATCAAACGGCACATGAAATGATGGTCTACACAAGTCGAATTTGACGACAATCCACGAGCCGTTCTCTACGTCGCAAAGAACTGCATTTTAAAGAATGAATTTGAGGCCTGACCATTGGATGAAGAGGATGCATTGTGATCGACGTTCGCGATCACGCGTCCATCGGATGAATCGTCGCGATCGTGTCAAGAGTGTCCGATCGCCGTTGAAGGGCCGAGATGATTCCTTTTGTTGTAATTTGAAATGACACATCATTGATCCTCCGTTGGATTTTAATCCAACGATCGTGATGTTTCGATAGGTCCACTGATGACGCGCGATCTCAGCCGTTATAACTCGCGAGATCAACGGCTTGGATGATTTCACTTAAAATCCCTTTAATGCACGTGTGTGATCAGAGATCGGATGGACCTTTTGTCCATTGCATTGACGCGCGCGATTTATCGTGCTCTCCATCCGACGTGCCTCATCGTGCCACGCGTCCTGCAATCAAAGCAAATCGAAGAAATTTTGTCCCACACGGAGAAAAACAAGAAGGATCGTCGAGTATATAAGGTGAGGCGGTTTTATAGGTTAGTGATATTCCTCTATGGAATGGCTTATATGTACGATAACCTATGTATAGAAAATAAATATATGTATACGTCACCTCACTGCCACGCAAACACTCGCGTGCGTCCACGTGGCAAGGCCATGTGGCCTTGCGTGCCACGTCGCATCCACGTGGGCTCGCACGATAAATGCACCCATTTTGCTTAATTTTTAATTGTTTTAACTAAATAAAAATCCAAAATAAATCTAAATAAATTCAAAAAAATTCCAGAAAATTCTATAAAATTGTAAAAATCATAACTTTCAAAATACAACTCCAAATTAATTCAAATTTATTTTGTTGGATCAGAAATTGAATAATCTATCATTATAAAAAGTCAAATTATTAAAATAATAAGATGATGAATTTTAATTAATTTAATACATTTGTATCTTATATAATGACTTTATAAAAATACATAAATGTTAATAAAGATTTTTTTCTCTTATATTTTCATCCTCAAAACATGATTATGATTTCAATTCTAATTAGGATTAAATATTATAATGTTTAATTATGTATTATAATCCATAAATTGGTGTATTTTAAGATCATAACATGAATTAATATAAAATGATAGAAATATACTAAAAATATGATAACATGCATATATTTGGAATAGTTAATGCCTCTAATTGCATTAATAATCATGTAATTTCATGCATAAATAGCATGTTATCCGCACGTAAAAAGAAATCCAATCTTTCCTATTGCTACAGTGTTAGATCCATCTTTGAGATTTGAATATATTCTAACTGATGAGCAAGAGTATATCACAAAGACTTTGAAGTATTTGCTTCAATTGATGCGTTCCTCACCAATATCAAGTGCTTGCTCACAAAGTGAGCCATTATCCAATACTTCTACAACGTGTTCGAAAATGATGGTTGAATTGATGAAGAGTAAAAGGAAGAAGAACATAAACATCTTATTAGAAAAACCCATATCTGATGAAATATTTGATTATTTGCATGACTCTCAAGTTGAATGTTCTCATCTCGATGCTCTACAATGGTGGTGTAAGATTGGGTCTGAAAAATATCCATGACTTGCAATGTTAGCAAAGGGATTTCTCTCAGTTTGTGCTTCGAGCTCTCCATCAGAGCATCTTTTCTCATCAGGACGGGGGATCGTAACATACAAAAGGGGAAAATTATCTACAAGAACTATATCTATTTTGATTAGGTAAAAGAAATAAAAATTTCTTTTGCTTTCTAGTGCAGTTATGCATCAAACTTCAAAACTCCGTGTGTATGCAAAGCTGCTCACACTAAGATCTCTTAAAAATTTTA